>CM061534.1:36207360-36667014 GCA_030545055.2 Neoaliturus tenellus
CATACTCTCTCTAAGATCTAGTACCAACACACAGAATGCATAGGCAGTGGCAGTAATGAGCCTTGAGTAAGAACCGAGAGTTCAATTGAGCCGAAATTTATTTTTTTATTTTGAACCTAAAACCTCTTGCGCCCTGGGCCCGGGCCCACTGGGCCCATTTACAAAATCGGCCTTGCGGATTTCTGGAACTGGCGAGTTAGCATTTTTTGACGGCCCCGATTTTGTACCAGTTTGGGACCTGGCGAATTTGTATATTTTCGTCGACCCTCCAACCGCTGGCGAATTTGTATCCAGCCGATTTTTCAAAGCAAGTGCTGCACGTCGTTTCACGGAGATGACTGTACCGTACTGACGCCGTTTTCGCCGTGTGATCTCGGGTTTCAATGAGAAGCGTAATGCGCAAGGCCCATATATCAGAGTTCACATCTTTACTGTCTCCTTTTAAGAGTGCCACATATATCAGCAATTTCCCCTAAAATACCAGGCCGTACTAAACTGCGCAAATGGCAATGTTACGTGACAGACAGTCTATTGTATTTTTAACCAACATCCTAATTTTCTCCAATTCTACTACAACTTTGAGTAGGCGTACTAAGTTAACTAATTTTCAATTATACAGGGTTCCCTGAACTCTCTACCGACCTCTTAAGGTATTATATTCCTGACCTAAAGTCAATAAAAATATCATAGTTAAAATTTTGAAAACCCCGCAGTTAACTCATTAGAAATACAAGACTGTAAATTCTTAGCGTTACTTATGTTCAATAAAAAATACTAAATTAGTTCTATACAAAGTTAATAATCCTAACAACTTTTTAGTACCAAATTAAAAAGCTCGTAATTAATTCTAAAGGTTCAGTCCAAACGACAAGGAACTTAACGATATAAAAAAGTGAATTAAAAATACCTGGTTTTCTATAACACTGGTAGGGGGCAAAACACTCAATCATATGTGCTTTGATAACGCAAGTGGCAGTAGTAGAAGATGTGGTAATATGACAGGAATTCTAACATGTTGACTGTTCAAGAGCTGAGAGAAGAGTGATCCTAAGCAGGGTTGTGGCTCCATATTTATGCACGATTGAGGGAATCCTCCCGTGCGATAGGATCTGTAGTGACAGAAGGGAGTGACCCTATCTTTTCCTGCACTCCTTACTTACCAAGAACCGTCTCTCAGGCGGGAGACCACCTCCCGTTTCAAATACATTCGTCTCTCAGACGGGGGAGTCCTCCTACCTGCAAGACACATTACATCACAGGTGGGAGGCAACGGAAGTGGGAGGTCTCATCCCCTTTGTCATTGGATCTCCTTCACTGGGGAGTGTTTAGTTTTTACCTACGTTATTTATTCGTTTATTCAATTTTAACGTTGGAAATATACAGACGTAGAAATTTACAACTTACTCTACCATGTTGTGAATTGTGGTTAATATAATAACTTCCTTTAGGCCTACAGGGAGACCAGTAATGCATTTTTCATTGCAGAAAAATCATAATATTTGTACTGTAATGCAGTTGCAAACATTAACTCTTAAAATGATCTGCCCTTATTTAAATTTGTCACAAATTCGGTAAAATTTGTAATAATGATGGTGAACAATGACGATTTAAAGTTTAGAACATCATTAAGTAATAAAACATGGTATAGCAATAGATGTTTTATGACTAAAGTTGTATCAAATCTTACCTTTGGGCAACAGCAGGTGTTAGAGGCCTACGCCAGGTGTGAAACTGAAGTGAAGTGAAGAAGTTTGTCTTCCTTTGAATCATCAAACTTCCCAACTTTGGGGGTTGAAACTTGAAACGCTCTTTAGGCATGCGCAGAATCCAGCAGCCAATGAGTACGCAGTCAATCCGTGACGTACTGCGTTTTATGTCCGAGCACGTATAGGGCTCAAGTAAATGAGGGAGGAAGATGGGAAGAAGGTGGTTGAATAACAAAATATAGGGAATGAGTATGCAGGTATGCTGCCATAGGGAACATTAAAAGTAAATTTTAACAAAAAAAAAATTATTTTGACCATATGGAGCCATGTACTAAGTTTCATCAATATCTGTCCATAAATAAAGGAGTTTGCCTATTCTCCATATGGTTAACATGGGAAAAGAGTACGCAGGTTTGCTGCCATGATAATTACAAAAGCCAAGATTTTTTACCATAAATGGATGGATCTCAACCGAATGAAGCTAAATACCATGTTTCATATATGCAAAAATCTATATATTAGGCAAGCATGTTATTTCTTTTCTCGGTCAATTGTTCAAATTGACGGTCAATTCGGTCAATTGTCAATTCTTCAAAATTTTGCTCGGTCATAGTAACCATCCATGGCTATGGGAAGGTATAAATCTGAAATGGTCCAAATCGGACATAAGGGTTCTGTCCTACGGCCCTTTAAAGTTACCATGTTATTTTAATAGGAGAAATAGTTTACTTGGTTTGTTTACTGTGTGTCGATTATACAGCTGTTATAAGGATCAAATTTAAATGCAGACTGTTACTATCAGCTGTTTGTAAATACAGTAGTTTTATGTGAAATTGTTGTTTTGTTTATTTTTGTGGTTTGTTTACCTTTGTTCGTGCTGAATGAAATGCCACGTTTACGGAGAGGTGCAAATCTTGGACGACGTACCATGTAATATCTTGTAAACATATAATACCCCGTCGCAGCAAACCTGTGTACTCAAAAATTATTAGAGTATTACAGACTTGTAGCGAGTAAGCGCAGCGAACAACCTAAATCTGGCGACGAGTGTGTGTAGCGAATGACCTGACCCAAATGGCGAGTGAGCGTAGCGAACGAGCTCACTTGAATTACCAATAAAATATTTGCTATTATGGATTTTAAAAATAGTGGCTTCGCTCAATATTGCAAGCAGACAACTGTAATGTATACCTAGTCTTATGGAAGATCGAATCATTTGACAGCTGTTGTAAAAACAACTGGTATCAAATCAGGAAGAAGAGATGTTTCAAATATAAAATATTTTTAAAACTAATTGGGTCCAGATTAATTAGTTTTTTGGTCCAGATCAGACATTTTGGTTGAATTTCAACCATGAGGCGATCTCTAGTAGGTATTGGTTAATAAGTTAAATATAAACACATCTTTATTCCCCGTAAGATTAACATTAGAGATTCAAAATACATAAGTACAATGTACTGTCTTTAGACTTTTTAATATTTTTGTAACCGTAGTTAGAGCAAAACTTCTGATACCGTTTATTTAATAGGCTAGTGTGTTAGATTTTCATTGTGGCTAGCGACGGTGTTGTGCAGGGCATTACATCGAAACTCGTTCAAAGATGAGAACTTTTCTTCCACAGACATAGGAAGTAACCTGTGATTTCGGATTGTTTGTTATACTGATTTATTCTGTACAAAGTAAGGATATATTTTGTTACTTATTACCGATTAATTAATTCATTTGTCATAGAGATTCATTTTGTAAATTTATAATTAACGAAATTACACATAAAAGCCAATAATGGTATAGTAGGACTTGAACAAACTGAAGACTTGGCCTACCCCTAATATTGTTATTTTATCTTATTACACTTATTGATTACTTGCTTAATTGTTACACTCCTATAACATATAATAGCTAATTAACTCATTCAGTTTGATGCAATGGAGGCTAATCAATAAATTCGATTTTCTTTCCTTGCACTTAAAGACACAGTTCGATTTGTAGGCCTACTTTGACCAAAGCGCCTTCTTTTGGAATTTCATATGTGCCTCGGCAAGGGGCACCGCGATGGCGCCGCACCGGCCGGCGGCGAAACGTCTCAAAGAGGTGTCATAAATTAGTCAGCTTGAGCTTATCAAACACTGCACGTGAGAATTAGTTCAAGGACGCTGAGGGACTTCTGGAAGGGCTGGGGCTCCCAATAACCAAATGAAAATATGTCTCAGGGAATTCCAGAATTGGCATAGGCGAGTGGTGGCGGCGGCACATCTCAAAGGGTGGTCTAAAATTTGCCAGTTATGAAAATTTGCCAGTACAAGGATTGTTTGTTGAATCAACAATACGTGGTTTCTACATAGTATATGGTTAACAGCTGATTTCATTATTGTTACTTATTGTTTTGTTTTAAAATTCAATATCATTTCTACAAATCAATTAGTTGGTTTTCCCCTTTTACTCTACGTTTCTTTTATGTATACTGAGAGAATCTCGTAAGGTGTCCTATAGTATATTTCGTCACTAGTCCGGAAAGTGGTCGTTATCGGAGCAAGATCGAGTTTCAAGTAGGCCTACGAGGCGAAGCCGAGTACTTGAATTCGATCGAGCACCGATATACCACTTTCGGACGAGTTACGAACAGTAATTTTCATCATACCACCTTTATAGTCTACAGTTTTGATAAAAATTAATAAATTTTAACCTATATACCCCCTCTTTTGTTGTTATTTGTTTATCTTGTATTTTTTTTCTTTATTTCGGCTTTAGGTTAAAACCATGTTAGGCCCACTACAACAAAATAGAGATACAAATTAGTACTTAAGAGCAGTTACAAGAAAATGTTGTTAAACACTATGAATTTGAAAATTTCGTCCAAAACTTTGACATCCATGTCATAAAGTAAAGTCATTAAATTTACAGGAAATTGAACTTTAAGAGTTTTCAACACTTCATAAAGAGAATTTCTTGAATTAACGTCACACAAAGGGCAAGCAAATATCAGATGGTCCAAACTTGCCTCATCTTCGCCACATTCACAGTTTGGATCTTGCATCACATTAATTTTAAACAAATGCATGAACTATTTACAACCAAACAATCAGCTGTTTGACATTTATATATTGGAGTCAACGAGGTTTAAGTTACTGTAAGCAGAATAGCAGCGCTAGTGGTGTCAAACATTGGAAGTTTTTTCTGGCCTAGTCCCGAAAACCCAGGACTGGGGAAAACTGCTGTAATGTAATAGACAAGGGCTGTTTCATTAGCGGGTAAAACGATGTAAAAATTAGTAGTCTACCCAAAACGTCACTAGCCTGATCAGCTGGTACATGTTATTCTTATAGACATCAGATTGATTACGTCACCGGCCTGACTCAAAAGCGGCATTTTCCAACATCAAAGGAATGAAACAGCCCTTCTTTTGTTCATATGTTCTCCCGTTCTCCGCAGTCCTGCGAAAACCACTGTTTCGAGGTCTAGTCCCGAAAACTTTGTTTACCAACACGTTTATCCAACCCACCGGGAATCAACTCTAGTTTCGATCACAGCTGACCGTTCTGAAAACAACGTTTATCGCAATGGTATGATGAAAAATAATACCCCCGTCGCAGCAGACCTGCGTACTCAGCGAATTTCCGATGGAATTCCAGATTATTTACTTTCCCCATAAAAACACCATAGGATGGAGTATGTAGGTTTACTGCCATGGGGTGTTGTTAGAAAATCAAGTTAATCAATAATTGTTGAATGTAAACACAAAATTGTATGAAGCTCTGGCAATTTTTTATTTTCCCCATAAACCCCATGGGGGTGAGTATGTAGGTTTGCCGCCATATAGGTTTTGCAAGCAATTATAAGTTAAACCCTATCTAGATAATGTACATACCAAATTTGATTAAGTTATGTCAATAAATAAGCAAGATATAGGGTTTTCTTGATTTCCCATAAGAATAACATGGAAAACACATTTTTGGATTTTCCCCGTAACCAGTTATGCTAAGATAAAAATTCAAAATACCAAATTGTTTGTTTTTTTAAGCTCTTTTAAATGGATTCAGTTAAAATTGGTGAATTTTGAAAATTGAGGTCAAAAAATGCCAAAAACCCATTTTTGACCCATTTGAAACCCCATAAAACCCCGTTCCCATAACCCGACAATGCTGGTTCGCGAACTCATGAAAATAGACCTGGTCTTACACCTTCATACCAAATTTCATCAAAATCGGAGGTTCCCTTCAAAAGTTATCGGTACCACGGACATATATATATATATATATATATATATATATATATATATATATATATATATATATATATATATATATATATAGATAGATAGATAGATATATACATATATACATATATATGAAAATGAACGAATGTTGTTTTTGGCTTCTGGGGACCTCAAAATGAAAAAGTAAAGTGGTCCCGGGCTTAGGTCTTACCATGGCTACTACCGTAATAGCGTATTCCCTATAGGGAAATTCGCTAATATATTGTATACACACGTTTGGTCCTATAAACATTTATTTATTCAGTCATGTACAATAAATGATAAATGTGGTTGAATTATACCATAGTACGCTGTTTTTAAAATTTGTGTACTACAATATGACGCTTGTCTGCGCAGAAGAAATATTCCAGAGGAAATATTCTTACATACATGGTCAATTTATTACATCATTTATACCGTCATTAGGTGATGAGTTACTAGACCCTAATCCCATACTATACAATACAGGTAAATCACATACAATGTTATTTAAAACTAGGCGATCGAAGATTAATGAAATTGAAAATTTACAAATTAAATCCAACCTTTTGAACAATTAAGCAGCGCCAAATTTTTAGGACTTCACAATGATCAAAATTTAAACTGGATTGTACATATTGATTATATACTTTAAAAAAACAAGTTCAAGAATATATTACAAAAAAAGTCGACCTAGTGTGAAGTTAAAACGTTAAAACGCAATGATTCACTGTCACTTATCATATGGTGTTAGCATTTATGGAGGAAAATCAAATAATAACTTTAAAAAAATTCTGAAACTACAAAAAAATCTATTAGAATTATACTGCAATTACCTACGGAAAAGAGAAAGTGTAAGGATCAGTTTACTTCCCTTAGAATATTAACAATATACAATTTATATATATTTGAGACTGTAAAATGGACAATGAAATCAAGACAAAATAGTAATTATCATCAATACAATACAAGAAGCAAAATTATCTACGAACAACATTGCAAGGAAATATTCAAGAAAAAACCTGCATACATGGGAAATAAATTTCTATCAATATTACCAAAAGAAATAACATCGATTTCAAATATAAACAAATTTAACATCAAATTAAAAAAATATTTATTGGAAAATTCTTTTTATAATTTTGAAGAATATTTGAAAGAAAAAATGTCAAACCAAGAAAAATTTTATCTAGTTTTAATATATAGCTGTAATGTATATCAACTTAAAAATTCTTGGCATGTAGTTGATGTTTTAGATAAATAAATGAATAAAATAATATTACGTCAAAACTCCCCTCCCCATGGCAGCAAACGTACATACAAAAACCCACGTATTTATACGTGCAATAGAGAGAGAGAGAGAGAGTGAGGGAGAGGAGAGGTGTTTGTTCGTAGCTGATCAACAGAATTTCATGCATTTCCCATATTAATGTTAACATTTAGGTATATAACTTATAAACAGCTTATCCTTTATGCATTGGACAAGGACAGCATATTTGTTACTGTCATTAAAACGAATTAAATTTGTAAATGTCAATAAATAATGGAAAATATAATAATTTTTTTCTTGTGTGGTTTAATAATTGTCTTTTTCAGAACTTCAATGTATTACCCACTTATAAACCCAAATATTGTTGTTGATTTAAACAATGACAACCATTGTAAATTCGCTAGGTAGGCAGGTCTGATGCGACGGGGGTATCTACAGTACGAGGAGTATTAATAGTGGCGATGTATTTTTCATCGATTCGAAATCTAGCCGGTAGATTTTGCTTAAACTTTGCATTTTGAGAGTGTTTTGGTCCAAAAATAAGTGTATAAAGGGCGTCTTTTGGATATAACAAAGTTTAAAATTTGTCTTCTTACATTGGTCTTTTATGGGTTGCCATAAACGCAACGAAAAAACTGTAAAAAAATAAAAAATATTCCTACTCTAATCATTGGTCTTGCTGTCACCTGAAAAGGTAGGTCTATAGTTTGTGTAAACTTTAAAAGCCTCCGATAAAATAACAAGAGTAAATTGAAATCAACGAGCAAGGCTCGGTAAACCCGGTTCTTCAGTTTTAAATCGGCTTATTATTCTGTTTCTGCTCTTGTACAGCCAGAAACGGAAGCAATAAGAACATGTCTCAATATATGTGCTCAATATGAGCGGGGGAAAGGCATGACGAGGGCGCCAACTACAATATTATCAAGAGCGTAAAGCAATTAATTTGTTAAATAAGTCCGTGATAGGTAACACACTATTGATATGCATAACAAATTGATTAGTATATTTTTTGTAAGAAATAAATTCAATCTATAAAGAAACTGCGAAAAAATTGTGTTCTGAGTAAAGAGTAAAACATAGGCTAAATAAATAAATAAAGTAATACGTACTGTAATACAATATATATGAAGATAGGCTATCAAACATTTAGAAACATTGGTGAAATAACAAATATATAAAAGTATCAACCCGGGTGGGAATCTGTCGTAGGAAATATGATATGTTAACAATTAATTAGTAGGTACCAGGTTTACCGAGCTTTGCTCGTTGGTTTTAATTAATTTTTGTTATAGCGTCATAATAATTAAGTTGTTTAAATTAAAACCAACAACCAACTCTTAACAGTTAACAGCTGTTGAAAAAGACTACTTAAAATTATTTTCCTTTATTTTTGTTTATACCTTTCGTTGTTATTTTGTTACCAAAAAGTAGCAACCCATAAGACCAATGTTAAAAATTACGATTTAAAAACTTAAATTGTAATTAAATTAAATTTTTCCCGGGATTGAGGCTGTTTAAAAATTTATTTTTTGGCCAAAACACTCTTAAATGCGAAGTTTAAGCAAAATCTACCCGCTACATTTAGAGATCGTGGAACACACATCCCTTCAGACATTGCTCGTATTATAGTATAGGATTCTAAAAATAGACTACTTATTCCTAGAGTTGTACGTTGAGTCGGGATTCCGTTTGATAAAATATACCGGACATAGTATACCCGGTCACATATCGCCGGCAAGAAGTGCTAGACCGTCGAGTGCTGGCCGCTGGGCTGTATTTGTTTATGTGATAAATTAATTTTTTATGGGGCCGAATTGGGCCCACGGTCTGTTAAGGTCGTAAAAAAGATGGTTGACGGTTGAATTGGGCCCACGGTCAGTTTGGTGGCATTCACATTATTTTAGACGATTGAAACTTTTTGTTATATGTGGCGAAATTATAAAAAAAAACCTGGCCACACAGAAGTTCAGCATATTTTAGACGTTTAAAACATCTCCTTTTTCTCTAAATATAAATAGTCTTGTAATATTAATTTATGTTATATGGGTGCACAACAGAAAAAAACACTGTGCTATTAACAACTAGTTGCTATTCGAACATGTGATTTTTTACTTACTATTTGACACTAAGGCCATAGTCAGTTCACACGTACACGGAGCGTTAGTTTTGCGTTGACTTAAGCGTTTAGCAACATATGTTTATGAATTGCCATAATAGTCATGTGGATTAAAACAAAGTCTATATATTCATGCTATCGAAATATCGATCAGTCCTCAGATAAATAATAGGGAATATAAAAGAAAACTGCATTCTTAGTTTATAATTATATCCTAACCATAAAGAATAGGAAGCACTGGGTACACACTTTTTTCCTATTCAGTAAAAGAAGCATTTGTTTATCTTTTTTGGGTCCTGCGAAGTCACGAGTTAAAGTTTTCTTTAACTCGACTCGACTTTCTTTGAAGTTGACGCAGGTGAAAAACGCTCGTGTGAACCGAGAACGCCGACGCGAGCGTGAAGCTTGCAGCCACATTGACGCAGCATCACGGCCGCTGCAACGCCGCAGCTACGCCTCTCGTGTGAACCACTCCATTTGATTAAATACACTGCTCCAACGCCGCCGCAAGATGATGCTGCGTCGACGCATACGCAAGACGCTGGTGTGTACCGGGCCTAAGGTTTTAAGGCTTATAAGACTCCCAAACCCCAAAGTTAAAATTTATTAAACTATATATGGTACCTGTGCTGTTCCGCAGCATTTAAGCTATGCAGTCTAATATGAAATTTTACTTTTATTTGATTGGGCCTAGCTTAAAGGCCAAATTAGATATCGGGGACAAAATTGTAAACAAAGATAATAATATAACTTAGCTATACATTTCTTATTATGTAATCAAACAAACTGATTATGTAATACCAACAATCATCTTAATAGGAGAATTATTTGACTCTTCCTTCAAAACAAGAATGGGATGATTTCTCTGAAATAGGTAGGCTTAATGTTAATGGGTTAAATATAGTATTTTTCAATGTGCGTAGCTACAGAAAAACTTTGATGAATTCTTAGTTTTTCTGAGCTGCAGTAATGTAAAATGGGACATTATAATATTGACGGAAACTTGGTTAGAGGAGGGACAAGCTTTGCTGACAGAGTTGGACGGATATGATGTTTATTGTAATAAGAGACGGGGAAACCAAAATGACGGAGTCATCTGTTACATCAATAATAGGGTCAATGTGCAATGTAACGAATTATTCTTTTATGGATCCACAACTCTAAATTTAGACAAAATGTTTGGCAGTAAGCGGTTCACGATTTTGGCTATATACCGCAATCCGACGGGCGACCAAGACCTGGAGCTGTTTTTATCGGTGACCTTGAGCGGCATTGTGAGTTTCTCCCCTCCACAGCGCCGTCTTACCTCTATTTCTCTTGTCTTTTGCCCCCTTGCTAACTCTCTCACCACTTCCCTTAGATCAGTGCAGGGTTCAGCTCCATTGATGATTTTGACATTCCTCTGTTGATTACCGTCGACCCTTGGAAGTATTTGCTGCACCGATGGTCAGTCGGGTGCTCTGTTCCCAATTTTTAAATCGCACGCAATCACTCGTTTTTTAAGACAGTAAAATGCGGATAACCTACTGAGACAGTAATTAGTTACCACGAACAAATACCTCAAGTATTTATTTTTTTAGGTAATATGTGAAAGAATGTAAATGTTTGGGAGCGGTACGTTAGATGATGTATTAAAACTGTAAAAAAATAAGTTAGTTCGTTACAGTTTTGTCCTGCATCTGCAAATATATAAAGTAACAGATAATAAACGCCTAGGCATACAGCCTTCTATAAATAAATGAAACTGATTAATAGTAGAACCGGAACATAATAAGTTCAAGAATCCAGTAACATCATTTTGTAACGATGAATTTTAGCTGTTACGAACCGGAATATATTAAATACATTTGTCTTAAATATAATAAGAGTTGTCACGGTTTATTCATATTATCGTGTAAGATATGTTGTGGTCAAAGTTTTATCAACGAATAACATGAAAATCACAAGTATGGAGAGTAAAAAATGTATACTTAACTATACGTTAATAAAACCATTAAAGGATGATTCCTAAATTGTGTAGATAGTCAATAAAATATATTCTAGATTAATATCGTCTACACAGCCTGTAATTTTATGCAAATAAGCCCTGTCCGTGAGTTGGTAATGGCATTGGGGGTTTCAAGTTATCACAGGGGGTAATGTTCAGAGAGTGAATAGTGATGACGGGGTATGAGCGTGAGGGGAGGTAAAAGTGGAAGGAGGAACCGGCGCGGCGTGGCAGGTGCGGACTTTCATGGTGTCATGGCGGCCGCTCCCGGGACGGGTACCGACTTTCATTGTTTTTTTTTATAGCGACTAAGAATTGGTGCCGACTTCCGTGGTCCCGGGGACCGGACGCACTGGCTGATAGGGGATATTATTTGTTGCATTCTTGACGATAACAGAACCCCTCTCGCTGAACGGTATCTTGATGTACTTTATGAGGCAGGCTTTGTAGCATGTGTTGAAAAACCCACTAGAGTCACTGCAGATACAAAGAGCTGCATCGATCATTGTTTTGTGGATGCGAAATGCACAAATTTAATTTCTTCGTCTGTTATTAAATCTTCAATCACTGATCATTTTATTGTTACCGCCAGTTTCTCATTGCCACAAAGTAGCCCTAATTTTCCTCGTTCTCAAAATGTTTCTAAAATAGATAGACAAAAGTTAAGTGATATACAGTAAACTTCCTCTAATCCGACATCCTGGTCCGGCACGATCGATAATCCGGCACGACTTTCAGAAAAATTATTGTATTTACAGAAACAACGATAACAATTGAGCGTTCGAATTTGTTTGGGATCGGAAGTCGCCGCGGAGCAACACTGTGTTGTACAAAGCGTATTTCATATTGGCATGCGTGGCGGGAGATGAGTCGTCTTCGGCCGACATTGGCTAATAATTGTATAAATCGCTTGCCGGCACGTCTTAAAAATTTAATTCTGCGATAATGGCATAATCCAAAACACTGATCGTCAGCATACAGTGCTAAGTCCAATGTGCAATTATCCAATGACTCATATTTAAAATAAGGAAAGGGAGAGACGAAAGGTATGGGGTGCGGAGGGAGGGTCTATTTTTATAACTGTCTTCGAGTCAGTGGTCGGCGGACAATGAACTTCCGGCCGTCCTGTGCACCTGTTCGCAGAACAGTATTCGGATTATCGGGCGTCTACTGTACTCTTTTATGTTTTATAATCATATACTGTACTGTATTTTTCATTACAGTGGAGTATGTTATTCAATGGTTTTATTCTCTGAAAGCTGTTTGTATAATAAAGTGTTTTATAGTCATTTTTTGTTTAATTTACATTTTTCCTGATATTCATCCTGTAATCCGGCATATTCCGTAATCCGGCACACGTCAAGTCCCGGACGTGTCGGATTAGAGGAAGTTTACTGTATTATCTTTGCAAAATTGGGATATGCCTAGTATTATTAACTGCGTTGATGCGGGCAAGGCAGCAGACTCCTTAGTAAATATTTTAACTGAAGTAATTAGAATTTCTTCGAAGCCAATAATTACGTACTCCCACAAGACAACTCATTTAAAACCTTGGATAACACGAGGCCTTTTAATTTGAATACGGCGTAGGGACCAAATTAGTAAAAGAGTCAAAGCGCAACCGTTTAATACAATTCTGAAAAACTTTTTTAAAACATATCGTAATTGTTTGGGAGTATTATTAAGAGCTGATAAGGTTAACTACTTTAAAAGGGTAATAGTAGAATCCTTTAACAACCCTAAGCAACTTTGGAGGCATGTCGGTGAATTGGCTGGACAAAAGAAAACATGCAAATCATTTCCGGTACATCATTTTAATACATTGAGCGGAGGAAAGAGCATTGAAAACAGTATTTCTAATAAACTAAACGATTAGGCTACTTTGTCACAGTGGGTGAGAGCCAATAAAGTCCCTGCAGCCGGTTGTGTGGTCGACGATGAACAGTTCAGGTCGCCAGTGCAGTTTCGATTAGAACCCGTCACGGAGGAGCAGTTATCAGGCTGTGTTAAAGAACAAGAAGGGGGTCAGCACACGGGGTTGATAGAATAACGGCAGATGTGATTAAGGAAAATTTTTCAATACTTAAAACTCCGCTCCTGCATGTAGTAAATCTAAGTTCCCTGATGTTCAGGGTAAGTTCCCTGATGTTTTCAAAACAGAAGAAGTAATCCCAATTTATAAAGGGGGGGGGGGGTCAGGGGACTAAATAATAACTATAGACCCATGTTCTTTTTGTTATGGTTTTATATTTTCTATTTATATAGTCTCATTTTGCTTTAATGTATGTATTTGCTCTATTCTTATTTTCTTATTTTAAGACAGTCTATTTAAGGAATCGGTCCCCACGCACAGGCTATGTCCATGTGGGGTCTTTCTCTATAATGACTTTTGTATAAACAATTGTATAGTTTTAAGAATAAAGATTATTTGACTTTGACTTTGAATGTTGGTTGCCTATCAATCCCAGGTTCAATTTAACGCCTTAGCAAACTATTCTCCGCGTGATGATAAGGAAACATTACACCATGGCTACCCCATAATAGCGTATTCAATAATGAGAAAATCATTAAAACAAACAAAAGGTTTGTTTCATTTATTTTATTACAAAAAGTGAAAAATTCTCATAAAGTGAAATTGACAAACAGTTGTAACAATATTTTGTTTCTATCATAGTCATATTATCAAATATATGACAATTAATAGATGTGTGTCATAGAACTATGATAAAGTAATAACGGTCTTAGTAAAAATACTACAAATTAAATAAACACCATAATGACATGAACAGAAAAAAGATTGTATAATTCAAAGAATCTTTAAACACATTTTCATTAAAATAATATGTTAAATTGAAACATTACTTTAACCTGTTTAGGCTACTCAAATAGGGCTTATTTCGCTGAGTGTTTATAGACCATATAACAAACCATGTGCCTTATTTGGAAATATACGACAAATAATATTACAAAAATGTCTACAAAAAGAAACTCTCATAAAGAAATACATGGTGAATAAGAATTTCTTTTGCTTATTAGTTGGTTAGGCGAAAGGCAGAAGTAGGCTATGATGACGTTCGTTGCGTCATCTTTAATTTACAACATGAATGATACAAATCGGTGTTTTAAGCACATTACAAATGTTTTTTCATAAAACTTACAGGACTTTTATTGCAGGTAAATTACCTGTGTTATTGGTAAAAGTTACTATGATGTTTCATAATTTTTAGCGAATTTCCCTATAGGGAATACGCTATTACGGTAGTAGCCATGGTAAGACCTAAGCCCAGGACCACTTTACTTTTTCATTTTGAGGTCCCCAGAAGCCAAAAACACCATTCGTTCATTTTCATATATATGTATATATATATATATATATATATATATATATATATATATATATCTATATATCTATCTATCTATCTATCTATCTATATATCTATGTGTCCGTGGTACTGATAACTTTTGTAGGGGACCTCCGATTTTGATGAAATTTGGTATGGAGGTGTAAGACCAGGTCTATTTTCATGAGTTCGCGAACCAGCATTGTCGGGTTATGGGAACGGGGTTTTATGGGGTTTCAAAGGGGTCAAAAATGGGTTTTTGGCATTTTTGGACATCAACTTTTAAAATTCGTCAATTTTAACTGAAACCATTTAAAAGAGCTTAAAAAAACAAACAATTTGGTATTTTGAATTTTTATCATAGCATAACTGGTTACGGGGCAAATCCAAAAATGTGTTTTCCATGTTATTCTTATGGGAAATCAAGAAAACCCTATATCTTGCTTATTTATTGACATAACTTAATCAAATTTGGTATGTACATTATCTATATAAGGTTTAACTTATACTTGCTTACAAAACCCATATGGCGGCAAACCTACATACTCACCCCCATGGGGTTTATGGAAAAAATAAAAAATTGCCAGATTTTGATACAATTTTGTGTTTACATTCACCGATTATTGATTAACTTAGATTTTCTAACAACACCCAATGGCAGAAAACCTACATACTCGATCCTATGGTGTTTTTTTATGGGGAAAGTAAATAATCTGAAATTCCATTGGAAATTCGCTGAGTACGCAGGTCTGCTGCGACGGGGGTATTTATTTGTATATATATTATGTCACAAAAACTTCAATTTGTGTAAACTAGAGTACAGCAAAATTAAATTAAATTTTACAAAATTTAACAGTTCTTTGTACATATGAATTAAAAGTATCACTAAAAATATGTTGGCCTGAATGAGCACTATTTTATTCAATTTTTTTGCTTGGACATCCCAGCGAGTTTATATTGTCGGTACGGAGGACATTGACTCTCTGAAGCTCCTTGCAGGTGGCGTCTTTGTCTGGTGTTTTGGACGTATTACGACGGATTTATGGTCCCAACCTTTGTGTCGGAGCCTCCGCTGCCGCCACAGCCGACTTTAGGCGCCTATGTCGTCATCGAAGAGAATGCCGGGATTTCCACTTTTTGAAAAACAATTGATCAGGAAAGGAAGTGCAATTGGATGAGCTCCTAACGGTTTTTACTAAAATCATTTCATTATGGGCACTGTCACGAATACCCATGAACACACAGAGGATGTAAACGAAAGTCTGAAATGTGTTAGCATGTTTTTGCTACTTTGCCGTAAAGCAATATAATATAGCATGTTACAGCCGATTCACATATTTCTTTTTTTCAAGAAAATTCCCATAACTTCTTAGAATATTATCTTCATCGCATTTGGAAGACATATTATTTGTGTTTGACATAAATTTACGGAACAGTCACTTTTTTTAAAGCTGTTAAGTTACTGTACTTACTTAAATTTTGATAATGATAAGTTTATTATTTTAATTAACATCCTTCGATTTCTATGAAGAAATATCTCCGTCGCAGCGGACCTGCGTACTCTAGCGAATTTCCAACTTAATTTTTATATTTAATTTTCCCCATAAACACCATGGGGCGAGTATGTGTTGTTTTGCCGCCCTCATCTATTAGTTTTGTAAGCAGATACAACTTAGTGAATGTACATACCAATTTGTAACAAGTTCTGTTATTTTTTATTTTACCCATTAACACCATGGGAGTGAGTACGTAGATTTGCCACCACGTGGATTTCCAAGCAAATATACAGTTTAAATGGTTTAACTAGAAGCTATCAAGATTAGGTGGACTACCTTTGATGCTGAACTTCTTTTATTTGTAGTATTTACTGACGTGTATCAACACCTCCCAGAGTCTATAGGAGGTATTGCGTGTATCCTGTAAAACTTTGTTTATCATCAAAACATAAAAACAAATATAGGCCTACCATTGACAGTTTGTTTGTTTTGATTGAACGTAAAATTTGAAAAGTTATACAACGAACAAAAGAAGTTCAGCGTCAAAGATGGTCCACCAAATCTTGACAGCTTCTAGTTAAAACAATTCTACTGTAAGTGATTTAAGTCAATGTATACTTTATACATTAATTTAGGTTTAGGTGGTGAGTGGGTAAGTTGACGAGTGGGATAGTCACCAACTAAACAGTTCACAAATACCAATTAGGTGAAAAGTGAGTTCAAACTCAACTCACTCGTATGAAAATTTGGGGCCCCAGTAACATCAAGGGAATTTTCGGCTTGACGGGAATTAATACTTGCCACACCTGCGAGTCCCCCCTTCATGTGTCTTCTGCTGCTCTAGTCGGGAGAGGGATTGAGGCGGGGCCATCTTACCCGTTACATACGATGCTATTGGTCGAAAAGTATTCAAACTGTGGGGCGTTTCCTTAATACGTTCAAATGGCATGACGGCCTAGTGTCATGTAGGTCAGTTGGTTTCGCCTGTTTATTCAATTTTTAATATTTAATTTCGAATGTAGGACAAATTGACAAACGGCCAAGTGACAGGTCGTACACATGGTTTCGGCTACTTATTTTATAATTATAATTTAATTTTAAAATGTAGGTCAAATGGCACAACGGCCAAGTGTCATGTAGGTCTAGTGGTTTCGCCTATTTATTTAATTTTAAATATTTAATTTCGAATGTAGGACAAATTGCAAGACGGCCAAGGGACATATCGTACACATGGTTCCGGCTATTTATTGAATAATTATTATTTAATTTTAAAATGTAGGACAAATGGCACGACGGCCAAGTGTCATGTAGGTCAATTGGTGGCCCCCCAGAATTTACCAGAAAAATTGAAGAAAATAAAAATTGCGACGGTTCGTACACTTATATTTAGAACATAGTTTAATATTTACTCTAAAATCTAAAAGCTAATTCACAGTCTAAACACTTATAATAACAGTAAAACTACACTTTATTTGACACGAAAATTAACGTAAACAAAGTCAGCCATTACTGCAGACAACAACACTGCGTCGTCAGCCGGCGACGCAAAACATCGGCTGCAAGCATTTGGATTTATTTATCTGCTACAAAACAGATGGCTTTTTGTGAGACTTGAGGATACTATAATCAATGCCAGATGATCAAGGAAGCGTTCCGTAGCAACGAATAGCGCATATAAGCCGAATACAGGTTGCTATGGACTTTTATTTCGAGGCCCGACCTATACTCGGGCTTCATTCGCGGTGACATACGCTATGCCCCGAGCTATACACGGGCTCAGGGTTCAAAGTGTTAGCTACAATAGTTGGTCAGTTAAGATATAACATTTAAATAGCACATGTATATCATTATAAGAGATTATGGACCACTACTGTCTTAAAACATCATTATCATATATCATGTGATTTTACACTTCAAATTCTCAATTTTAAGGTTTATTCAAGTGTTAGATATTATTCGACTTAGCTACAATAGTTGGTCAGTAAAGATATAACATTTAAATAGCATCTGTACACCATTTTATGAGAGTAGGGACCACTACTGTCTTAAGACATCATTATCAAATATCACATGACTTTACACTTAAATTTCTCAATTTAAGTATTTTTCTAGTGTTAAATATTAATACGCTTCAATAAAATAATTGGTCAGTTAAGATATAAAATTTAATAATGGTTTGACTAACAATTTCTTCCAATAGAACATAAATGGGTCCGCTTGTATCATATTGGAAAAGGTTGCTACCCAGAATAGGTAAACAAATCACACTTGGAATAACACTGACACTACAGGAATTGGTTCTGACATCTTGTTCATATAGTTAAGGCCAGTCTTTATTTGAATCAAAAATGACTGATTTTATCAGGCCTATTTATTGATAAAGTTTCTCACATATTAAACACTGATTAGATTTTTCAAGACTTCATTTCTCACGAGGAAAGGCTTGTTCAATTTCACAATGATAGTGGCTCAGCATACATCTGTTAAAACTATTGTGTGTATATGAGATTTTATAAAACTTTTTCTCACACAAAAGATACGTGCACAGTTGAATATATTGACAATTCTTAGGTGAAGCATTTTTTACATCTTAGATACTACTCAGTGTGGGTCAAGACAGGTTTTTTAATTATATTTTTACTAAAGGATTTCCCACACATTGGGAACTGATACAGTCGCTCACCAGTGTGGCTCACCAGAGTGGGTCAATGCATGTATAATTAAAACATGTTTTGAAATGAAGGATTTCTCACACAATGTGCACTGATGGGGTCGCTCTCCAGTGTGGGTCAAGGCATGTTTATTTAAATAAGTTCTTGAAATAAAGGATTTCTCACACAATGTGCACTGATAGGGTCGCTCTCCAGTGTGGGTCAAGGCATGTTTATTTAAATAAGATCTTGAAATGAAGGATTTCTCACACAATGTGCACTGATGGGGTCACTCTCCAGTGTGGGTCAAGGCATGATAATTTAAGTTAGATTTCTGCGTGAAGGATTTCTCACACAATGTGCACTGATGAGGTCGCTCACTAGTATGGGTCAAAACATGAGTCTTTAAGTTAGATTTCTGCGTGAAGGATTTCTCACACAATGGGCACCGATGAGGTCGCTCACTGGTATGGGTCAAAACATGAGTCCTTAAGTTAGATTTCTGCGTGAAGGATTTCTCACACAATGTGCACTGATGGGGTCGCTCTCCATTGTGGGTCAAGGCATGTTTATTTAAATCAGATTTTGAAATGAAGGATTTCTCACACAAAGGGCACTGATGGGGTCGCTCACCAGTGTGGGTCAAGGCATGTTGATTTAAATTATATTTATCCGTGAATGATTTCTTACACTTTGGGCATTGATGAGGTCGCTCATCAGTGTGGGTCAAAACATGACTATTTAAATGAGATTTCGTAATGAAGGATTTCTCACACAATGGGCAACGATGAGGTCGCTCTCCATTGTGGGTCAAGGCATGTTTATTTAAATCAGATTTTGAAATGAAGGATTTCTCACACAAAGGGCACTGATGGGGTCGCTCACCAGTGTGGGTCAAGGCATGTTGATTTAAATTATATTTATCCGTGAATGATTTCTTACACTTTGGGCACCGATGAGGTCGCTCACCAGTATGGGTCAAAACATGAGTCCTTAAGCTAGATTTATGCGTGAAGGATTTCTCACAAAAAGGGCACTGATGGGGTCGCTCACAAGTGTGGGTCAAGGCATGTTTATTTAAATCAGATTTTGAAATGAAGGATTTCTTACACAATGGGCACTGATGAGGTCGCTCACCAGTGTGGGTCAAGGCATGTTTATTTAAATCAGATATTGAAATGAAGGATTTCTCACACAATGGGCACCGATGAGGTCGCTCACTAGTATGGGTAAGAACATGAGTTCTTAAGTGAGATTTCTGTTTGAAGGATTTCTCACATAAAGGGCACTGATGGGGTCGCTCACCAGTGTGGGTCAAGGCATGTTTATTTAAGTTAGATTTCTGCGTGAAGGATTTCTCACACAAAGGGCACTGATGGGGTCGCTCAGTAGTGTGGGTCAAGGCATGTTTATTTAAATCAGATTTTGAAATGAAGGATTTCTCACACAAAGGGCACTGATGGGGTCGCTCACCAGTGTGGGTCAAGGCATGTTGATTTAAATAATATTTATCCGTAAATGATTTCTTACACTTTGGGCATTGATGAGGTCGCTCATCAGTGTGGGTCAAAGCATGTCTATTTAAATGAGATTTTGTTATGAAGGATTTCTCACACAATGGGCACCGATGAGGTCGCTCACTAGTATGGGTCAAAACATGAGTCCTTAAGTTAGATTTATGCGTGAAGGATTTCTCACCAAATGTATACTGATGGGGTCGCTCACCAGTGTGGGACAATGCATGTTTATTTAAATCAGATTTTGAAATAAAAGATTTCTCACACAATGTGCACCGATAAGGTTGCTCAGCCCACTCATGGCATTTAATTTTTTTAGATTTTATTACTTTCTCCATCTCTACCAGGTTCTTGATATCAAGTGTAATACACTTTAGTTATACAATTGTTGAGATCCAACGCTTATTCTAACATGTTATTCAGTGGTGGTTTTAGTTTCTTATAAAATATGGTGAGTTAGTGCTTTCAGGTTATTGAAATGGCCGATTTTCCTTCTGTCATTAAAATAAACCTGGCCTATCACAGGTATTCATCATTGATACTTTTGATGACCTTAATAATATGATACATTAAGAATTGCCATAAGTTTTCATAAGCAAGAAAAATCTTTTACCTGGTAATCTTTAATCATATGTTAAATCATACCAGAAATTCCATTTGATCAGCTTCATATCTCATAGAGTCGCTTATGTTTACAAGTCAAGATCTAAATCTGACTGATCAGTCCATAACTTGAATAACTTCTTGCATTTATTGTTCTTCCTTATAAAACCTGTAAATAAATTAACCATAAGTATTCCTGCTTGCTCTTCTTGAGAGGTATTAGATAGACTGACATTTATAACCCTTTTAGGGAATTTCCCTATAGGGAAAACACCGCAGTATAACAGGAGTAGTCACGGCAAGTCCTAAGCCCAGGACCATGATACTTTTTCATTTTGATGTCCCTAGAAGCTAAAAACTCTGTCCGTCCAAACTGATATAAATCTATATTCACTGACATGGGTGACAAGGGAGGGGGCGGGGAAGATTGCGTGCGCATCACATGGTCCGTCAGGCGTTTGGCGATCGAGAGACTGGCGCTTAGAGATTTCGGCTCACGCTCACACAAAATACATTATTAGAATTGTTGTCATGTTTACTGGTACAGTACATATCTCGTAAAACTCCAACAGAGTTGAGTGATAACAGCTTAAAACGGAAAAATATTGTAATTGTTTTTAAATTTTGTTTGTTTGTATGATTTTAAATTGAATATCAAATTTTGCCGCCCCTTCCACCGCTCTAAAACCTGCCGCCCGGGGCACGTGCCCCCCATGCCCCCCCTAGATATGGCCCTGACTGATCGTGTTGCTCACCAGTGTGAGTCAAGGCAGGTTTATTTAAATCAGTTTTTAATGAGGGATTTGTCACACAATGCGCACGGAAGAGGTCGCTCACTAGTAAGGGTCAAATCATGAATCCTTAATTTAAATCTCTGCCAGAATGATTTTTCACACTTCGGGCATTGATGAAGTTGCTCATTAGTGTGGGTCAAGGCATGTTTATTCTTCCTGGTAACTTATTGTATAATTTGGTTGCAGAATACATGAATTGATTTTTATATAAACTTGTGTTGTGTTGTTGAAACAAGAAATTTTGAGTGGATCTTAAGTTATAATAATTTTCATGAATTTCTTGTAGGTTTTTCTTTCGGTGATATAATATTGAAAAAATTAATGATTCATAAATATAGATACACTAGCTGTTACCCCCCCACGGCTTCGCATGTGATTGAATTTCATTCATTCATTTCATTTCATTCGATGGGGCGGACCTAATCCCAAGGCGCGTCAGCCGCATGTGATTGAATTTATTTAACAGGTAATAAAATCATTTTAAATAGCAAAGAAACCTACTTCCTTAAGAATGGCATTGAAACAATGAAGTAGTGTGAGTGGAGCTCTGAAGGTATTAAGCAAAACCTGTTCTTAGTTAGTGAAGGTTTCTTAAATTTGTTATCAAAACTAATTACAATATAATAATTCTTGTGTGTCTTTGTATGCCTGAGGCATGTTATAATGCTTTGAAGGGGATGGGTCCAAACCGTGGTCTTGTTACAACTATCCAACGTCGACCTGTTGTAAGATTACACCATTAATAAATGGCCCAATGATAAATGAATGGCAACTGGGCCTAGTATCAAACCTTTAGAAGGTTACTAACTTTTCTCGGGATTTCGCTTATTCAGTTCTACACTGTTAAATATTATTTACCTGTACATAGTCAGATCAATGTGCAAACAATCAGTGCAACGTGTATATTAAACCCATGAATTGATAATCAAAAAGTACACTCGGGGTAGGCTTATTCTGCAAGGATGGGGATGAACGGTCTAAGGTTACACAATCCTAATATATGAAGTTATTGTTCAAAAATAAAATTAAACACATGCCAATGATGTGTTAAGACGTATAATCTTCAGGGCCAATTTAGAAGTTTAGGTTCTGTAACAGTAGTGGGGAATGGCTACAGTTGGCCCAGGTCAAGGTCAGGCGGTTGTAAGTGTTGTAGGGGTAGTAGCGGCTGGGTTTTTTTGACAGTGATGGGTGGGTTTTGGAAGTGGGTCAAGGTCATCCGGAGGGGTTTTTTTTTTAAATCTCTTTATTTAATAAAAACTTATTAGTGATTGGAGAATTGGTTTGTCATTATTTGTAGCAGTAATAGTTATTTTATTACTCTGTATGGGTGAATCCCACTGCGTGTCCATAATTGAGAAAAAAGGAGAGGTCCTAGGTGGTTACAGTGCAAGTTGATAGAGCAGAACAAGACATGTGTCTGAGGAAGAATAATTGGATAGGATCGTCAATAGGTGTAACAAGATTGAAATTTTGATATTTTAGCATTTCAGTTAAGACAGAGTGTAAAATAGGATCAGTAGAACAAGTATTACAAAGGTTAGATTTTACAAAGTACAACGGGTGAAAACTGAAGTATTTTTTAAGCTTACTCAATGTAGTACGCGGTTTTGAAATTGTAGAGTTAGATTGTTTCTGTAAAATGTGTTTAGTACGCAAAAGTTTTAAATGTAAAGTGTGCGAATCCATAATAATATTCAAAGGGGAGATGTGTATTCTCCAAAATTCAGCGAGTATATGATTGGTGCCCGCGAGTGTGTCTGAATATATAGAGACTAATTAGCATAATAAGCGCAAACATATGTTAGAGTAACAAGAGTAAGTTAAAAAAATGTTTGATAGTCTTAGAGACTTACGGATAGATGTTTACTGTCGCCCTATCGCCATTATAATGGCGCACGCGCGAGGTACCGATGCCGCTTATATAGGGTAGTGTGAACCCCCCCCCCCCTTCCAACCCCCTCCCCTAAGAGAATGAGATAAAAGGGAAGAACTTTGAAGATTTCAGTTCTTTGTCGGGGCAGCAGCGTCGCGAAAGGTTCTAGTAGGGGAAAAGAAATAGTTAATAAATTTTTGTAAATTTTTTAAAAATTACCGCTAGTGGTAGAAGTTAGTTAATTATTTTATAAGGGTTTAAGAACTGTGTCGTAAAAACAGAAATAGAATATTACTAAATTTATTATTTTACCATAAGTCTCCAAATTAAATTAGACAATGATGTTCTAACAGGCAAACCAAAGGCATGGTTAAATCGATTGAGCTCCAATATTTTATAAAATCTTTAAGGTTACGAAATTAAATTTAACAACTTGAAACTGTTTCAAACACCTAACAAAATTAAATCATGGTATTTGCTCACCTTGGCTACTTTAATATTCAAAGTCAGCCTTGAAATTCAACGAAGTTGGAGGGTAGAATAACTGGCAGCCAGCACTTCAAATTCACTCGGCGATCACCCAGACAAGACGGACAGTCTGGCTAAAAAGGATAAGGCACAGGACAATCAGCTGATTGGTTGAATACAAAGGTCGGTGGCAGATAAGAGGTAGTGATTTATTGGTCACGGGTAAAAGCTGGTTAGTGGACTTTTTGGAGTGCCTGCAAGTTTGTCATGCAACTTCGCAGCATTACTGAATCATCGGTGGTATTGGCTGTTGTCGGTGCGCTCAACAACAGAGAAAATTCAAAGTTGCTTGATCAGCCCAACTTTTATGACCGAAATGTGGGCGGAAATAAAATAAATGCCACAGTTGAAAGGGTTAAATTTCTATGAACAACCAACTATGCCTTTGTACAGTTAATGGCTGTTTTAAAAAAGAGGGTATAGGCTTAACATATTATAGTTTCTTTATTTTTGTGCAATTTTCGTTGTTATTTTGTTACCAAAATAGCAGCTCATAAGACTAATGTTAAAAATTACGATTTTTAAACTTAAATTTAGAACAAATTTAATTTTTCCTGGGATTGAGCCTGTTTCTAAACTAATTTTTGGGCAAAAACACTTTTAAAGGTAAAGTATTAGTAAAATCTACCTGCCATATTTTGAGATTGTAAAATACACATCCCTTCAGATATTGCTTGTATAGTATAGATTTAATAAACAATAATAAAAAAAAATACTAAAATTTGTAAAAAGTTACTGGTAATAACTGACCGTATATTTTACTTAAATTAATTTACAAGGATAATAGTACAAAAATTTGCCTGGCAAATGTGTATGATTTATTGTAGCAATAGTAATATCAGTGACAGATTGTACTTTAAAAATTCTAAGCTTAAAAAGGATTGTTTAGTTGAAGACGAGCTCATTAGCTCTGCTTATTTACCTTTAAGATGAGCTTGTTAAGGAGTCTTAATGTAGGGCTAAGGGTGTTGTATAATGGTATAAGTAAAATTTTGATTATACCTCTGCTGGTAACAGCTGGCTTTATAATTTGGTGTTAAATATTTTATTATAAAATTAAATATTTGCGATTGTACAAATTACTCATTTGTTGTATCCTTTTAATAAAATTAAACTAAATATACATGATCACCAATAAAGATTACTATTAAAAAGGAATGAACTATTTTCTAATATAATACTATTTATTAATTCATTTACTGATTAAAAGTGAAAGACACATGTTTATAATGGAGTATATGGTTTTTTTTGACAATTAATTTAACTGTTTTTATGAATTATTTTATTTCGGTATTAAAATCCATAAGACTAATGTTAAAACTTTTAGAATTTCAATTTATGACTAGCTGTATACCCGCTCTTTGCACGGGTCGTGTGTAAAGTTTATTAAACACATTATAACAATGCTTTCAGAAATTGAATATATCACCATCAGTTAGGTTATTTTAAATTAAGTTTTATGTCTAATAGGTCCCTGTTTAATAGCTCCCCTGTTTAATAGCTCGTGTTTAAAGCCACCTTTGTCAAAATCTTGTTACATCCATTTCATTTGGTTTGGAAGTTATTACCATGAATGTTTTTTTTGCAGTTTGATTTAACATTTATATTCATATAGCGATTTATTTTATAGTTCTATGAGTATAAACTCATAAACAATTTAAGAAAATTCAGATGTTTAAAAATACTATAGATTATTAAATAAAAAACCTAATATCGAATAATTAATAGGATGTGACAATAGCTATATGCCAAATCCAATATACCCCACCCCTGCATATCGTGTTCTACCCATGAAAGATATGTACAGACATGGGCAACATTAAATCTAAATTAAATATGCAAACCAAGCAAAACAACGCAGCACTTGTTAGTAATGTATAGACACCGTACCAATGTAGATATTAGGTCTAATCAATTCAATATATGTCTTTAGATTTTACCTTCTTACCTAAAACCTCATGTATTGCCAATGTATACAAAACCGAATAAATAGTTGTTAAAAAATAATAATCTGTTGTTAAAAAATTTGACAATAAATGGAGGAAAATAAAGCATTGATGGTAGGATCATCTCTTTTTTTTGCAGCAGGAAGCGTCCTTTTTACATTCTGAATGTCCAAATAAGTATATCTGTTTGTTTACACAAAATAAAAACAATAACAAACGTCTGCAAAAATATTCTAAGACCATCTGATTCTATTTAACCAATCAGCAAAATTCTTGAATGAAAATTACAGTGGTGCTATCAGTATTTTATGACCAGCCTCCTCACTTCTTCATAAGAACACTATTCAATATTCATATTTAGAACCAAGAATTAGTTGAATTTACTCACTGTATTTAGACCAGTAAAAAGTTAAAGGATTAGATTTGAATTATTTTATAATTATTAACATTTTAAATGTTGCCATCTGTGGTGAAAATTAAGAATTGTCTAATCCAGCTGATTAAAAAACATAAATAAAAAGCTAGAATTAAATATTCTCATAAGATTAACATTGAACTAGTGCACTTGTTTTAAAAAATTTGACAATAAATGGAGGAAAATAAAGCATTGATGGTAGGATCACCTCTTTTTATTGCCGCAGGAAGCGTCCTTTTTACATTCTGAATGTCCAAATAAGTATATCTGTTTGTTTACACAAAATAAAAACAATAACAAATTTTTGCAAAAATATTCTAAGACCATCTGATTCTATTTAACCAATCAGCATAATCCTTGAATGAAAATTACAGTGGTGCTATCAGTATTTTATGACCAGCCTCCTCACTTCTTCATAAGAACACTATTCAATATTCATATTTGGAACCAAGAATTCGTTGAATTTACTCACTGTATTTAGGCCAGTAAAAAGTTAAAGGGTTAGATTTGAATGAATTTATAGTTATTAACATTTTAAATGTTGCCATCTGTGGTGAAAATTAACAATTGTCTAATCCAGCTGATTAATAAGCATAAATAAAAACCTAAAATTAAATATTCTCATAAGATTAACATTGAACTAGTGCACTTGTTGCTTGATATCGAGCAATTTAGTTAAGGGGATCTGAACGCCCCATAAGGGCCCATGTTAATTTGTCAATATTCATGACCCATTATCTCAGAAACTACTGATGATATGTAACTGAAATTTTTACATGTTTTTAATTGATATTAGTAGATTATATTGAACTAAGATTATACTTCAAACCCTGAAAATAAAAAAATTATAAATTTTTTAAATTATATTTTAAAAAATCCGTGTTTTTACCTATGTTTAATTTAATAACATAAAAATGAACAGTCAAATTGATATAATTCTAGTTCAGTAGATGCCTTAGTAGTTACTTTACATTGGATAAAAATTGCAGCTCTCTGGCTTTAGCGGTTCCTGAGAAAACGGGTCTTTTGTGGGGAAAAAAGTAGATTTTCGGGAAAATGCAAAAAAACGTTAGTTGGGCAATATAACATTTGATACTTGATTACTGGTTAACTCACATGGCTTAAAAACCTCCTGGGCAGTAGTCATCTCCATGGCCCTCTTCTTCTTCAAGCAGTTGTCTCCTCCTCTTTACTCTTGCCTCCTTGGTCATCAGTTCTGCAGCCCTGTCTGCTTTTCGAATTCGGTCCGCATCGAACTTTTGAAGAGCTGCAATGGTATGTCTTCCCAAGTCTGGAACTCCAATTTCTTCCAACACCCTCAGCCTACTCACATTTCCATCATTAAAGGATATTACTGCATCCCGAACTCCAAACTCGAGAGTCTGTTTCCCGACAAAATTATTTTTTGGCACTCGGCACCAAACAATATTGTTGAACGACTCGTTCACATTTTGAGTGCGCCCGTGAAGACATTTCTTCAGTAGATTTTTGTTACTCAAGTCTTTGAAGACTGATTTTATGGCTTCCATTACAGGTTTAGGTATTGGGTTTTTGTGTACATACTCTTTTGGGTTTTTTCTATATTTACACCACGTGTCAGGTGGCGGAGGGCAGTACGAGTGACATGGGTTTTCATCGGTGGAGAGGCGATGATAATAAGTAGCCCATACTGCTTTATACATTTTGTCTAGGCTATCAGTATTTCCTCTGATGGCATTGCCATAATAAGACTGAAGCTCATCAATGACTTTATCTGTTAGTCTCCCCCGTCCTTTTAGAGACTTACCATCCGAAAGTTCTTTTCCGCCCATAGTCTGTTTCAGATTTCGGAGGCGCGTACCCATCCGCTTTTCAACATGGCCTACACACTCCAGCTTTGATACATCAACATCATAGGGCTTACTCTCCTTTACACAGTTGTAGGCCTTAGAGTCTCCATCTCCTAACATGTTGACATAGCGAACGTTTCGTTTTAATTCCGAGCGATTGAAGAGAGTTACCGCAGCCTGCGTCTCCATCCCTCCGCTGTATCCTTCGTAGTTTTTGACACATTGTGATTCATGTTTTTGTTTTTGTTCTGGAGTTTTAGCTTTAGAACAGCCACTACAAAATTTTGTTAAAGTTTCAAAATCTAAAACTTTACCTGTGTCAATGCTGGTGATAGTGGCAACCCCGTTTTTAGATTTAAAACCCCGTCTCTGCCATGTCCCATCGTATGCTACGCTAATATCTGAGTCGCCATCATTGTGTTCAACAGCCTCTTTAGTAGCTCTTTGCATTGACTCCTCAGCAACTACTTCTAAACATGAAGAAACTACTTTGGTTAGTTTTGCTCTAGCCAAATTTGGAGGCGGAAGATTTAACATCGCACAAAGCATTCTTCCAGCTTCAAGTCCTTTGCCAATGCATCTGAGCCCGTAAAAAAATCTAACATTGACATCAAACAACCTTAGAATTTTACTAATATCATTAGGCCTAGGCTTACATTCTGGGGAAGTCCAAAAACTATTTTCAAAGTCACATTCATTGCATGTTAGGCACAACCTACTTACTAAACCACTCCGCGATGAAATATCTTCCGACAATCTGACTGAACCACCACAAATACAATAAATACCATCAAACATTGAAATAAGTGTTTCCATGGAAACAATTACATTGCCAGAATCACCTTGAAAATCACTGTATTTATTGTCACTTGAAGATAACTTCTTTCTAGAAGAACTTACTGAAGAGGAGGTTGATTTCGGAGTGCTAGGCCTAGGACTCGATGTGCCTGACGGGCCAGGTTGTGTTTCCTGTATTTGCTCCAAAGGTATTACTTTGATTTTACTATATCTGTTCCCTTTGAACGTACGTTTCTTGAAAACACCCTTTGCTTTAGTCATTTTGCTACAAGATTCACTAACAAAACAATCATTAGACTAACTAAAAGTAAACAACTCGAAATAGGGTTATAACTTCACAACAAACAGAACATATGTAGTAATGAAGAAGAAGAAGTGTGTTGTCTGCTGTCATTAGGCACCAAGAACAAATTTGGCTAACCACAGCCACTTAAATAAGTAGATGAATATTAAAAGCAGTACTGTAACAAAAACCAACTTAGAGTGGCCAAAGTTTAGCCCTTCACCACCGTACACAAAATTTTCAATTAATTATTTTTATCATTTATAGGCGGTGTAACACTATATATTATACATTTTCGTGTTCAGAAAAAGCTAAAGTATAAAAAAACACAAAAAAATTTTTTTTGAAAATTTTGAAATTTTTAAGTGTTTAGATCCCCTTAAGGTATTTTTTATGTTTACACTTTTTCATTAGTTTGTTAACCAGCGCATCCTAAAAAATTTAAAATTATAACCTTTTTGATATGAATATACAGATATTTTCAGTGGTATACTGTGTTTACCCGTTACAGCTGGTAACATGAAATCTTTTTTTAATTTCCTTCTCAATTTTAATCAAATGGAGAAATTTAGAACTTTAAGGGCGTCTAGGATCCTTCTGTTTGAATAAATTTCCATCAATTTACTATACTGTATAAAGAATTTCTTGCCGGGCCCTATTGAATGACACTAAAACGATTAAAATTGGTTGAAAACTGTAGGAGGAGTTCCTTGTACAAAAAACCGTGTCGCGTATTAAATATGTATATGAATAAATAATTCTTTTACTATGAGGCAGAGCCTTTTTGACAAACCTTCAGCAGTTAAAAAATAGTTCTAATTGCACTATCTAAGAGTAATAAAAATTTTCATATAATGTATTAAAGCTCTTGTCCCTTGAAAAGAGATAAAGATTGGTATTTTAGCACAACTTGGTTAGTTTGACGTACTATGGGGCGAAGCCCTAAGGTTGCTAAGGCAATTAAAGTTGCAATAAACATTTACACAACTCTAGTCTATGCCATGAAAAACATTTATACCATTAGGTAAAGTCGTTATCCCGTGAAAAGAGGACAAAATAGGACCCATGAGCATTACAGACAAAGAGAGAGAGAGAGACAGAGGAAAAGAAATTTAGATCACACCTCTTTTGGATTCTGCGATGCATGAAAAGTAAATACCAACGTCGCAGCAGACCTGCATACTCAGCTAATTTATAAAGTAAAAAATAATAAAAAATTTTGAGGTTTTAAGCAATATACAAAAAAAATCAAATTTTATTAATATACTTGAATTTGAATACAAAAGGTATTTAAGGACACAGAAGAACTTATTTAAAGTCTATAAATAACTTTATCTTTTGACATTACCAGTTACCCAAAATACGTACGAACAGGTTTTTAATTAAAAAGATATAAAAACAAACCTTTGTTTACTTTGAAAGGTTTAGCAGAAGTTTGTAATATGTGTTGTGTTTTAAAAGGTTTTAGGCTTATAAACTGTGTATTCACTATAGGAAACTGGCATTTAAAGTAAAAAAATAAAAAAAAACTCTGCTTTAAAGTTACATAAAATAAATCTAAAACAAGACTAGAAATGTTTTCTAGTACAACATATTTTTTTTTTAACTTTGCCTAATATCTCTACTTGGTGTTTCATTAAATAAATATATCCATACCCTCTACGTCAAAGCCCCGCAAACAAAAGAGCTTCCGAATAACTCAATCTTACTTTTATAAACTCCCCACCCGTGTATATCCCCACTTTTCTATGTCGAGCCAACGGGTGGAAACTTACTTAACACATTACAACCCCTCTGCGTCTACCTTGATTCATACCAGGTGGAACCCATGTACACCGCGACAGATGTCTGTTTGTTTCTCAACTCATCGATTCAACAATAACTATTTATGCTCTTTGTATAATTCTAAAGGAATTAAAAATGTTTTTATATTGTTGCAAAATGACCACAGTAGTGTAAAAGTGGGGCTGCTGGGCCATGACGTCATCACGATGACGTCAGCAGTGATGACGTCATCAATGACGTCACGAATGACGTCACTAATGATGTCATATGACGTCACATGACGTCACATAAATGACGTCATGGTGACGTCATTACCGCTGACGTCATCATGATGACGTCACTGACGTTAATTAGGTCAAGGTCACGCAAGAATAGAAAAAAAATTTTTTTGCACTTTTGCGATTCCTCAAATTTTGTTGAGAAATTGAAATTTCTCGAGGAACCACAAAAGTGCAAAAAAATATTTTTTTTACTCCCTAGCGATCAGACTCTCGACCTAATATATCCGTCAGGGGTCATTGACCCGTCCCAGCAGCCCCACTTGAAAAAAATAATTTTTTATATTTTACTTACCCACCGAGAGACTTAGAGCCGAAGAATAATTTCATCAAACACCCGACATTGCGACAAACGACACGCGATCCGAACAGCACCGCGTCCGAAGACGTACTGACTTGGGTGCAGGCGGTTCCCCAGGTACCCGGCCCAGTGGTGGGGATAAGGAGGTGGTGGGGGTAAAGTGGTCAGAAGGAAGAAAAATTTATTTTTTACAAACAACTTGTCCCAGCCGGTCCTTTACCGGACCTCCGTAACTCGGATTGGAAATATTTCCTGAGAAATATTTATTTATTTTTTATTCTTTCTCAGGTGATCTTCGAACTTGTGAAATTTCAATTAAACCAAAAGTGAAAAAAAAAATTTTTTTTGTTATTTGAAACTTTGCCGAAAAAATTAAGAAATGTTTGATATTTGGTTAAATATTTAAATTTAAACTCAATATAAGTAAATTTAGTGCAAAAAGTGAGATGTGCACACCACAAGAGTTGAACAGCAACTGAGCAAGTCTCTTCGTGTATCTGAGGTACTCGGCAGGGTGGTGGGGATAAGGAGATGGTGGGGGTAAAGTAGTCGGATGAAATGGAAAAATTTTTTTTTTTGCAAACTATACAACTGAGTTTGTTTTTCAGCAATAGGCATAAGAAAAAAAAATATTTTTTATCCACAATGCTCAACATGTTGAAACGTGTTCAAGGTCAACCATTTGAAGTTTTAAAAAAAAATTATTTTTTTTATTTTATTTACAAATTACAAAAATCCTCCTTCATCCCCATATGTGCTGTCTGGACTTGTGCTTGATGTTGTCGAAGAATTTTCTTCACAGCAACATGTTCCTTGTGTATTTTGGACTACCCCTTCTGCTTCATCCATACTGTCGTCGATGAGTGGACAGTCGTATTCCAAGTTCATTTTTATTATCATCCCTGGATTTTGAAGAAGCCGCATATGCAATTTTTCATAGATTTCTTTTAGGTATTGAATACTGTCAACAAGTAATTCCCACTTCATTGTGTGTAGTGTAACCTTTAGCGTAGCTGAGTTGGAAATGAAGCCAGACTTGCATGTAGGATTAGTATTTTGGAATCGTGGTGGTGGGGGTAATTGATACAACTAGACAGGTTGAAACATGTTCAAGGTCAACTATTTGGAGTTTTAAAAAAAGAAAATTTTATTTACAGAGTAGTGTTGAAAACCGGCAATTTGGCTGCTTTATCTGTACACTCGATGCATCTTAGACAGTATACAACTGCGTAGACCAAGTAGAAGAAGATTGCAATCAATAAGGCCAAGATTATGAAGAGATCTAATTTTAAAATTTTCTGAATTAGCATATGGTCCTTCCTGATCCGTTTTTCTTCCATTCTTCTTTCCATCATCTCCACTAGATCCACATGCTGGCATCTCCTCCTCCCCAGGCTTTCCGCTTCATCGGCCTCATATATTGGTGGTGGAACATCCATGATTGCAGCTTGAAAGATAAAGATGTAATGAAACACATTGGTGCTGCCTCTCAGGTATCCAATAGGAAAAGTGGTGGGGGAAAACCTGAACATGTTAGAACATGTTCAAGGTCATCCAATTTGTGTTTTAAAAAAATTCTATCTTGCTACAATACTGTAGCAAGATAGGTTTTTTTATTTTGTTTTTATTTTATCATTCCTTTATTACAATACAAAAATATGCATATTGAAGTACAATGAGGATACAAAATATAAATATTAGTCAGGAGAAATATTCCAAGTTTGGACTGGCTTGAGTCTTCATGGATGATCTAGAGGAGTAGGCTGAAGAAGTTGATGATGGTGACCTAGGCGGCTCGTCATCCCTGGGGACATGAGGGCATTTTGTGTTGCAAGCAAAAATTTGCATGTTCAATCGGTATCCCTGTTCGATTAGTGATTTAAATTCTTGAACAATTTCGTTTAATTCTTGCAGATTTCTTACAAATACTTCTTCATAATTTGCACATTTTACAGTCAGAGCCATCTTGATGTTTTCCGTATGATGTCCAAAGGCGGAATGAATATTAGCATGGTCGTTTGAAGGTAGTATGAAATAGTGGTGGGGGGAAGTTGTTTACACGCTGTCTGATGAGAGGTGGTTAAATTTTTGCCAACTAAACATATTGATTGAACAAATGGCGCAAAGTTCTTTAGGTGTATGGTAACTTAAAACTGGAGCCACATGACCATATTGTAAACATCCATCATCTTGTAGGAATTGTGCCGGGTTGGATACAGCGGCCCTTCCACAACTTCGACAAAATTTTGTACCATCACCAAACTTGTACCAACCAAAAGTGTTGTAACCTCTGTTGTCTAGCTTGTACTGTTTGATAAAAATTTTAATTTGTTGAGGAGCGTTGGATCGTAAAGTATGGCTAAATAGCTGTTGATCTTCAATAATTTTTCTTACACAAAGCTCAAATAGGGTGCTCATTGTTTGACAGTTGCAATCAAACTGAACTTCTTTACAGTCTGTATGCTGGTAACCTGAAATGGTGGGGGAAAACACACACACACACACACACACACACACACACACACACACACACACACACACACACACACACACACACACACACACACACACATTGCTGTTTGAAAAAAATTTATGTTTAATTTGTGCAAAGGTCAAAGGTCAAGGTCACCCCAGAGCTTTAAAAAAAAAGGCAACATATCAATATGTAAAAATTTTTTTTGTTTCACATATTGATATGTTGCCTTTTTTTGTGTTTTTTTTTTTTATCTTTATTTAAAACAGTACAAACAAGATTACATGACAAAAATTTTAAATAAATATAATACATTTTGTTCTGCGCATGTGCAGATTTGTTCTGCGCATGCGCAGAACGGGTCTTTCCCAAAGATCACCCCCCACCACCCGCTATAAAAGGAGGTCGGCCAAGAGCGTCTCTCATTCTTTGGTGAACTTTTCTAGAGGTAACATCTAAAGACGCTAGTGGTAAAAAGTGTTAAAATGCTTCTTTGCCATATTTGTGGGGAATTTTTCCCAGATGAAGACATTTTAGCTATACATCAAGAATTACATATGGAAGACCCGGCGAGTGAAACTGCTAACGAAATGGACATGGACTGGATTGATGACATTTTGGCTGAATTTAACCGCAACCTGGACAATTGGCAAAGTGAACTTCAAGAGATTCAACGCAGAAGACCCAGTGTTATCCAATATGGAGGTGCTGGACCGTCAGGACTTAGAAGAGGAACTGTTGCGGAACCAGAAGAAGAAGAAGAAACGGACACTGATACAGATCTAGACACGGACATGGATTTGGATATAGAAACAGAACAAGGAGGAACCAGACACTTATACACAACTGCTTTTCCCGGACGCACGGTAATACATAACAAAATAAATAATGTGCAACTAGATTTAGAAAATTTTGTAACCGAGGCAAAATCATTGATTAGTGAAACTTTAACTGAAGAATTGGCAAAATTAAATTTTATTAAATTCGGTTTAGTGTTGGACGCAAAATTTAGTAAATCTGATGGTGAAACCACACTTCGAGGTTTCATAACAAAAAACCGTACTTTGATGTTTGCCTCGGATGTAAATAAAATTGTAGACGAATGTATTGAAGAATTGTTGACGAAAATGCAGGAGCATGAAGGGAGAGGGTCAGGTTGGATGTTTACATCCGTAGAGGGTTTAGATTTAAGAGTACATAAGCACGGTTACGGTATGAGGGGTAGTAGCTATATCCCTCTACCAAAAGCCATTGAGAAAACGAAAGCATGTATAAATGTACAAAATGTAGATAATGAATGTTTTAAGTATGCTATGTTATGTAAATATATTTTGCCAGAGCAGCACCCTTGTAGAGTAAGTGGACATTATGTAAATGTAAATAATAGGTATAATTTTGTAGGACTATCTTACCCTGTAAAAATTTCTGATATTTCTAAGTTTGAGAAAAACAATCCTGGTGTTAGTGTAAATATTTTTGGTTTGGATGATGCAAATAATGTGTACCCCTTAAGGGTGACTAAAACTGAACTTAGGAACCATACTGATTTGTTATTAATAACAAAAGGTGAAATTTCACACTATGTGTACATAAAAGATTTTGAAGCTTTAGTAGGTAAACAGTTATCCAAGAGGAAATGTAAAAAAACAATTTGTAAAAGGTGCTTTTGCTTTGTAAATAAGGAGTTAAGAAGAGGAGGTGCTCAGTGGCTACAAGAACACCAAAGACTCTGTAATGAAAATTTTGAATGCAAAATTAGTTTGCCTGCACCTACTCGCTCTATTGTAAAATTTGAAAAGATTAGCCATCAATATAGGGTACCATTTGTAATTTATGCAGACTTTGAGTCTACACTGGTACCCCAAGAACATCCAGAAGGGGAAATTACCAGTAGGACGAAATACCAGCTGCATAAACCTAACAGTTTTTGTTTGCTTGTTAAATCCACACTGTCAGAAGAACATTTGAAAAATTTTGGTTTAAGTCCAACACCAATTTTGTACAGAGGTGAGGATACTGCTAAACATTTTGTAGATAACTTGTATTATATAGCTGATAAGGTTGAAGAAGTGTACAGTAATATTGTCCCTATGATTCCTCTAGATGAAGAGGAGGAAATTCAATATATCAATGCCACTAATTGTTACTTGTGTAAAAAAGAATTTACTGTTGAGAACCATAAAGTCCATGATCACGATCACCTTACTGGTTATTACAGAGGGGCTGCTTGCAATTCATGTAATATTAATTATAAACTTCCGAAATTCATTCCAGTCGTTTTGCATAACCTTAGTGGTTATGATTCACATTTTATTATTCCGGAATTGGGCAGGGATGATGGGAAAATTGATGTATTGGCCAACACTTTAGAGAATTATATTAGTTTTTCCAAGACTGTTGGCAAGATAAAGCTTCGATTCGTGGACTCTTTTCGATTCATGTCATCTAGCCTTGCCAACCTAACTAAAAATTTAAGACGACAGGATTTAAAAGAAACAAGAAAAATTGTGCCAGAAGATAAAATGGACTTGGTGCTAAGGAAAGGAGTCTTTCCTTATGATTATATTACAGGAATGGAAAAATTTGAAGAAACAAGACTACCACCTATCGAAGCGTTTAAAAGTAAATTAACTGAAACCGAAATTTCAATTGAAGATTATAATCATGCTCAGAAAGTCTGGAATGAATTAGGAATGAATACCTTGGGTGATTATTCTGACTTTTATGTAAAACTAGATGTAACATTATTGTGTGACATAATGGAAGAATTTAGGAACACCTGTTTCACCGCTTACGGACTGGACCCCCTTCATTCGTTTACATCTCCCGGCTTAGCATGGCAGGCCATGCTAAAATCCACCGAGTGCAAGTTGGAGCTGTTAACCGACATTGATATGGTTTTAATGATAGAATCAGGTGTTCGAGGCGGATTAACCCAAGCTGTAACTCGACATGTGAAAGCTAATAATAAATTTCTACCAAATTATGATGAAACTAAAGATTCGATTTTTCTTGGCTATTTTGATGCGAATAATTTGTACGGTTGGGCGATGTCCAAACCCCTTCCGTATGGCGACTTTGAATGGGTAGACCCTGATTCACTTGGAAATATTATTGATATTCCCAAAGAAGGTGACACCGGCTACATCTTAGACTGCGACTTTCAGTATCCAGACCACCTACACGATCATCATTATGACTTGCCACTGTTGGCTAAAACTGAAGTATCACCGACAGGAAAATGGCCCAAATTAATGATGACATTAAACAACAAAAACCGATATGTAGCACATTATTTAGTTGTTCAGCAAGCCTTAGAATTAGGATTGATTATTACCAAAATTCATAAAGTTTTAAGATTTTCACAATCTTGTTATTTAAAACCATACATTGATTCAAACACTGCAAGGAGAGCAGCAGCAACATCAGCTTTTGAAAAAGATTTTTACAAGCTCATGAACAATGCAATATTTGGAAAAACTTTAGAAAACAAAAGGAAACACAAAATTGTAAAATTAGTAACAAACCCCAGACAGATGCAGAAACTTGTACAGAAACCGAATTTTGGAACAAGTATGATAATTAATGAAAACTTGGTAGCAGTCAGCATGAAGAAAACCAAGATAGTAATGGATAGACCGTTGTACATAGGAATGTCAATATTGGATATAAGTAAAACGCACATGTATGACTTTCATTACAACAAAATGGTTCAACATTATGGAAGAGAAAATATCGGAGTAGCCTACATGGATACGGACGCACTAATTTATTGGATCAAGACGCAAGATATGTATGAAGATCTTCGGACGTTCATACACAAGAATGATTTTGATTTTTCCGACTACCCAAGAAATCACCCGAACTTTAATGAAAATAATAAGAAAGTTTTAGGCAAATTCAAAGATGAATGCAATGGAGCAAGCATGGAAGAAATCATTGCACTAATGTCCAAATTATATTCTTTTAAAGTATACTAGCTGAGTACCCGTTCTTCGCACGGGGTGTGTGTACAGTTTATTAAACGAATGATATTAATGATTTCACAAATTCATAACCTTCAGTTGGTTCATTCTAACGTATCTAGATATCAAGTTTTATGCTTAATAGCTACCAGGCAAATTTGTCAAAATCTTGTTAAATCCATTTCTCATTTAGTCTAGAAGTTATTTCTATTAATGGTTTTGTTGCAGTTTGATTAAACATTTATATTCGTATGGTGATTTACTTTATAGTTCTATGAGTTTAAACTTATAGAAGATTTAAGAAAACTCAGACTTGTAAAAAATATTATAGATTCTTATGAAATCTAATATTGAATCCTTGATTGGGTGTGACGATAGCTATATGCCAAATCCAATGTATTGAACCCCTGCATCTTGTTCTACCCATGAAAGATATGTACAGACATGTACAATATTAAATCTAAATTCAAAATTAGTTAACATTTTAATTCCCAAACCAAGTAAAACAACGCAACATCTGTCAGTAACGTATAGCCACCGCACCGCAGTGTAGATATTAGGTTTACTTAATTCAATTTTTTTGTCTTTAGACTTTACCTATTTACCTAAAACCTCATGTGTTGCCAATGTATACAAAACCGAATAAATAGTGACATCCCATGTTAAAAAGTTATGTCGAAAAACGGAGAAAAATTAAGCATTGATGGTGGGATTACTTTTCCTTATTGCCACGGGAAGCGTTCTTTTTACCTTCTAAATGTCAAAATAAGTATATTTGTTTGTTTACACAAAATAAAAAACAATAACAAACTTCTGCAAATATGTTCTTAAACCATCTGATTCCATTCAACCAATCAGCATGATCCTTGAATGAAAATTACAGTGGTACTATGAGTGTTTTTTGAGCGACTTTCTCACTTCTTCATAAGAACCTACTCATTAAGCTTTTACACATTAATATTGCCCCGTCTATACCCGAACTACTTGAAAAATTGAGCAATTTATAAACCTCATTGGTTTTAACTACATGTTGTGTTTGATAAAATACACCTCTTTTTGTCAGAAAGTGCAATGAAAGCTAAATTGGGAACTAAAATTAGTTTGTAATGATAATAAGAAACATTTTAAGATTTAAGGGTCAAAACTCGTTTTGTAATAATTTCCATAAATTATTTTAATATTCATATTTAGAACCAAGAATTAGTTGACTTTATTCACTGTATTTAGGCCAGTGAAAAGTTAAAGGGTTAGATATGAAAGAGTCTGTATTTAAAATTTTAAGTGTTGCCATCTGTGGTGAAAATGACAAACTGTCTAATCCAGCTGATTAAAGAGCATAGATAAAAAGGTAGAATTAAATATTCCCATAAGATTAACATTGAATATTTCTTTTACTATGAGGGAGAGCCTTTTTGACGAACGATGCTTTAGAGCAGCTAAAATCGTTCTAATTTCAACATTTAACAATAATAAAAATTTTCATATCATTTACTAAAGCCCTTGTCGTGTGAAAAGAGATTAAAGATTGGTATTTTAGCACAACTTGGCTACTTTGACATACTATGGGGCAAAGCCCTAAGGTCGCTAAGTCAATTAAAGTTGTAATGAACCTTCACACCACTCTAGTCTATGACATGAAAAAAATTTAGACCCCTAGGTAAAGTCGTTATCCAGTGAAAAGAGGACAAAATAGGACCCATGAGCGTTACAGACAGAATGACAGAGAGAGAGACAGACAGACAGAGGGAAAGAAATTTAGATGACACCGATTTTGGATTCTGTTATGCATAAAAAGTAAAAATAACCAAAAATTTCAAAATTCTAAGCAACGTACAGACAAAACTCTAATTTTATTAATATAGATAAAGGACATCAAGAAGAAACATCTACCACCAAAAAAGCAAAAGGTGTGAAGACAAGTTATTTGAAGAAAAATGTAAACTTTGAACACTATAAAAACTGTTTATTTAACGACACCACCTTGACTGCTAAATTCAACACCATAAGGAGTGAAAAACACAAAGTGTACAGTGTTACAGAAGTGAAAAAAGCATTGTCAAACAAAGATGACAAACGTCACATTATGGAAAACCAAATTGATACTCTTCCTTTTGGCCACTACTCTCTCAACCCTATCGACAACTAACCTATTCTTCGTCCCTCTTCGTCCTTCTTCGACCTAAATTCCTTTTCCTTCCGTAAAAAAATGGGGAACACGGCAAGTCCAACGCCGTGTTCCCCATTTTTTTACATCAATTTGAATGACCTTGACCCAGTTAAATATGTGTATAATGTAATAAAAATTTATTTTTACTTCATCCATGAATGAGGAAGGATAAAATTATGGATTTGAAACAAAAAATTGTTCATGAACTTCATAAACCGGCTAGGAGGAAATTTCCCCGAAGAAATACTGTTATAAAAGGAATGAATGATCTATATCAAGCTGATTTAATCGAAATGATTCCTTATAGTAAACAAAATAAAGGATTTAAATATATATTGACTATTATCAATTGTTTTACAAAAATGGCAGATGCTTTACCGCTAAAAGATAAAACCGGCAAGAGTGTAACAAAAGCCATGGAAACTGCGATACAGAGAGACAAAAATACCATAAAACATTTACAAACCGATGATGGTAAAGAATATTTCAATAAAGAATTTTCAAATTTAATGAAGAAACACAATATAAACCATTATTCGACTAATTCAGAGGTAAAAGCATCAATCATAGAAAGATTCAATCGAACTTTAAAAGGTGCGATGTACAAGATGTTTTCAAACAGAGGATCGCACGTATGGATTGATATGTTACCAAAACTAATAAAAGATTACAATAACAAGTTCCATAGAACAATTGGTATGAAACCAAACCAAGTGACTAGGAAAAATGAAAAACTCGTATTAAAACGTATAAAAATAAATACTAAACCAAAAGTTGAAAAATTAAAGCCTAAAGTGTTTAATGTTGGTGATAAAGTGCGAATAAGCAAATACAAAGGTGTATTCAGTAAAAGATATCTGCCTAATTGGACAAATGAGGTTTTTACCGTATTTAAGGTACAACCTACAGTGCCGGAAACTTACATTTTAAAAGATAATAAAGGACAATTGCTCGAAGGAGGGTTTTATGGACATGAAATGTTAAAATCCTCAGTAGGTGATGTATATCTCGTTGAAAAGTTGTTACAACGGAAAAAAGATAAAGTTAAAGTGCGATGGTTAGGATTTAATAAGAGTGAAGATTCTTGGATACCTAAAAAGGATCTGATATAATGATGGAGCATCATTTTAGGTTGAACCTTTACAAAGGATGGAGATAATACCGCAAAAGGATAGTTTTCCTATTAATAATATTGATGAACTCACGGTGGACAATTCAGAATTAAACAGTGGCAAACATGGTGTTTTGTTACCAAACACGGTGCGTTGTCTTGTAACCGGTCCATCCAATTGTGGTAAAACAAATGTAGTATTCAATTTGATTACAAACCCAAAAGGATTACGTTTCAATAACTTGTATGTCTTTTCCAAATCATTACAACAACCCAAATACCAATTATTAGAAAAAATATTTAATAATGTGCCAGAAGTGAAATATTATAAGTTTGATGCAAGTGAAAGCGTAATGCAACCGCATGAAGCTAAACCATTTTCAGTTTTTATATTTGACGACGTATCCTGTGAAAACCAAAACACTATCAGGAGCTATTTCGCTATGGGGCGACATAACAATATAGATAGCATTTACATAGGTCAGACTTATAGTAAAATACCAAAACAACTGATAAGAGACAATGCAAATGTGTTAATTGTATTCAAACAGGATGAAACTAACCTAAAACACATATATTACGATCATGTCAATGCGGATATGTCATATGAACGGTTTAAAGACATATGTGGTAAGGCTTGGGCTGAAAATTATGGATTTTTGACAATTATGAAGGAACAACCACTAAATAACGGTCGATACAGGATAGGTTTCGATAAATTTATATTAATTCACTAACCACTATATCACACAATCATTCTTGTACAGCACGTCTTGCTACAAACATGGTTAACCAAGAAAAGTTAGTAAAGGAAATTAAATCACTTAGTGATTCTATTCGGGCAAAAAACAGAGCGTTAAAGTTAGGTATCAGCGAAAGGGAGAAATTTCTCGAATCTACTTTTAAACCTATTACAGAGCCTTTGAAACAATTGAACAAAAAATTGACTAAACCTTCTTTTCAAGGTGATATTATTGCTCCGATAACACAATATGAAAGGGAAAGTGTAATATCAGAAGATATTAGCGATGAGGACCCGGAGGCCTCCATATATAGTGATACAACGGCAGAAAGAGAAGATGTATATGGTGGTAGTGAAGAAGAAGCGGTATCTATAGCGAGTGAAGAAGAAAAAACAGAAGGAGAACCATCAAACATAAGCTTATTGGGTGAAAATATTCATACAAAAGGACCTTTAGGAAGAAAATACTTGTTAAAACTGTTAATTGGAACTGATTCTACTAAAAAATACCACAGTTATGGAGCAAGAATGTCCAAAGAAGGTGTAATGATTGGTAATAGCAAATTAGATGTCGATGAACATGATAATATTCACGTAGGTGATCAAATATATAAGGGAACAAGGGGACTATTTGAATTATTATTTGAAAATAAACCTTTAAAAGCATTAGTAAAAAATGATGATTTGGAAGTGTATAGCAAAATTTTGGATCAAACTAATGCATATAAAAGAAATTATTTACCTGAAGCACCCATATATAGAAATAAATCTGTAAAATATAAAGATTTTGTTTCCAAATTAATACCAATTATAAGAAGAAAACCTGTAAAAAGAAGATTAGTAGCATCCACTTTAGATTTAAGTTCCCCAGAACCGAGAAAAAGAAGCAAATCAGTCACCGGTAAAGGATTGATGAAGAAACTATACAATACAAACGTAATTTATTACAATAATATCAATAAATTGGTAGATAGAATGAAACTAATACATGAAGCCAAAGAAGCGGGTCATACTGGATTGGAAAACGAATGGGTGGCTTTAGTGGATGAACTTAGAAACCGCGGGGTAATCTCATAAGAATGCGTTACCCCCTAAAATGCTATTCAGTTGCACCATGAGTGTCGACAAGTTTGGACGGTATTCCTCGGATGGATTATATTACGCGAATAACTTAAAAAGAGGTGCTGGTTTACCACAAACACCTGAAGGAGATTATGATATTAGTAATAAAAGGTTAAAAAACATAAAAGATCCCACGGACGAAAACGATGCAGTAAATTTAAAAATAGTAAAGGAAAAGCTATCACCAACATTAAGACTACACAATAACACATATGATGCAGAAAATCATAGAATTATCAATGTTGGTATACCAAATCAAAACGGTGATGCAATAAACAAAGGTTATTTGTCATCTGAATTAAAAAATACGTTAAAATTCAATGGAAAAACGTATAGTGCTAACAATAAACGTATATCCAACGTAGATGACCCTAAAGATGAAAAAGACAGCGTGAATAGACGCTATTTACATTCCTTGATACCTGAAAAGACAAAAGATGGATTTTCTTTTTATAAATTTGTTATTAATGATATAGGTTATCCAAAAACTGAAAACGATGCTGTAAATCTAAAATATATTAAAGATCATTGTATCATACGTGATGTAGGGGTTATAGAATGTTTTAATAATTGTTTAGCAAATGTTAAAGATGGTTCGGCGCCATCAGATGGTGCAACAGTGGGTCAAATGAAAGAGACTTTAAAACAAGAGACATCTGGATTTGTAAAACAAGACCAAGTGGTATCACGGCAGGGGGATGTGTTTGTACAAGGAAATGAAAAGTTTACATTACTTGAAGAAAAGAATAAAGTTCTTGATGGACATGTATTAAGGAATAATGTTTGGGATGGTAAAGGAAAACAAATGATACATATAGCTCCCGCGTCATTGCCTGGTAATGTTGTTACTTTTGAACAGATAATACAATTAGAGCCAACTGGACATAGATGGTGGAATTGCAATAACAAACGATTAACAAGAGTTGCAGACCCTGATTATGTAGATGACGCTGTAAATATTAATTTTCTTGTTAAAGTGATAGGTAATATAATGTTTGATATGCACAATTATATTGCAAGTGGACAATATAATCAAGTTGATGAAAAAATGAGAAATTCATGGATAAAACAAGAAGTTTTTTATAAGTATTTTTTTACTAAAACAACACAACCTTAAGGATCAACATTTTAGGATCCTTTTAGTATTTAATTGATCAAAAGCATAAATAAAGTCATTTATGTTCAACTTGTCGTAGAGGTAACACATAAGTTGCGAAATTCAATTATAAAAGTGCATTATGACATTTCAATATATCAGTCCATATCGAGACACTGTAAGGAAAGGAGGCGGTATCACGTCCACAGCGGTTTCTCTGTTAAGTAAAGCTTTAAATCGAATTCCAGTAGGATCTGTCGTAAATAGAGCAATAGACGCTTTACCATACGAATTTCACATACCGGGAGGTTATCAGTATTGCGGACCAGGAACTAAATTGAAAAAACGACTGGAAAGAGGCGATCCAGGCATAAATAAGTTAGATCAGGCTTGTAAAGAACACGATATAGCATATTCCACATTTAGCGATACAAAAAATAGATCTATAGCTGATAAAAAGCTCGCGGATATAGCTTGGCAACGAGTAAAGTCTAGTGACGCTAGTATTGCAGAAAAAGCAGCGGCTTTAGCGGTAACAACAGGTATGAAGGCTAAAACAGCAGTAGGAGGTGGAAAAAGGAGAAGAAGAGTGAAAAGGAGATCAGCAAAGACAAAACATGGAGGGAATATTAGAAGAAAACGACGTTCCACCAGAAAGGGTAGCAAAAAACCAACAGTATGGTCAATGGTAAAAAACGGGGCAGGTCTATACCTAAGACCGTATCGTGCATATTAAATAAAAGAAATCAATTAGTAATACCACATAAAGCGTTAACAAATATCGAATTATTTAAATACATTTCATGTTTAAAAATACCATTTTTTCGCGGTGTCTTTATGAAAGATGCTTTACCAGTTAAAATGTGGAAAAACGAAACCGGTATTGTAAATTTAGACAATTCTGAAGGTCCTGGCACTCATTGGGTTTGTTATAAGAAATTAGGTGATAATATTTATTACTTTGATAGTTTTGGCAATTTACCACCACCTAAAGAACTCGAGCATTACTTTAAATCTGCTAAAAACATATATTACAACTATAAAAGAGAACAACCTGATAACACATTAATATGTGGCCATTTATGTTTGGAATTCCTAGCTAAAAGTATCAGTCACCATTGACATGTCATCCTATACGGTATCATTAACAGGAAAATCGTCCACTTTACGAAGTATCCTTTTTCCAGCGTTACGCTTGCAAAAAGGAAGATTTTGGGAAGCGGCACTGTTGGATTTTACAACTTACAACTCTATTCCCAATGTTACGGAAGGTAAAAATAACTTATTGCATTATTATAAAGGAAAAGATGCCAGTGGGAAGTTTACAGACTTAGAAGTTTGCAGTTTACCCACAGGTTCTTATGAAATTGATCATATTAATGAATTTTTGCAAAATAAAATGGGGAAAGACAATATAACATTAAAAGGTAATAACAATACTATGAAAGCTGAAATTAACTCAAAATATTATATAGATTTTACTCAGGAACAATCAATCGGTGAATTGTTAGGATTTCCCAAAGATAGCCCAATTTTAGAACCAAATCAAACACATTCCGGTAAACAAACTGTAACTATACTAAAAGTTAATATATAACTATATATAAGTTATAGATATAACTTGTAACATTATACAGGGAGCTTACAGAGATGGAGCAAATACTCATATAATACATACTTTTTACCCGAGTGTACCTCCAGGATTTAAAATTGTTGAAAAGCCACAAAACCTAGTATATCTGCCGTTGAACACCACTTTCATTTCAGACATCGTGTTGAACGTATTGGATCAAGACGGTAACTTGATAGATTTCCGAGAAGAGCCAATTACAGTTAGATTACATTTAAAATCGACACTTTAATACAAAAATCATGGGTTTATCATTTAAAAGTGGACAGCCTATGGGAAACCGCATTAGTAGCTCTTCAGCTGTGGAGGAGTTAACACGCGAGAACATTCGTTTCTTAGAAAAGATTGGTTTAAAATTAACCGATTATGGATATACTGGATATAGCGCAGGGTCCGACATTCGACGAAACACTATGGGAAAAAGAATATCACACCCACAACCCTTACACTTCATCAAAATTGAACAATAACGATGAAATTCGTATTCCTATACAACATCAAGACATTTACACACTACCATGTGAAAGTTACTTGTATATCGAAGGAAAAGTAACAAAAAAGGACGGTACTACTACTGGTACAACAGTTCCATTTATAAATAACCCTATGGCTTTCCTGTTTGATGAAATTAGATATGAAATATCAGGTGTAACAGTTGATTCCACTAAAAAAGTAGGTATTGCAACAACTTTAAAGGGGGTAACATCTATATCACCTAATGAAACCAATTTACTTCAACCGGCTGGATGGGTTTTACCTGAACATGACATAATCACTCCGAATACAAAGGGATATTTTGATTTTCATATTCCATTACGTTTGTTGCTTGGATTTGCTGAAGATTATAGAAAAATAATATTAAATGTTAAACAAGAATTAGTTTTGTTGCGATCTTCTAACGATAAAGACATTATTAAAGCTCCAGATGGTACAACGGATGCAAACCTAGAATGGAAATTAACATTAGACAAAATTGTATGGAGAGTTCCACATGTTAAATTAGCTGACGAACATAGAATGCTACTATTAAGGAAGTTAAAGGCTGATCGTGATATTGTAATTCCTTTTAGAAGTTGGGAATTCCATGAACATCCAAGCTTGCCAACTACAGATCGTCACACTTGGACTGTTAAAACATCTAATTACGTAGAACGAGCCAGGTATATTATATTTGGTTTACAAACAGATAGGAGAGACAGCATCACAAAACATGCAGGCAAATTTGATCATTGCAACTTAAAAAATATTAAAGTTTATTTGAATTCACAATTTTTCCCCTACGACAATTTAAATGTGTCATTCGCTAATAAAAAGTACAGTATATTATACGATATGTATGCGAGATTCCAAAATTCATATTACGGTAAAACAAATACACCTTTACTATCACCAGAAGAATACTTAGATGGTTACACAATAGTTGTAATTGATTGTTCTAAACAAAATGAATCAGTAAAATCATCAAGTGTTGACATAAAGATTGAAATGGAGTTTAATGCAGCTATACCTGCAAATACAACTGCATACTGTTTAATTCTACATGATAAAATTGTAACATACACACCTCTAACTGGAATTGTTAAAAATGTATTATAAAAAACCGGTTTTGTTACATTCCGCGAGTATAAAAGCGGAGCGTGCAGGCCGCTCCTGATCAGTTTGTTGCCTGACGTCGTATGGATAGCATCATCTTCAATATGGCTTCTACAAGTGGTACAACGGAATGCAATATAGAAAAGGAAATTTCAGAATTTTTGGATATGAATGAACAGCAACACGTCACAAATCAAGAAGAAGAAGAAAAAGGTAAAAAGAAAAAATATTTGTCCAAGAGGAAAAGAAATGTGGAAGAAAATATTTCACCAAATATTTTGATGGAAGTATTTTTAAGAATTTTTTATCCAATCTCTTCAAGTTTGGATAAAAGTGTTTTAATTGGAGTTATGAAATCAACCGACTATTCACCTACAGTAATTTTAACTCACGGAACAAAAATGATTTTGTTTACAGCCAATGCTTGGGAATCTTTTATGAAACACCTCCATTTGTTAGAATGTTACTTTAATAGCAACATGTTTGGCAGGAAAACAAAAGTAGGACTATTGGATTCAGACTTGGAAATTGATATTATTAAACACAGAGGTGAACATCAAATGAGATTCAGAGATACGACCAAACATGACATAAAAATTCAACTGAATAGAGAAGAATTTTTTATTTTAACATGTGCAACTGAACCAATAACAAGATATTTAAGACAGCTAGTATTCTCCAGTTCAATTATTAAAGATTATTTAACAGACACTTTGGACAAACAACCGGATGCACCAATTTTGTATGGACCTGTGGACACTTCAATATTCAACAGAATTCCTCATGAAGTTCAAATGTGGAGACAATTGGAACAATATGTGCAAGAAAAATATAATTTTGTAAAATCAGATGAAGAAACACATTTCAGTGATGAAAAGGATCAAAGTGATGATAATGACAACAACAAAAATGACCAGATGGAAAGTTAAATAAAGTTTTAAAATTTTTCACAACACTTTACACTTAAATTGGTAAATTTTCAATAAAAAATTCAAAATTTTGTGGGTGTAGGCCTACCGGGGATGGTGCCCACGTTAAATATACACCAACGCGCCTTCAACTGTACGGCCTGGCATAAATACATGCCTACCGTGGTGTGGAAAACAGTTGACCTTCTGACACCGTGATGGATAGACGGGTGACCTTTCAAATGGACATGGAAGAAGAAATCAAGTCCAAGCCGGGTATTATTGAATTTCAGGCGTTTCGTGGTAACGATGATCGGTTTATAATTAAAGAACTCGTATTTTACGATATAGATAAAAATATTCCTTACACATTTTTATTTAAACCACCATGCTCTTTTTCTTCACTAACCACCAAAGCCGCAACAACAAACCGATGGACTTGGAAATATTTTCATCACATCGATTGGTATGACGGTTTTACCAGTTATTCAGACTTGTATCATATTATGCATCAATTTTCAAACAGATTTACTAATATTTACACAAAAGGACTTGAAAAGAAAAGATGGATAGAACAATTTACATCTACTCCAGTTAAAGATGTGCAAATTAATAAAAATTTTAAATTTATTGCTGAAAACATTTGTATTTGCACACAAAGTATGGAACATGAAAGGGACAGGCACTGTGCGTTAAAAAACGCTTTAAAATTAGCAACTTACCTGCAAGATGGAGAAATCGGTGATGGTGGTGGGGGTAACGGCGATTATAAAAGCGAGGAGCAGACCGAGACCTGGCACGAGTATTACTCGAGATTCCGAGACGACAACATCTCAGAGCAAGAAGACAGCGAGGACCTCTAGAACAACCATGGCATCCAACCAGTTTCTGCAGTCTTTGGTAGAACAATTCAACGCCCACTCCAAGTCTACAATTTTGCCGGTAAAAAAATGTTCTGAACTCAAGGATGAAAAACATTATATTATACATGCACTGAAGAAAATGGAAACTACTGTCGGCGAAGCAATCTGCTGCAGTCTCAGCGAAGCACCATATACTCCGGGGGATGAAGCAAAATTCCAAATTTACCTTCCGAAGAGATTTGTCCACCTACTACAAAATGAAGATCTACGCTCCATTCAACCGGGATGTCTCTACTTGGTGTCCCACGGATGCAGCGGCAGCAACTCCACCGAGCTTACCATCCACATCGCAGACAAGCAGCAGTGTTAAAAAATAAATAATTTTTTCTTTCTTGTATCTGTTTGTATTTTTTAACTATATATATTTTTGTCATGTAATCTTGTTTGTACTGTTTTAAATAAAGATAAAAAAAAAAAAAAAAAAAAAACACAAAAAAAGGCAACATATCAATATGTGAAACAAAAAAAATTTTTACATATTGATATGTTGCCTTTTTTTTAAAAGCTCTGGGGTGACCTTGACCTTTGACCTTTGCACAAATTAAACATAAATTTTTTTCAAACAGCAATGTGTGTGTGTGTGTGTGTGTGTGTGTGTGTGTGTGTGTGTGTGTGTGTGAGTGTTTGTGTGTGTGTGTGTTTTCCCCCACCATTTCAGGTTACCAGCATACAGACTGTAAAGAAGTTCAGTTTGATTGCAACTGTCAAACAATGAGCACCCTATTTGAGCTTTGTGTAAGAAAAATTATTGAAGATCAACAGCTATTTAGCCATACTTTACGATCCAACGCTCCTCAACAAATTAAAATTTTTATCAAACAGTACAAGCTAGACAACAGAGGTTACAACACTTTTGGTTGGTACAAGTTTGGTGATGGTACAAAATTTTGTCGAAGTTGTGGAAGGGCCGCTGTATCCAACCCGGCACAATTCCTACAAGATGATGGATGTTTACAATATGGTCATGTGGCTCCAGTTTTAAGTTACCATACACCTAAAGAACTTTGCGCCATTTGTTCAATCAATATGTTTAGTTGGCAAAAATTTAACCACCTCTCATCAGACAGCGTGTAAACAACTTCCCCCCACCACTATTTCATACTACCTTCAAACGACCATGCTAATATTCATTCCGCCTTTGGACATCATACGGAAAACATCAAGATGGCTCTGACTGTAAAATGTGCAAATTATGAAGAAGTATTTGTAAGAAATCTGCAAGAATTAAACGAAATTGTTCAAGAATTTAAATCACTAATCGAACAGGGATACCGATTGAACATGCAAATTTTTGCTTGCAACACAAAATGCCCTCATGTCCCCAGGGATGACGAGCCGCCTAGGTCACCATCATCAACTTCTTCAGCCTACTCCTCTAGATCATCCATGAAGACTCAAGCCAGTCCAAACTTGGAATATTTCTCCTGACTAATATTTATATTTTGTATCCTCATTGTACTTCAATATGCATATTTTTGTATTGTAATAAAGGAATGATAAAATAAAAACAAAATAAAAAAACCTATCTTGCTACAGTATTGTAGCAAGATAGAATTTTTTTAAAACACAAATTGGATGACCTTGAACATGTTCTAACATGTTCAGGTTTTCCCCCACCACTTTTCCTATTGGATACCTGAGAGGCAGCACCAATGTGTTTCATTACATCTTTATCTTTCAAGCTGCAATCATGGATGTTCCACCACCAATATATGAGGCCGATGAAGCGGAAAGCCTGGGGAGGAGGAGATGCCAGCATGTGGATCTAGTGGAGATGATGGAAAGAAGAATGGAAGAAAAACGGATCAGGAAGGACCATATGCTAATTCAGAAAATTTTAAAATTAGATCTCTTCATAATCTTGGCCTTATTGATTGCAATCTTCTTCTACTTGGTCTACGCAGTTGTATACTGTCTAAGATGCATCGAGTGTACAGATAAAGCAGCCAAATTGCCGGTTTTCAACACTACTCTGTAAATAAAATTTTCTTTTTTTAAAACTCCAAATAGTTGACCTTGAACATGTTTCAACCTGTCTAGTTGTATCAATTACCCCCACCACCACGATTCCAAAATACTAATCCTACATGCAAGTCTGGCTTCATTTCCAACTCAGCTACGCTAAAGGTTACACTACACACAATGAAGTGGGAATTACTTGTTGACAGTATTCAATACCTAAAAGAAATCTATGAAAAATTGCATATGCGGCTTCTTCAAAATCCAGGGATGATAATAAAAATGAACTTGGAATACGACTGTCCACTCATCGACGACAGTATGGATGAAGCAGAAGGGGTAGTCCAAAATACACAAGGAACATGTTGCTGTGAAGAAAATTCTTCGACAACATCAAGCACAAGTCCAGACAGCACATATGGGGATGAAGGAGGATTTTTGTAATTTGTAAATAAAATAAAAAAAATAATTTTTTTTTAAAACTTCAAATGGTTGACCTTGAACACGTTTCAACATGTTGAGCATTGTGGATAAAAAATATTTTTTTTTCTTATGCCTATTGCTGAAAAACAAACTCAGTTGTATAGTTTGCAAAAAAAAAAATTTTTCCATTTCATCCGACTACTTTACCCCCACCATCTCCTTATCCCCACCACCCTGCCGAGTACCTCAGATACACGAAGAGACTTGCTCAGTTGCTGTTCAACTCTTGTGGTGTGCACATCTCACTTTTTGCACTAAATTTACTTATATTGAGTTTAAATTTAAATATTTAACCAAATATCAAACATTTCTTAATTTTTTCGGCAAAGTTTCAAATAACAAAAAAAATTTTTTTTTTTCACTTTTGGTTTAATTGAAATTTCACAAGTTCGAAGATCACCTGAGAAAGAATAAAAAATAAATAAATATTTCTCAGGAAATATTTCCAATCCGAGTTACGGAGGTCCGGTAAAGGACCGGCTGGGACAAGTTGTTTGTAAAAAATAAATTTTTCTTCCTTCTGACCACTTTACCCCCACCACCTCCTTATCCCCACCACTGGGCCGGGTACCTGGGGAACCGCCTGCACCCAAGTCAGTACGTCTTCGGACGCGGTGCTGTTCGGATCGCGTGTCGTTTGTCGCAATGTCGGGTGTTTGATGAAATTATTCTTCGGCTCTAAGTCTCTCGGTGGGTAAGTAAAATATAAAAAATTATTTTTTTCAAGTGGGGCTGCTGGGACGGGTCAATGACCCCTGACGGATATATTAGGTCGAGAGTCTGATCGCTAGGGAGTAAAAAAAAATATTTTTTTGCACTTTTGTGGTTCCTCGAGAAATTTCAATTTCTCAACAAAATTTGAGGAATCGCAAAAGTGCAAAAAAATTTTTTTTCTATTCTTGCGTGACCTTGACCTAATTAACGTCAGTGACGTCATCATGATGACGTCAGCGGTAATGACGTCACCATGACGTCATTTATGTGACGTCATGTGACGTCATATGACATCATTAGTGACGTCATTCGTGACGTCATTGATGACTTCATCACTGCTGACGTCATCGTGATGACGTCATGGCCCAGCAGCCCCACTTTTACACTACTGACCACTTTTGGTCAATTTATAAAAATGTGGTTTAATTAATCACGTTAACCCAATAAAAATTTATTAAATTACTGGTATAGTTTGGATTATTATTGGAGAGAGGTATGGAGAGGCATGAAAGTACAGGAAATGCTTTATAGACGAATTGAGTTTTTAATCATAGCCTAGATTAAATTTTTCCTTTTAACTGGTAGTTAATTATTATTAAAATTTTATTTTATATGATTTCATCTATGAATTCTAAAGTCCTACCGTAGTATAGGTTTTATTTATAAATTTAATATGATTATTGTTTTGGTTCTAATTATATTTGTAAAGTAATAACAAAAGGGGTATGCTATATATGTTATAGTAATTTTGTTTTACTCGCAAAAATGTTTTAAGTTCCTAGCTAGTTGATTTTTGTTAACCAAGCCGACTATTGATCTGTATACGAGTATTACATAATGTTTACACAAACATTTCCTAGTATCATATAACCACAACCATACTTAACTTATTTTTGGTTAAAAATAAATAATGGATAAAACCCACAGGACATTTAAATCTTGGTAAAAATAAGGTAAAATTGACTACAATAAAGCGAATTTAGCTTAATTTGGCTTTAAAGAAGCCTGTATTCTAAGAATATCATGGTATTTTTTTTAGTTTTTATTATTATTTTTATTGTAAATGGTAATTTTCATGTTAAATGATAGGTGGTATTTAATTATTATTTATGCCCAATTTGCCTCATTTACTTGTATAACCATAAAAAAATAAGGATTCCAGCTTACGTTTACAATACATTCTAATTATTTTGTGCCTCATAACTTTGAATTCCATCTTAGTTTCTATAAAAAATAATGCTACAAACGGTTGTCATATGTTTAGATAATGGGCGTATTCGGATTTCAAATGAAGTGTTTTCTGTACTATGTTGTGTTTTAAAATAATTTTAAAGTTCTTTACACTTCATTTTGCTCTTGTCAAGGTAATCTATAGTTCTCTAGGCAATCTTAGACGCTCGAAAATAGCTTACGCAATTGTATAATCAACCTAAAAAAACACACGAAGGTAGACTAGAGTATGATTCATTTATTTGTTTAATAAAAGACATTGAAGTGGATATTAATGAAAAAAATACGTCCGTCGCAGCAGACCTGCGTAGTCAGCAAATTTCTAAATTAGAAATATTAGTTTTTACCACATAAAACTGTAAATGAAATAAAATCACATGCTCATAAATAGGGAAATAAATGTCTATTCTCCTTATGATAAATATAGGGATAGTATGCAGTTATACTGCCATGGAGAATACTAAAAGTAGGTTATTATCATAAAAAAATTTATTTCGAGCATATGAACCTATATACTAAGTTTCATCAATATCTGTCCATTGCTAAAGAAGCTTGCCTATTCTCCATATCATTTATATGGGAAAAGAGTGTGCAGGTTTGCTGCCATGATAAGCCAACCAAGAAAAACCAAGGTTTTTTTAATCATAAATGGATGAATCTCAACCAAATGAAGCTGAATTCTAAGTTTAATCGAAAAAATATTGGTTAATGATTGAAATATTAACATATCCCAATTCGGAAAATTCGGTAAAACACATGAATAGTAAATGTTGTCTCTACTGTGTCAAACCTATTTTTCTTTGTTTAATAAAAAGTGGATATTAACAGAAGAACACATGAATAGTAAATTTTGTCTTAACTGTGTCAAACCCATTAGTGCAAATACCTATTCTAGAAATAACTTTACCATTTGAATTCGGATGAAATTTTGACACAATTAATAACAAGGAAACACGTATTGTACTTATGGTCAGGAAAGCATTTTTAGTGTGGCTTAGTTAGACACATCTAAATGGCATAAATCGCGTTTTTAACCGGATTTAGATTCTTTCATTAGAAAAAAGACATGCCACGACGTCATTTATTCATTTAGCTTAAAAAAGGTCATACGGTGGTGTCTCGGTGCTCGGTGGAATGAAAGGCCATAATTACCAATTAGGTATATATACACACACACACCTACACACACACACACACACACACACACACACACACACACACACACACACACACACACACACACACACACACACACACACACACACACACACACACACACGCACACGCACACGCACACGCACACGCACACGCACACGCACACGCGCACGCGCACGCGCACGCGCACACGCACACGCACACGCACACGCACACGCACACGCACACGCACACGCACACGCACACGCACACGCACACGCACACGCACACGCACACACACACACACACACACACACACACACACACACACACACACACACACACACACACACACACACACACACACACACACACACACACACATCCGACCAATACAATATTGTGAATCTTTTAAATCACCAAAACTAAACATATTTACAGCTGATTATTAAAAACTGTTTAAAATACTTTTTCATCACACTACATCGATATCACTTGTTTTCGACCCTCGTTTCTACCGTCGAAACACCTGTTTTGCCGGCCTAGGCCGGCAAAATTTTCCGGCCTAGGCCTGCAAAATCAGCTGGCCTAGACCTTACATAAAAACATTCACAACACGTTGTACAGTATCACAAAAACATGTGACTGCACAATGAAATGAATTGGTTGCCTAGCAACCAGAAACTCAAGCAGTACATCTCGCTAGGTTAGTTGATGTTATGTTTTGTTTGTTATGAATGAAAAAGTAATGTTTTCACTTGTTTAGAATTTATTGAATTGTGTAGTGTGATGAAAAATATCGTTCGTAACTCGGGCCGAAAGCATTTTGTCAACCCTCGATCGTTTCAAGTTCTCGACTTCGTCTCGAACTTGAAACACGATCTCGGGGCCGGCAAAACGCCACTTTCGGCCCTTGTGACGAAATATACTATTTCCAATCCCAACGTTATTTGAATGGGAATTTTTGAGATTTCAATGGTGGATTGCGCCTTTATTTTCAGTCCACTTCTCGTAATTTTTTTTTCGGAAACAACTACAAACCAAACCCTATCTAACGACACCAAAAACTTAAAAATATTCCTAAACTGTATTAAAACACTGTTTAAAAAAATGGTTAATTGTTTCAGGCTTACTTTTTTGTACTATTCAATGTAGGTAAGGGTGGAGGATTTCTTAAATAACGGTTTGGCTTGGCTTTAGAGGATAAAAAATTTAATTTGTTTATTTTTTGTCATTTCAACTGTAAAGATGACGTTACTGTTTTAAATATACTGATTTCATAATCCAAATGCTTAAATATATACTTATATACTTAGACTGAAAGTATTATGTATGCATAGAATCTCTAATATTTTGTGGTCCTTGGTAATATTTTATAAATCAATTTTAGAGTAATGGTTTACTTCATCCAATGAATGGAAGCTCATTGTTGCGTCGTGTGCGTCGCCGGGCATTGCCCCTCAACCCTGGCCTTGGTCGCTACTTTCTCCGTAACTTTTATACATTACATCATAGACCTACTACTGACCCCATTGCAACTGGGCCATGCATCAGCACCGCACCGCCGGCACCATGGGAAAATGGACATAAATGGGGTATGCTACTAATTCACACTAATATATATAAACAATTAAGTAAAATAAGGAGCAAAATAGAAAAAGCTTTTGCCCATATTTTAGCTTTGCTATTTATAAGAATATAACAGTTAACAATAACCAAAGTAGCTTAAATACAATTGAATAAAAATTAATACAAGACCTGATATTATAAATGATTAAAAACGACTCTTAAGTGTAAACCAATAAAAATTTATAACATGAGTTGTGTTATAGTCAATCATTTATTGTTAGAAAAGATTGGTCTAATGTAGATTTTAAGGCCCTCTCTAAAATGCAAAGAAGACTGTCTAAATTTAAATAACGAGTCGTTGCCAGTCAATACCAAAAAATAGAGATAGCGCCAGAGGAGTAGGCCCAAACACAGTACGAGAGAGAGGGAGATTTTAAATTTCGTATTTAGTATTGTGTTGTTAAAACGCCATTTTAAACATTGGTTACCCATCTTATTTGGTATCAATAAAAAGCTTTTCTTAAAAAAAATCGTTATTTTAAGTTACTAAAGCCTGTTATTGTTCACACTTTGTCGTACGGGCTTTCACAATTTAATGTTATTCTGATGAAGATATTTGATTGAATCATATGTTTACAAAAATAAACTAAGTTATATAAACTTCGTCATAGTATCCTGCTTTTTTCCAATTTGTTTACTTCGGTTCCAAAATGAGCACTAAAGTAGGCGGATGTAAAAAGTGTTCCTACATTAATAATTGTGAGAATTGGTACAGTAATGGAAACTGTCATAGGTTATGTATGGTGTGTGAGTGCAGTATGAGGACAAGAGAGAGATTCTTTGCTGGTGACCATCTGCAACAAAGTCATAATTTAATCTAACTAATAGATTATTGTCTTGTGAGCGCTCTCATGGTAGAGTGCGCTACTACGTCCACAATGAATCATACTCTAGTCTTCCTTTGTGTGGCCTATTAGATACAGAACACCACGTCTTTTTTTAGGTTGGTTATATGATTGCGTAAGCTTTTTTTGAGCGTCTAAGATTGCCTAGAGAACTATAGATTACCTTGACAAGAGCAAAATGAAGTGTAAAGAACTTTAAAATTATTTTAAAACACAACATAGTACAGAAAACACTTCATTTGAAATCCGAATACGCCCATTATCTAAACATATGACAACCGTTTGTAGCATTATTTTTTATAGAAACTAAGATGGAATTCAAAGTTATGAGGCACAAAATAATTAGAATGTATTGTAAACGTAAGCTGGAATCCTTATTTTTTTATGGTTATACAAGTAAATGAGGCAAATTGGGCATAAATAATAATTAAATACCACCTATCATTTAACATGAAAATTACCATTTACAATAAAAATAATAATAAAAACTAAAAAAAATACCATGATATTCTTAGAATACAGGCTTCTTTAAAGCCAAATTAAGCTAAATTCGCTTTATTTTAGTCAATTTTACCTTATTTTTACCAAGATTTAAATGTCCTGTGGGTTTTATCCATTATTTATTTTTAACCAAAAATAAGTTAAGTATGGTTGTGGTTATATGATACTAGGAAATGTTTGTGTAAACATTATGTAATACTCGTATTCAGATCAATAGTCGGCTTGGTTAACAAAAATCAACTAGCTAGGAACTTAAAACATTTTTGCGAGTAAAACAAAATTACTATAACATATATAGCATACCCCTTTTGTTATTACTTTACAAATATAATTAGAACCAAAACAATAATCATATTAAATTTATAAATAAAACCTATACTACGGTAGGACTTTAGAATTCATAGATGAAATCATATAAAATAAAATTTTAATAATAATTAACTACCAGTTAAAAGGAAAAATTTAATCTAGGCTATGATTAAAAACTCAATTCGTCTATAAAGCATTTCCTGTACTTTCATGCCTCTCCATACCTCTCTCCAATAATAATCCAAACTATACCAGTAATTTAATAAATTTTTATTGGGTTAAGGCTGCGGTCTACCCCAACCAAAACAAAAACAACAACAATGCCGAATATGCCGGCCTCACGGCCATAGCGCTAGGCGAGTTTGATGGCTGCAGAGGTTTACGGGGATCGTGTTTCAGAATTAACCAATTAAGATAGAGATTGACTCTTAACTTTTTCTAAAAGTAAAAAAAAGGATCTCGTCGGCTATCTTTTTAGAATTTTCAACTAAAATTTCTAATTTCAGTTATAATTGTGTAAAATTATCTGTTTTTGAGTTTTATAGATGCAGAGGTTTACGGGGATCGTGTTTTAAAAATAACCAATTAAGATAGAGATTGGCTCTTAACTTTTTCTAAAAGTAGAAAAAGGATCTAGTCGGCTATCTTTTTCGAATTTTTAAATAAAATTTCTAATTGCAGCTATACCGGTCAAAAATCATCTGTTTTTCTAGATTTTTAACTGAAGTTTTCTATTAGTTTTAATGAACTAATTACAAAATTGTAACAGACGAAAACTAGTACCGTTATTCTTCTTTAATATGACACCTTATTTATAGCTCTAGGCTTAATTTGGCAGAAGATAACACGATTCTAAAAAACCCTTGCATTTGGGTGCGCGCCAGGGGTAGACCGCAGCCTTAACGTGATTAATTAAACCACATTTTTATAAATTGACCAAAAGTGGTCATTTTGCAACAATATAAAAAACATTTTTAATTCCTTTAGAATTATACAAAGAGCATAAATAGTTATTGTTGAATCGATGAGTTGAGAAACAAACAGACATCTGTCGCGGTGTACATGGGTTCCACCTGGTATGAATCAAGGCAGACGCAGAGGGGTTGTAATGTGTTAAGTAAGTTTCCACCCGTTGGCTCGACATAGAAAAGTGGGGATATACACGGGTGGGGAGTTTATAAAAGTAAGATTGAGTTGTTCGGAAGCTCTTTTGTTTGCGGGGCTTTGACGTAGAGGGTATGGATATATTTATTTAATGAAACACCAAGTAGAGATATTAGGCAAAGTTAAAAAAAATATGTTGTACTAGAAAACATTTCTAGTCTTGTTTTAGATTTATTTTATGTAACTTTAAAGCAGAGTTTTTTTTTTATTATTTATTTTTACTTTAAATACCAGTTTCCTATAGTGAATACACAGTTTATAAGCCTAAAACCTTTTAAAACACAACACATATTACAAACTTCTGCTAAACCTTTCAAAGTAAACAAAGGTTTGTTTTTATATCTTTTTAATTAAAAACCTGTTTGTACGTATTTTGGGTAACTGGTAATGTCAAAAGATAAAGTTATTTATAGACTTTAAATAAGTTCTTCTGTGTCCTTAAATACCTTTTGTATTCAAATTCAAGTATATTAATAAAATTTGATTTTTTTTTGTATATTGCTTAAAACCTCAAAATTTTGTATTATTTTTTACTTTATAAATTAGCTGAGTATGCAGGTCTGCTGCGACGTTGGTATTTACTTTTCATGCATCGCAGAATCCAAAAGAGGTGTGATCTAAATTTCTTTTCCTCTGTCTCTCTCTCTCTTTGTCTGTAATGCTCATGGGTCCTATTTAGTCCTCTTTTCACGGGATAACAACTTTACCTAATGGTATAAATGTTTTTCATGGCATAGACTAGAGTTGTGTAAATGTTTATTGCAACTTTAATTGCCTTAGCAACCTTAGGGCTTCGCCCCATAGTACGTCAAACTAACCAAGTTGTGCTAAAATACCAATCTTTATCTCTTTTCAAGGGACAAGAGCTTTAATACATTATATGAAAATTTTTATTACTCTTAGATAGTGCAATTAGAACTATTTTTTAACTGCTGAAGGTTTGTCAAAAAGGCTCTGCCTCATAGTAAAAGAATTATTTATTCATATACATATTTAATACGTGACACGGTTTTTTGTACAAGGAACTCCTCCTACAGTTTTCAACCAATTTTAATCGTTTTAGTGTCATTCAATAGGGCCCGGCAAGAAATTCTTTATACAGTATAGTAAATTGATGGAAATTTATTCAAACAGAAGGATCCTAGACGCCCTTAAAGTTCTAAATTTCTCCATTTGATTAAAATTGAGAAGGAAATTAAAAAAAGATTTCATGTTACCAGCTGTAACGGGTAAACACAGTATACCACTGAAAATATCTGTATATTCATACCAAAAAGGTTAAAATTTTAAATTTTTAGGATGCGCTGGTTAACAAACTAATGAAAAAGTGTAAACATAAAAAATACCTTAACTAAATTGCTCGATATCAAGCAACAAGTGCACTAGTTCAATGTTAATCTTATGAGAATATTTAATTTTAGGTTTTTATTTATGCTTATTAATCAGCTGGATTAGACAATTGTTAATTTTCACCACAGATGGCAACATTTAAAATGTTAATAACTATAAATTCATTCAAATCTAACCCTTTAACTTTTTACTGGCCTAAATACAGTGAGTAAATTCAACTAATTCTTGGTTCCAAATATGAATATTGAATAGTGTTCTAATGAAGAAGTGAGGAGGCTGGTCATAAAATACTGATAGCACCACTGTAATTTTCATTCAAGGATTATGCTGATTGGTTAAATAGAATCAGATGGTCTTAGAATATTTTTGCAAAAATTTGTTATTGTTTTTATTTTGTGTAAACAAACAGATATACTTATTTGGACATTCAGAATGTAAAAAGGACGCTTCCTGCGGCAATAAAAAGAGGTGATCCTACCATCAATGCTTTATTTTCCTCCATTTATTGTCAAATTTTTTAAAACAAGTGCACTAGTTCAATGTTAATCTTATGAGAATATTTAATTCTAGCTTTTTATTTATGTTTTTTAATCAGCTGGATTAGACAATTCTTAATTTTCACCACAGATGGCAACATTTAAAATGTTAATAATTATAAAATAATTCAAATCTAATCCTTTAACTTTTTACTGGTCTAAATACAGTGAGTAAATTCAACTAATTCTTGGTTCTAAATATGAATATTGAATAGTGTTCTTATGAAGAAGTGAGGAGGCTGGTCATAAAATACTGATAGCACCACTGTAATTTTCATTCAAGAATTTTGCTGATTGGTTAAATAGAATCAGATGGTCTTAGAATATTTTTGCAGAAGTTTGTTATTGTTTTTATTTTGTGTAAACAAACAGATATACTTATTTGGACATTCAGAATGTAAAAAGGACGCTTCCTGCTGCAAAAAAAGAGATGATCCTACCATCAATGCTTTATTTTCCTCCATTTATTGTCAAATTTTTTAACAACAGATTATTATTTTTTAACAACTATTTATTCGGTTTTGTATACATTGGCAATACATGAGGTTTTAGGTAAGAAGGTAAAATCTAAAGACATATATTGAATTGATTAGACCTAATATCTACATTGGTACGGTGTCTATACATTACTAACAAGTGCTGCGTTGTTTTGCTTGGTTTGCATATTTAATTTAGATTTAATGTTGCCCATGTCTGTACATATCTTTCATGGGTAGAACACGATATGCAGGGGTGGGGTATATTGGATTTGGCATATAGCTATTGTCACATCCTATTAATTATTCGATATTAGGTTTTTTATTTAATAATCTATAGTATTTTTAAACATCTGAATTTTCTTAAATTGTTTATGAGTTTATACTCATAGAACTATAAAATAAATCGCTATATGAATATAAATGTTAAATCAAACTGCAAAAAAAAACATTCATGGTAATAACTTCCAAACCAAATGAAATGGATGTAACAAGATTTTGACAAAGGTGGCTTTAAACACGAGCTATTAAACAGGGGAGCTATTAAACAGGGACCTATTAGACATAAAACTTAATTTAAAATAACCTAACTGATGGTGATATATTCAATTTCTGAAAGCATTGTTATAATATGTTTAATAAACTTTACACACGACCCGTGCAAAGAGCGGGTATACAGCTAGTCATAAATTGAAATTCTAAAAGTTTTAACATTAGTCTTATGGATTTTAATACCGAAATAAAATAATTCATAAAAACAGTTAAATTAATTGTCAAAAAAAACCATATACTCCATTATAAACATGTGTCTTTCACTTTTAATCAGTAAATGAATTAATAAATAGTATTATATTAGAAAATAGTTCATTCCTTTTTAATAGTAATCTTTATTGGTGATCATGTATATTTAGTTTAATTTTATTAAAAGGATACAACAAATGAGTAATTTGTACAATCGCAAATATTTAATTTTATAATAAAATATTTAACACCAAATTATAAAGCCAGCTGTTACCAGCAGAGGTATAATCAAAATTTTACTTATACCATTATACAACACCCTTAGCCCTACATTAAGACTCCTTAACAAGCTCATCTTAAAGGTAAATAAGCAGAGCTAATGAGCTCGTCTTCAACTAAACAATCCTTTTTAAGCTTAGAATTTTTAAAGTACAATCTGTCACTGATATTACTATTGCTACAATAAATCATACACATTTGCCAGGCAAATTTTTGTACTATTATCCTTGTAAATTAATTTAAGTAAAATATACGGTCAGTTATTACCAGTAACTTTTTACAAATTTTAGTATTTTTTTTTTATTATTGTTTATTAAATCTATACTATACAAGCAATATCTGAAGGGATGTGTATTTTACAATCTCAAAATATGGCAGGTAGATTTTACTAATACTTTACCTTTAAAAGTGTTTTTGCCCAAAAATTAGTTTAGAAACAGGCTCAATCCCAGGAAAAATTAAATTTGTTCTAAATTTAAGTTTAAAAATCGTAATTTTTAACATTAGTCTTATGAGCTGCTATTTTGGTAACAAAATAACAACGAAAATTGCACAAAAATAAAGAAACTATAATATGTTAAGCCTATACCCTCTTTTTTAAAACAGCCATTAACTGTACAAAGGCATAGTTGGTTGTTCATAGAAATTTAACCCTTTCAACTGTGGCATTTATTTTATTTCCGCCCACATTTCGGTCATAAAAGTTGGGCTGATCAAGCAACTTTGAATTTTCTCTGTTGTTGAGCGCACCGACAACAGCCAATACCACCGATGATTCAGTAATGCTGCGAAGTTGCATGACAAACTTGCAGGCACTCCAAAAAGTCCACTAACCAGCTTTTACCCGTGACCAATAAATCACTACCTCTTATCTGCCACCGACCTTTGTATTCAACCAATCAGCTGATTGTCCTGTGCCTTATCCTTTTTAGCCAGACTGTCCGTCTTGTCTGGGTGATCGCCGAGTGAATTTGAAGTGCTGGCTGCCAGTTATTCTACCCTCCAACTTCGTTGAATTTCAAGGCTGACTTTGAATATTAAAGTAGCCAAGGTGAGCAAATACCATGATTTAATTTTGTTAGGTGTTTGAAACAGTTTCAAGTTGTTAAATTTAATTTCGTAACCTTAAAGATTTTATAAAATATTGGAGCTCAATCGATTTAACCATGCCTTTGGTTTGCCTGTTAGAACATCATTGTCTAATTTAATTTGGAGACTTATGGTAAAATAATAAATTTAGTAATATTCTATTTCTGTTTTTACGACACAGTTCTTAAACCCTTATAAAATAATTAACTAACTTCTACCACTAGCGGTAATTTTTAAAAAATTTACAAAAATTTATTAACTATTTCTTTTTCCCTACTAGAACCTTTCGCGACGCTGCTGCCCCGACAAAGAACTGAAATCTTCAAAGTTCTTCCCTTTTATCTCATTCTCTTAGGGGAGGGGGTTGGAAGGGGGGGGGTTCACACTACCCTATATAAGCGGCATCGGTACCTCGCGCGTGCGCCATTATAATGGCGATAGGGCGACAGTAAACATCTATCCGTAAGTCTCTAAGACTATCAAACATTTTTTTAACTTACTCTTGTTACTCTAACATATGTTTGCGCTTATTATGCTAATTAGTCTCTATATATTCAGACACACTCGCGGGCACCAATCATATACTCGCTGAATTTTGGAGAATACACATCTCCCCTTTGAATATTATTATGGATTCGCACACTTTACATTTAAAACTTTTGCGTACTAAACACATTTTACAGAAACAATCTAACTCTACAATTTCAAAACCGCGTACTACATTGAGTAAGCTTAAAAAATACTTCAGTTTTCACCCGTTGTACTTTGTAAAATCTAACCTTTGTAATACTTGTTCTACTGATCCTATTTTACACTCTGTCTTAACTGAAATGCTAAAATATCAAAATTTCAATCTTGTTACACCTATTGACGATCCTATCCAATTATTCTTCCTCAGACACATGTCTTGTTCTGCTCTATCAACTTGCACTGTAACCACCTAGGACCTCTCCTTTTTTCTCAATTATGGACACGCAGTGGGATTCACCCATACAGAGTAATAAAATAACTATTACTGCTACAAATAATGACAAACCAATTCTCCAATCACTAATAAGTTTTTATTAAATAAAGAGATTTAAAAAAAACCCCTCCGGATGACCTTGACCCACTTCCAAAACCCACCCATCACTGTCAAAAAAAACCCAGCCGCTACTACCCCTACAACACTTACAACCGCCTGACCTTGACCTGGGCCAACTGTAGCCATTCCCCACTACTTGTAACAAATACTGTCATTTTAAAATAAAGAGTCTGAGCAAATGTAAAAGTAACTGCCTCAGCAAGATAGTGCTGGAAAATAATGGCCATGTCTTTCCACTGCAAGATACATGTGCAAAAGAATTAGCCCAGGCAGGAAAAAAAACTTGTGGCAAGTTTTCCTCATGTTTTTTTGTTAAAACTTACAAACTTGCCTTAAGCCTTATACGGCAAACAACAAGGCTTTAAAAAAGCTTGAGGAAAACCTTCTAGTTGCCCTTGGAAAAACTTGTCACAAGCCTTCCAGACAAATTTGACAAAGGCCTTCCAGACAAATTTGTGACAAGCCTTTCCAGACAAACTTGCCATAAACCTTCCCGACTAATTTGACACAGGCCTTCCGGACAAATTTGTGACACAAGCCACCATGTTGCAAAAATCATTCATTGTACAGGGGTTAAATTTTGAGGTACGATGATGTTGCATAGCAGCTATGAGCAGTCCTGTACACCGAAGTAACTGAAAGCGTGAGCGCACCAACTTCACCACTTTTGTTCTGGCCACACTAATTTTCCGTCTGTTGGACCACCGACACCAGTTCATGAGATTGAAATAAAAAACAAATTATAAGTTCATAAGATTATAAGATATGTAAAAAAACATTATAACTTACCTAATTACATGGATTTATCGTAGAACAAGTTATAAAACCTTTTTTATTTTTTATTGTTCTCATTTCGCTATTGAAACAAAGACTCAATGAACTATACAGTCTCAGAGACTGACACCACAAAAATAAGGACTTTGCATATTAACTAAAATAATTTTTTGGAACCCATTTCCCAAAAAACAATTGAATATATTTTGCCAAATTAATTTCAAGTTTGGGCCTTTGTAATTTGAACTGCAGAAGTATCCATCAGTTTTAAGTTTTAGTTTAAACATTACTAAATTTAACAAAATTTTAAGTTTTGGATAAAACATGTACTGAAATTAATTCCACTTCAAAATACGTTTTCACCTTAATACCTTGTATTTAGTATTTACCTTCCTAATAGGCTAACATTGTTACACAACAATACTCCAAGAAAAACTTTTAATATTTAGTAAGGTATACATAAATTTAATATGTATAAGTTTGTCTCCCAGACCAGTGTCAGCGGTTAATGCCACAAAATCCCTTCACTACAGCAGGGCAAAGAATTAAATAACTAAAATTTCTGTATCTGTTTACATTCAATAGTTGCCTTAAAAATACAGTATTCTTTAAAAACAGCTGATATATAAGTCAAATGAATGAAATTTCAAAATCTTCCATTTAAAATGTAGTATGAATAAAAGTTGCTTTTGTTCAAGACAAACACAATTTTTGATGTTAGCACACAGAAAAATATTGACAGATGTATTTTCGTGCACTTTTAAAAGGCTACTTAAACACCAACTTTGTTAACTAATTGTATACAGATCAGAAAACAACTGTTTTGCAAGCAGTATGATGAACATGTTTTAAAGAATTTATAGTTATTAAAAGGAAGTATCCACATTGAAATACTTGTTGTAATAGTAATTTTGATACAATTTAAACTTAATGTTTATGAAATAAAGATACAGTATTCTGATTCTGGATAGATTAACTGTCATATATTTTTATAATAAATAATAACACCCACAGGAAAACCGTCTGAAATATAATCAAGCTTACTTTAAACTGGTTACTAAATAAATACTTTGCAGAGGTAATAAAAAGTTTGAATTATAAAATTTATAATAATTTAATAAAAAGCTGATAATTTAACATAAACAAATCAGCTACGCCTCTTGCTCCTCGCCAAGAGTGTTGGTGGGTAGTTTTTCTTGCCTCTTCTGCCTGAAATCCCAATAGGAAACGTTAAATAGGAAGTAAGGTAAGCCTACAATTTCCTTTCTATAACAATAATGAATTCATGTATGGATGGTATTGAAATGTTGTTACGATTAATAATGTTGTTAAAATTGAATGATCCACAGTTAATTAATGTTTTTGTAATGGTTTTATTCTTATTTGCATGGATTAAGTCATAAGATCTTCATTTGCCAACAGAAATGAATATATTTACATGGATCTTAAACAGGTTCATTATTGTCATTACAATCTTGTTGCCAACAAAATTACTAAGGGCTGATTCTGATTTTTTATACCACCAGATTTGAGCAGTTGTCAATTTTTGATTCTTTGCGCCTACCAGTTTCAATACAGGTTCCGTTAGATTTGAAGGAAAAAAATAGAGATAACTTTCATAATCCAAATTTGGGTAGAGTTAAATTATTAGTTACCTCTTTTGGATCCGGAGGGTGGCTTGCTGAAGCCAATGCTTGATGGCATTTTTCATCATTTCATTTGAGGCATCCTTTTCACGTCTTCTAACTGCATCTGTTAAAACATAAAAAGGAAAAAAATAACCTACAGATGATATATTGTATTCAAAGGCACCAGAGGCCATGCTGAAAATACATCTGTGGGGTGGAAGGAATAACAGTATGTAGCGACGCATAGCTCCCTCCCTGTGATTATTTTTTTAATAGTAGGTCATGTATAATTTAGGAGAGAGCAATTCAAAATCTCTATGAAATAAATGTTATGCACTATTTCATTTGTTAGCAACAAAGTTCACATTCCGTATCCAACATTCATTGTCTACTATCGTTATTTTTTATTTAATCTCAATTATTGGGCATTTCCCACTACCAGGTTTATAGCGACCGTCAGAAGAGTGAAGGTAGCCTAAATCCGGATATCCTCTTGTCATGGTGCGGACCCGGCCTACGATAACTAACGGGCCTGCATACATTTTTGGTCAAGTGACCAGATGCGGCTGAATTTCAGCTGTCATCTCCATATAAAAACATTGCAATGGCATGACTTTGCGTCATGTGTTGCAGATCGACCCATTTAGTCACGTGACTTTGGTGGTGGGGGGAAGAATACAGGCCTGTTATCGTAGGACCCATCCGGAGTCGTGGTCCGGCGCTTGGCAAGGTTACGTAATAATCATGAGAATTTTCAATCTCAAGTTCGCCCTAGATAACGGGAAACATTGCGCGGTTTTTAAAAACGTCTGGTAACAATTTTGTGGGGTCAATGTTCAATGTGTTTGTGTTTTGTGTCTTGTGTAAATTTAAAACAATAGTATTTTTCTGGCAATCTGGATATATTTTCACTTTTCTGACGGTCGCCATAAACCTGGAGGTGGGTAGTGCCCAATAATTGAGATTAAATATTAATACCCCACCACAAATGTCCTTCAGAACAAGTAACATTATTTTGTTGAGCCGTTCAATTAACAAAACAATTTCGGTCGTATTTTATCCTAATGAAAATAATAAACAAATGAAATATTGAATACAATGGTACGGTAATCATAATAATACGATAAAATTTTTATTCAATTGATACGTAAAAAATATACAGTAGACGAAGTATTTTAAGAGAATGTCAAAAATCCTTTTTTACAACGGTTCATTAGGCCTATGCATTTTGTTGATTTATATTTTTCATCACACCGTATCGAAAGTAGCTTTTTTTGATGACAGCTGATATCTATGAAAATAACTCTTTCCAAACCCCTAACGCAGAGGAAGGGAAAACAATAAGCTGATTTTCCCTCTCTCTAAAATTACTTTCGATGCCCAATTAGTTCTCCACTTGCCCAGAAATAACTGAAATCGTTTATTTTTATAAATATCAGCTGTTGTTACTGTTCTATGATTTAAATGTAAACAGAAGTAGGAATAATTAGTTTTGCTTAAATGTTAATTGAGAAATAAAAGTTTTAATTTTATCGAGGTTTGTTTTCTATATTTGTATTTGTTTTTGTCATGATAAAAGTTCATAACTTGTATATAAGAGAACAAAATTGAAAGAAAAATTTCTGTTTTGAAAAAAAAACTTTTTAAGGTACAAATAGAGATAAGTGTTTGATTTAATTTATTTCAATGACAAAACATTAAAAAATAATCATTTAACATTTCAACTAGGTCTATATTATTTCTTTAACATTGATTTACACAGATTTAGAACTGTATTTTTTTATTTCTAACAAACTTACCAAAGATTAGAGAGCACATTCTTGTGCCTACAAACTTCCTCTTCTGTGGAAAATTGACCATTTTTTCCTGTGAGGGAAAAGATCTCCGCAGCTAGCTTCATCCTTGAGTGAATGCCTCAATATATTTAAAGTGAGGGCATTTGAATCCCGGCCACCAACTGCAGACATCACTTTAATCTGGAAATAATGCATATAGATAGAGAGTAATATAGGATCACACTCGGTTGAATTCTATCAACCAACAGATTTTTTGTACAAACTCATTTCAACAAGGAACAATTAAACATGAAAGTAAAAGTGACATTTCTAAGGGATCAAGACATTGTGCTATGTGGTCAAGATGAAGCACCAATCACAAGCGAGCAAATTCCTACAGATTGGTCAATCCAAACCAACTAGGCCTACAGGTGGTATCAAACAAGGACATGAAATTAAGGATACTGCCTTCAACGGTACTGTTCATAACCGCGTTTCTGACGTTTACTATAAAGTTAGATGTCACATTTTTCAAAGTGTTGAAAAATCGACTAAAACAAATTTAGAGGGTTAACACTTGGAGGAATAAATCCCATGGGGGAGATTATATGAGGTGTGCCGCCTTATGGGTGTTGTAAGCATATAGGCCTATAAGTTAAACCCTACCAAGTGAGTGTTTATACCAAATCTGATCAAGTTAGGACTAGGCCTATGTCAATAAATAAGCGAGAGACCATACAGGGTTTTAATTATTTCTCATAACACACCTATTTATGGATTTTCTTCTTTTTAAATGTTAAGCCAAGTTGAAAATTCAATATGTTCTAAATGGTTTTTTTTAACTCTTTAAAGTGTTTTAGTTAAAATTTATAAGTAAATTTCCAAACATTAAGGTCCAAAAATGCCAAAAACCCTTTTTTGCAGGGGTACAGAATATGTCCGATCCGGGGATCTAGGACCAAGGAAATTTCAAGGTGTCCGGAGAAATTTTGGGGAAAATATTATTAGCCTATTTGATGTTCATTGTTTTGATGTTCTCCTCTTCTTCATAATTGAAGTTAATACTGAGCATATAGGCCTAATCAATATTTTATTTTAGTTAACTTACTTACTGTAGCCTATATAGATAACTTATAAGTACCTATGACGAAGTACTGGTAAGTAGTTTTGATTTTAATTAGCCTACTTATGTTTTAATATAAGTTTAATTAAAATAAAATAAAAAATTTGTAATCATTTCACTGCCGGCAAAATTTTGTCATCCGACTCCACCGTTATTATCGATGTGGAAATTTCGATAATGCGATTGAAATTGTGGGATGAAAACAATTGAATAAACAATACTGAGATAAGAAATGTATCATAACAATAATCTAACTTAACAGTGTAACCGTAATAGATCACTTTTATTGACAGCGATGTTTATAACAACAAAATCAATGGTGTTTGGAAACATCTAAAACGCAAATTCCCTTAATACAATAGCAAAAAAAAAAAAAAAAATTCTTCTCACAATTTAGATACAGCTACACAATAAACTTGGTTATTTTATTTTGTGTTGTTCTTTGTTACGGGTTACATTAGCTACAAGTTTTACTTTTTTGTTGTTATTATCAGTTACTTGTTTTATAGGCTATATTAGAAAGAAACTAAATCAGGTGATAAAATCGTAATCGTATCATGTAATTGTAACTTATATCGATATACCGTAATAGCAATATTATCGCAATATCAAAATTTCCACATCGATAATAACGGTGGAGTCGGATAACGAAGTTACACCACAGCCTCATTGCAAGCTGTTGAGTTTTAAGGCAAAGTCACATAACTTGTCGCAAATCTTGGGCGAAATCTTTGGTCCGTAACAGTAGGTAGGCCTACGATTGAGGAAAATTTAAGGAGTCAACACATTTTCTGCACTTCTTTTACTGTTTAGAAACCCTATAAAACCTTGTTCCCATAATCCAATTACTATGCTGGTCTGCGATCTCATGAAAATAGACCTGATTCTAAACCTTCATACCAAATTTCATAAAAATCGGCGAGGTCTCTTTCAAAAGTTAACAGTACCACGGACACATAATTAGCCTATGACTAAGATGTAGAAAAATGTCTGTTAACTTTTACTTAGTCTCAATATTTATAACAAACCTCAGTGTAATGAAATGGGCCATCTAGGTCTAGGTTTTATAACAAATTTTAGGTTAGATCTCCTGAGATTCATAAGGTTAAGCTAAGTTATATCAAGGTTTGACTAATCTATAGGCTATTTGAAAAAAAAAAATAATAAATAAATTTTGATTTCATTATTCACTAGGTTTATCTTGTATATGCCTTAGTTTTAACATTCTAAATAGGCTATGTATGTATGCTATATTAATTAAATAGGCCTCAGTAAAATAGTTGTAGGCCCTACCAAATTAATGGAGTTATACTAACCCAGTCTTAGGCTATCCGTTAACAGAGGGAATTTGGTTGAGTAGGCCTATGTCCCTAACCCTTCAATTTATAAACGCTACATTAATGTTTTTAGTCTTTTAAAGTAACTAATTAAAAAATTGTTTTGAAACCCGGCGAACCCGAATCATACCGTAGCCTACATGTTTTTCCAACTTAAACTTCCTGAGAAGACAGCTAACTTAGGCCTAAGTTATATTAATAAGTTATTGGAAAAAACCAAATTTACTTACCTGATGCAGTGTAGAAAACCTGATACTATTAATCAACTAACAATTAAAACCTATTTAAAACTTAAAACGAAAGATCAACAAAACGAATTAACAAAGGCAAATGGCAGCTAGCAGACGGAATAACAAAATGGCGCGTCGAACGGCGTATTCGTAAACGCCGCTAGCGCTGCAGCGGTCAATCGGAGAGACTTAACGTTCCTCAACCAAAACTTGCCGGCCAGTTTGTTAAAGATGTATGATCGGCAAGTGTGCCGCGGCAAGCTGTGTATAAATTTGCGGCATATTTGTGAAGGCAAGTTTTTTTGGGAAACACTTGACTCAAATTTTCGGTAAATTATTATTGGAAAAGTTTTCCTTAGAAAAACGAAAGGCAAGTCTTGCCGTAAGCTTACTTGTTACCTGGGAGAGAACAGTGGGAGGGGCAACATCACAGGATAGAGGCTTTGATCATAAAATTGGAATGAGCATGTCAACAATATGTTATTGAAGATTAACTCGGGTATGTATGCTCTGAAAAGGATGTCTTTTTTATGTAACGAGTCCACTCTCAAAATGATTTATCACTCATACATCCATTCCCATATTGCTTTTGGGGTTTGCCTCTATGGTTCAACAAAGCAAAAAAATCTTGTCAAAATTTTAAAACAACAAAAAAAGGCAATCAAAATTATTAATAAACTTCACTTTGAAGAATCGGCAAGACAATTTTTCAAGTCTTTAAATATTTTAACAGTTTATGGTCAGTACATTTTTGATGTTATTATGATATAAAAAAATAATTATTTCTTAAATACATCAAAACAGCCCAATGTAACACATCCGTACAACACTAGATATAAAGGTAAAATCATACCCACTAAACATAGACTTTAATTATTTGCAAAAAAGCCATCGTATGCTGGAAATAAATTATTTAAAGGGCTACCTAGGGAAATTAAGAATGAGGAATTTTTACCTAAATGTAAAAGAAAATTGAAGAGCTATTTGGTTGATAAAGCTCTGGCTTCCATTGATGAATATTTTCAACTGTAAATATATATTTATTTTTGTTAGGGAACTGTCGAAGTTGTAAATAATTTAGGTTAAGTTGTTATGATTCTGATCACGACACCATTCAATGTATACAATGTATATTATATGAATAAAGATGATTTTGACTTTGACTTTGTGTAAGAAATCGATGACAGCATGTATGGCCTGGCAGCTTATGTTAGGCAGGACATAGATGATGTACCGTATCAGTCTCCCACAAAGTTGTGAGAACATCGTATGGAAACCATGTGATTTCTTGATTTCTCAATACTTTATATGCAGTGATGGATCGAGGGGGGGGGAGGCATGGGGGCACGGTCCCCCCAAGACAGACAAAAAAGGCAATATATAAAAAGGAATAAAAACAAGTTGAATGCTCGGAAAAAGTTTAATCTGGTATCAATTATAACTCGCTTTATTCCACCTATCTCATTGATTGTTTTTAAATAAATGGTCATTGATTACAGACAAAATAGTCTCATTCATCTGTGATTTTCATACTAATATTTCGATTGCCGTCATCACGTTAACGTGATAGCAATAGGCCGCGCTAGTGCGTGAGTAAAGGTGCGAGATCGGAGAGTAGAGAAAGCTTCATCTATATTCCTCCTTTAGGAAGCGGGTGTTGCTAACGCCAGGAGAAAATCCGCCAATTTAAAACATAAAACGTATTAGTTGTTATTTACTGTAATGTAAAAATAATTTTTTTGTAATTAGTGCTATTGTGTTGCCTGGCCAGCTAGCAGACGACTCGACGGCAGTGAGCGCTCAGCGCTGTCACGGCGTCACCCTACCGGAGCCCTGCTACATTCACAGCCCTCCGTGCACTGTACAGCCCAAATGTCAAACGATGTAGTTCTCCCTTTCATACATACTGGCCGGCTAGCAGACGACTCGACGGCAGTGAGCGCTCAGCGCTGTCACGGCGTCACCCTACCGGAGCCTTGCTACATTCACAGCCCTCCGTGCACTGTACAGCCCAAATGTCAAACGATGTAGTTCTCTCTTATCATACATACTGGCCAGCTAGCAGACGACTCGACGGCAGTGAGCGCTCAGCGCTGTCACGGCGTCACCCTAACGGAGCCTTGCTACATTCACAGCCCTCCGTGCACTGTACAGCCCAAATGTCAAACGATGTAGTTCTCCCTTTCATACATACTGGCCGGCTAGCAGACGACTCGACGGCAGTGAGCGCTCAGCGCTGTCACGGCGTCACCCTACCGGAGCCTTGCTACATTCACAGCCCTCCGTGCACTGTACAGCCCAAATGTCAAACGATGTAGTTCTCCCTTTCATACATACTGGCCGGCTAGCAGACGACTCGACGGCAGTGAGCGCTCAGTGCTGTCACGGCGTCACCCTACCGGAGCCTTGCTACATTCACAGCCCTCCGTGCACTGTACAGCCCAAATGTCAAACGATGTAATTCTCTCTTATCATACAATTCAATTCATTCAATTCAAATCATCTTTATTCATTTATATGTACACTGTACAAAGAATGGCGTCAACAATTTGTTTACAAAATAATCTATAACTAAAATAAAAGAAAAGATTAATAAAATTTAATTTTTTTTTTAATGGATAAAAAAAATCCATTTTTTCTGTTTCTCTAACTTTGAGAAAGGAACTCAGAGAGAGAATATAGTGATAAACTAATTAAATACTTTTTCAATTTTGTTTTAAAACGGTCTATTTTATGTTCTGATTTAATATCACTTGGCAACATATTATAAAATTTTGAACCCATATATTTTGGTTTTTTATACATACTGGCCGTCTAGCAGATGACTCGACGGCAGTGAGCGCTCAGCGCTGTCACGGCGTCACCCTACCGGAGCCCTGCTACATTCACAGCCCTCCGTGCACTGTACAGCCCAAATGTCAAACGATGTAGTTCTCTCTTATCATACATACTGGCCAGCTAGCAGACGACTCGACGGCAGTGAGCGCTCAGCGATGTCACGGCGTCACCCTACCGGAGCCTTGCTACATTCACAGCCCTCCGTGCACTGTACAGCCCAAATGGCAAACGATGTAGTTCTCTCTTATCATACATACTGGCCAGCTAGCAGACGACTCGACGGCAGTGAGCGCTCAGCGATGTCACGGCGTCACCCTACCGGAGCCTTGCTACATTCACAGCCCTCCGTGCACTGTACAGCCCCAATGGCAAACGATGTACTTCTCTCTTATCATACATACTATTTGCACATCGCCACCATAGAGTTTTTTTATTTATTTATTATAAAATTATAATGGCTCAGATCGAGAAATTTAGAATATGACTGTCAAACTCCAGAAGCTCTTAAAAATAATAAACAGTAAGAACTCTAAAGTAGGCCTGTCAAAATTCGTCTTTTAAAAATAATAATAAACATAAAAACGATTTTTCACAAAACAAAATTTTGTTCACCAAATTTCTTGATGCTTATTTTTCTAACCATTTTATCCTAACATAATCACAATAGGCCTAAGTAGTTTAAGGTCTATCAATAAATAACAATTACATTGAATTATGATTTTTTTAAATTATAGTTAAGTAGAAGCCTATTATTGTGTTAGATTTAATAAATTTATAAGTAGTGAACGAATAGGTAAATCTAGTAATTCAAAATTGGCAGTTAAATTTAAGTAACCTTAGAAAAATAAATTATCTATACATAATGTGAATATAGAGCAGTAAAAGAACTAGGCTATTCACATTGTTTATATCATTTGGAATAAAAGAGATGTTTTGTGCCCTTTTAATGCGCTTTGGGGATCCTCTACAAAAGATTTCATCTTGTGAACTGAGTGAGGCCCCCAACTATTTCCTGGATCCGCCCATGTTTATGTAACATATATTTAAGTGTTTAATTAATTTCAAAGGGAGTGTAAATAAATCCTCACAATTTGAAAATAAAATAAACTTTACTAACTCCACACACAACAAACTAGTCATGAGTACACAAAATTACAATCATATTACAGTAGGTTCAGGTCTTGACTTACCATTTCATTAAATTGGTTCTATTCTACTTTATCAACTACAATGTGTACAGGAAAATAATAAGTACGGACATCTCATGTTAAAAAATGTTAGTTTTGCCCTCCAAAACTAACTGTAAATTAAGCGCTGATGCTAGGATTAGCGCTCTTTCTTCCTTTTAAATGACAAAATGAGAGTATTTATTTACAAAACATCAAAACTATAACAAAATTCTACAAAATTATTCTTGTCATCTGTTTCCATTCAACCAATCAGAATAATCCTTACCATCTTGGTTGTGCTATCTGTGTTTCGGGGGCGTCGTTCTCACTTCCCCAGAAGGAGGTCCCTACTTATTAGGTTCTTGTATACATTGTCAACTAGTAACACTGGTTTAGCCTAAACAGTTTGGATTACTACTGTCTTAAGTGATAGATAACTGTCTGCTCATGTTTAGGTTGGCAAACAGCCCTCCTTTACTTACATACCTCATCAATTGGTCTGAGATGCGTTTTAACAACAAGATAAATAAAGCCTAACCAACAATAAGTGTATTACAATATCCTCAAAGCTTTACTTCTTTCACTAGCCTCCGGAAATAACTGTACCAAATTTGGATGACAAAGTTTTACCAAATTAAACATAAACAATATTTTATTTCATTTTGTCAGGTACATCAAGTGTCACTAAACCAGGAACTCTTCTATCAACCTTCCACCCCTGGCCACAACACCTAACTTACATGTCCTGCCAAGCCACATTCCCACTGTTTATATACGGTGGTTCAGTATTAATAATTCTGCTAGAAATTCCCAAGCTACAAAAGAGCCTTATAACACAAACAACAGCCCAATCAGCCATGTCAAGCACATAATGTATGAGCGGAGAGGTCAAAATCTGTTAATATGCCACCAGGTTGATTTTTCATTTATGGTTGACTGCGATCAATTCCTACTGAACCAACGTAACCTAACGTTAAACACCTAATTAAAAAGTTAACGAATAACACGACATGACATATCTTACTTTAAGGTGAGGCAACATAACCAAGGTTACATTTGTTAATTTCAAGTTTGTTAGGCTGCGTTAAGTTAGGTTAAATAATGTTAACTTAAAAAACTTATCGAAAAACAGTGTAATGTACACATAAAATAAACTAACCTAACCTAAGCAAATATAAGCTTCCTTATAAGCGAACTTTACATGGAAAAGACAGTAAAAAAGTAATTGCATCATATTACATCTCGTACATTACATAACATGCGTTAGGTAGGTTAGATGCGGCCTGCACTTACACAGATCGTGTGGCCATGTGCAATCGGTATTCCCGAGTAAGGTAAGATAACAGCAACCACGATACCGACCAGAATTTCCTTAAATGCTTACATTGATAGAATGTTAGTTATCACTTTACTAGTTTTTACTAGACATTCATTCCACTGACTTTACACTTCAAATTCTCAATTTTAAGGATTTTCCAGTGTTAGATATTAATAGGCTTAGCTAGAATACTTGGTCAGTTAAGATATAACATTTAAATAGCATCCGCACACCATTTTATGAGAGTAGGGACCACTACTGTCTTAAGACATCATTATCAAATATCATGTGACTTTACACTTCAATTTCTCAATTTTAAGGGTTATTCAAGTGTTAGATATTAATAGACTTAGCTACACTAGTTGGTCAGTTAAGATATAACATTTAAATAGCATCCGTACACCATTTTATGAGAGTAGGGACCACTACTGTCTTAAGACATCATTATCAAATATCACATGACCTTACACTTCAATTCCTCAATTTAAGTATTTTTCTAGTGTTAAATATTAATAGGCTTCAATAAAATAATTGGTCAGTTAAGATATAATATTTAAAATTGGTTTTTACTAATAATTTCTTCTAATAGAATATAAATGGCTCCACCATGTATCCATGTATGTGTAATGTCGAGTATGATATTTGTTCGAGGAATATGAAAAAGAATTAAGGTGTTATATTGGGAAAGGTTTCCACGAAGAGTAAGTAAAAAACAACACTTGGAATAACACTGACACTACAAGAAGTGGTTCAAACCACTTCTTGGTCATAGTTAAGGCCAATCTTTATTTGAATCAAGAATAACTTAGGCCTAACTGATTTTATAAGGCTTACTGATCTTTTAAGGCTTAATATGTGTTCTCACATATTAAACACTGATAAGATTTTTCCAAAGTTTAGGTTAAGACTTCATTCTTCAACATAATCAAGAGGGGAGGATTGTTAAAATTTACAGTGATAGTGGTTCAAAATATATATGTGTAAACTATTGTGTGTATTTGAGATTTTTTAACATTTCCTCACACAACAGATACTTGCAGAATTAAAGATCTTGACAATTCTTAGGTGAAGGTTTTTTCACATCTTAGATACTAATAAACTCAGAGTGGGTCAAGACATGTGTTTAAAATTACATTTTTACTAAAGGATATCCCACACATTGAGCACTGATGCGGTCGCTCACCAGTGTGGGTCAAGACATGGTCCTTTAAATGACTTTTGTAAGTAAAGAGTTTTCCACACGTTGGGCGTTGATGAGGTCGCTCAATAGTGTGGGTCAAAACATAATGAGTCTTTATATTAGATTTCTGGGTGAAGAATTGTTCACATTTCGGACACTGAATGAGACGCTTACCACTATGGATGTTATATGACCTTTTAGATTAGATTTGCGAATAAAGGATTTTTCACAGATTAGGCAGTTCTGAGGTCGCTCACCAGTGTTGGTAAAGACATGTTCCTTTAAAACAGTTTTTCAAAAAATGATTTCCCACAGATCGGGCACTGATGAGGTCGCTCGCCAGTGTGGGTCAAGGCATGTTGATTTAAAATGATATTTTGTAAAGAAAGATTTCTTACACGATAGGCACTGATGAGGTCGCTCACTAGTATGGGTCAAACATGAGTCCTTAAGTGAGATTACCGCGTGAAGAATTTCTCACACAAAGGGCACGAATGAGGTCGCTCACCTCATGAGGTCGTTAAGTTAGATTTCTGCTCAAAGGATTTCTCACACCTCGGGTACTGATGGTGTCACTCACCATCGTGGGTCAAAGCATGTTTAATTAAATCAGATTTTGAAATGAAGGATTTCTCACACAATATGCACCGATGAGGTCGCTCACTAGTATGGGTCAAGGCATGTGTCCTTAAATTAGATTTTTGTGTGAAGGTTTTCTCACACACGGGGCACTGATAGGGTCGCTCACCAGTGTGGGTCAAAACATGAGTCCTTAAGCTAAATTTCTGCGTGAAGGATTTCTCACAAAAAGGGCACTGATGGGGTCGCTCACCAGTGTGGGTCAAGCCATGTTTATTTAAATTAGATTTTGAAATGAAGGATTTCTCACAAAATGGGCACTGATGAGGTCGCTCACTAGTATGGGCCACAGCATGTCTCCTTAGATGAGATTTCTGCCTGAAGGATTTCTCACACAAAGCGCACTGATGGGGTCGCTCACCAGTATGGTTTAAGGCATGATAATTTAAATCAGATATTGAAATGAAGGATTTCTCACAAAATGTGCACTGATGGGGTCGCTCTCCAGTGTGGGTCAAGGCATGTTTATTAAAATCAGATTTTGAAATGAAGGATTTCTCACACAATGTGCACTGATGGGGTCGCTCACCAGTGTGGGTCCAGGCATGTTGATTTAAATTAGATTTCTGCGTGAATGATTTCTTACATATTGGGCATTGATGAGGTCGCTCACTAGTATGGGTCAAGGCATGTCTCCTTAAATTAGATTTTTGTGTGAAGGTTTTCTCACAAAATGGGCACCGATGAGGTCGCTCACCAGTATGGGTCAAAACATGAGTCCTTAAGTCAAATTTCTGCGTGAAGGATTTCTCACAAAAAGGGCACTGATGGGGTCGCTCACCAGTGTGGGTCAAGCCATGTTTATTTAAATCAGATTTTGAAATGAAGGATTTCTCACAAAATGGGCACTGATGAGGTCGCTCACTAGTATGGGTCAAGGCATGTCTCCTTAAACGAGATTTCTGCCTGAAGGATTTCTCACACAAAGCGCACTGATGGGGTCGCTCACCAGTATGGTTTAAGGCATGATAATTTAAATCAGATATTGAAATGAAGGATTTCTCACAAAATGTGCACTGATGGGGTCGCTCTCCAGTGTGGGTCAAGGCATGTTTATTTAAATGAGATTTTGAAATGAAGGATTTCTCACACAATGTGCACTGATGGGGTCGCTCACCAGTGTGGGTCCAGACATGTTGATTTAAATTAGATTTCTGCGTGAATGATTTCTTACATTTTGGGCATTGATGAGGTCGCTCTCCAGTGTGGGTCAATGCATGTCTATTTAAATGAGTTTTTGTAAAGAAGGATTTCTCACACAATGGACACTGATGAGGTCGCTCACTAGTATGGGTCAAAACATGAGTCCTTAAGTTAGATTTCTGCGTGAAGGATTTCTCAAACAAAGGGCACTGATGGGGCTGCTCTCCAGTGTGGGTCAATGAATGTTTATTTAAATTGGATTTTGAAATAAAAGATTTGTCACACAATGTGCACCGATAAGGTTGCTCAGCCCACTCATGGCATTTAATTTTTTTAGATTTAATTACTTTCTCCATCTCTACCAGGTTCTTGATATCAAGTGTAATACACTTTAGTAATACAATTGTTGAGATTCAAGGCTTATTCTAACATGTTATTCAGTGGTGGTTTTAGTTTCTTATAAAATATGGTGAGTTAGTGGAATACCTGTATCTTTCAGGTTATTGAAATGGTCGATTTTCCTTCTCTCATTAGGATAAACCTGACCTATCACAGGCATTAATCATTGATACTTCGCCATAAGTTTTCATAAGCAAGAAAAATCTTTTACCTTGTAATCTTTAATCATATGTTAAATCATACCAGAAATTCCATTTGATCAGCTTCATATCTCATAGAGTCGCTAATGTTCACAAGTCAAGATCTAAATCAGACTGATGAGTCCATAACTTGATTGACTTCTTGCAATTATTTTTCTTCCTTATAAAACCTGTAAATAAATTAACCATAAGTATTCCTTCTTGCTCTTCTTGAGAGATATTAGATGGACTGACATTTATAACCCTTTTAGGGAATTTCCCTATAGGGAATACACCGCTGTATAACAGTAGTATTCACGGCAAGTCCTAAGCCCAGGACCATGATACTTTTTCATTTTGATGTCCCTAGAAGCTAAAAACCCTATCCATCCAAACTGATATAAATCTATATTCACTGACATGGGTGAAGAGTGAGGGGGCGGGGATGATGCGCGCGCATCACATGGTCCTTCAGGCGTTCCGCGATCGAGACACTGGCGCTTAGTGGTTTCGTCTCACGCCCACACAAAATACATTATTAGAATTGTTGTCATGTTTACGGGTACAGTACATATCTCGTAAAACTCCAATAGAGTTGAGTGATAACAGCTTAAAACATAAAAAATATTGTAATTGTTTTAAAAATATTTTTAATTTTCGTTTTGTATGATTTAAAATTGAATATCAAATTTTGCTGCCCCTTCCGCCGCTCTAAAATCTGCCACCCAGGGCACGTGCCCCCCATGCCCCCCCCTAGATATGGCCCTGACTGATCAAGTTGCTCACCAGTGTGAGTCAAGGCAGGTTTATTTAAATCAGTTTTTAATGAATGATTTGTCACACAATGGGCACTGATGAGGTAGCTCACCACTATGGGTCAGAAATGTTTATTTAAATCACATTTTAAAATTAAGAATTTCTCACACAACGCACACTGCCAAAGTCTCTAACTAGTATGGGTCAAAAAATGAATCCTTAAGTTAGATTTCTGCGTGAAGGATTTCTCACACAAATGGCACTGATGGGGTTGCTCACCAGTGTGGGTCAAGGTGTGTCTATTTAAATGAGATTTCGTAATGAAGGATTTCTCACACAATGCGCACGGAAGAGGTCGCTCACTAGTATGGGTCAATCACGAATCCTTAATTTAAATCTCTGCCAGAATGATTTCTCACACTTCGGCCATTGATGAAGTCGCTCATTAGTGTGGGTCAAGGCATGTTTATTCTTCCTGGTAACGTATTGTATAATTTGGTTGCAGAATACATGAATTGATTGAGCGAAGCTCCTATACTACACTCTGGCTTTTTATTTACAAGTACTCCTCCTGAACGGGTGGAGTGATCCTCACGAAATTTTGCTCGGTCATAGTAACCATCTATAGGAAGGTATAAATCTGAAATGGTCCAAATCGGACATAAGGGTTCTGCCCTACGGCCCTTTAAAGTTACCATGTTATTTTAATAGGAGAAATATTTTATTTGGTTTGTTTACTGTGTGTTGATTATACAGCTGTTATAAGGATCAAATTTAACTGCAGACTGTTACTATCAGCTGTTTGTGAATACAGTATAGTTTTATGTGAAATTAATTGCTGTTTTGTATATTTTAGTGGTTTGTTTACCTTTGTACGTGAATGAAATGCCACGGTTACGGAGAGGAAGTGCAAATCTCTGACAACACACCATTTAATATCGCAGCAAACCTGCGTAATCAAAAATTATTAGAGTATTGCAGACTTGTGGCGAGTAAGCGCAGCGAACAAGCTAAATCTGACGACGAGTGTGTGCAGCGAATGAGCCGACCCAAAAGGTGAGTGAGCGCAGCGAACGAACTAAATTGATGGCGTGTGAGCGTAGCGAACGAGCTGACCCAAATGGCGAGTGAGCGCAGCGAACGAGCTAAACCCTGACGGCGAGTGAGCGTAGCAAACGAGCTCACTTTTGCATTACTTATTAAACATTTGCTATTATTGATCTAAAGAATAGTCGCTCCGCTCAATATTGCAAGCAGAAAACTGCATTGCATACCTAGTTATTATATAAACTTGTGTTGTGTTGTTGAAACAAAAGATTTTGAGTAGATCTTAAGTTACAATAATTTTTATGAATTACTTTTAGGTTTTCTGCTTTTAGCGAATTTCCCTATAGGGAATACGCTATTACGGTAGTAGTCACTCACGGTAAGACCTAAGCCAGCGCGGGACCATGATACTTTTTTCGTTTTGAGGTCCCTAGAAACCAAAAACACCGTTCGTTCAAATTGATATATATATATATATATATATATATATATATATAAGTAGATAGTACTATGGGGTTCCTAGGACACTTTTGGAGACAATCAAAAATCAAACAAATTCCATAGTTTTTCAGTACAATTATGCAATATTTTTGCCACTTTTTGGCCAATTTTCAGCTTTTGTCAAATTGTCATAAAAAATATGCAATTTTAATGAAATTTTTAACAAATATGCCTAAAATTATCTACAAAATAAAATTTTTTTAAAAACAAGTAAAATTATCACATTTTATAAGTATTTTTTCAATAAAATTAATAGTCGACTTTTCATAAGGTAATTTAAAATTTTAATAGTATTTTTTCAATAAAATTTGAATTTTTTTAAAACAAGTAAAATTAAGGTTTAGTATCAATAATATTGTAATAATTATTCAAATTTAACTAAAGCAGTTTCTTTATCATCAAAAGTCTTAATATCAGTGACAATTAAATGTAAATCTTTTTTATTTAATTCTTTAATTGATTTATCATCAATTACATTAGTAAATCTTTTTGGTAAATGTACTTTACATTTTTCTAATTCAACAATAATTGTATATCCATATTTATCTTTAATTCTTTCAAATTTTTCAATTTTATATTTTTTATTTAAATTTAAACTTTTTAATGGTTTATATTCTTTAAATCTTAATTCTCCAACATTATTAATTTCTTCTAGCAGATCCATTTATATAGGAAAAAATATCACAAACTTGTTTGTGATAGATATGTTAAAAAGTCATTATCATAATTAGGTTTTATACAAAAATCCATATTTAAGTATTTAAAAATCATAGGTAATAATTTTTTGTATGATATATTACTTTTCTTAAAACATAAATATTTATTAAAAAATAGTGTAATTTTTTCTTTATCTTCATTATTCAATTCAAAATCAATATTGTATATTTTGTTTAAAAATTGATAGTAAAATATCCAATTTGTACAATTCCTTTGTTTTAAAAATAATTTTATATTCTTAGGTGTTATTTCAAAATGATTGGAAATACATAAAATATATAATTCATTAATTAATTGTTGTGTTTTATATGGTTGAAAATGGTTAAATTCTCTTAAAATATGTTTAAGATGTTTATTCTTATTACTTTTTCTCTTAATCTTTTTTTCATAAATAATTCTTTTACATATATTACATCCTACACAATTTCCAATAATAGTAAAATTAGTTTGATTATGACATCTATAACACATATCCATTTATTTAAAAAAAAATTATACATAAATGAATGAACCAATTCATTGTCACAAATGTAAGAAAAAAACTAAAAATATTAATCCACAAATCGTTGAAATGAAAAATGGATTATGTAGAATTGCTACTAAATGTTCAATTTGTAAAACAAATAAAAGTAAAATTTTGAAAAAAGAAGTTAAACCTATAATTAAAAAAGAATTAACTAAAAATGAACAAATAATTGAAGCAAATGAAATTCATGCTCCAATTAGAAAGAAATTTCTAAAAAGAAAAATAATTACATTAGGTATTGATGATTTATGGGCAGCAGATTTAATTATAATGAAAAATTATGAAAAAGAAAATGATGGTTATAAATATATGTTAAATGTGATAGATACTTTTTCAAAATATGTTTGGTCAAAACCATTAAAGAAAAAAGATGGAAAAACAGTTTCTAGAGCATTTGAAGAAATAATTAAGGATGCAATTAAAATTAATCATAAATCACCTAATCTTTTACATACAGATAAAGGATTAGAATTTATCAATAAAGAATTTAAAGAAATATTAAATAAATATAATATTAAATTGTATCATACAGAAAATGAAGAAAAATCAAGTATAATAGAAAGGTATAATAGAACACAAAATGAAAAAATGAAAATACAGTTTGAAATTAATAAAAATTATAGATGGATAAATATTTTACCAAAAATTGTTAAAGAATATAATAACTCATATCATTCAACAATTAAAATGAAACCAATTGAAGTAAATAAAAATAATGAAAAGGATTTATTAGATACTGTTTTTAAATATAAACCACCAAAAACAATAACCAAATCAAAATTTAAAATAAATGATAGAGTTAGAATTGGAAATAAAAAATCAACATTTTCTAATAAATATAAAAATAATTGGTCTAGAGAAATATTTATAATTTCTAAAATTAATAATACAAATCCAGTTACATATAGTATAAAAGATCAAAATAATGAAGATATTATTGGAAATTTTTATGAATATGAATTGAAAAAAACCAATTTGTAAATTTTATTTTATATAAATGGAAAAGAAATGTTTAAGGTGTAAATTATATAAAGATATATCTAAATTTTATAAAGATAAAAATACTAAAGATGGGTTATATCATTATTGTAAAGAATGTAAGGATTTGTATTATAAAAAATTATATGATAATATTAAAGTTATTGAATTAAATGAAAAACAATGTCATAAATGTAAAGAAATTAAAGATATTTCAAATTTTAATAATTATCATTATAGTAAAGATAGAAAAAATGCAATTTGTATACAATGTATTAGAGAAATGTTTTTAAAACCACAATTTTGTGAATGTGGAAGAAATATTAAATGGACTAATAATTATTTAAGACATTTAGAAACTAAAATTCATGACAAAAATATAACAAAACTAGAAAATTAAAAAATATGATAAAAATAATAATTTTACTTGTTTTAAAAAAGTTTAAATTTTATTGAAAAAATACTATAGAAAACTTAAATTGACTTATGAAAATACAACTATTGATTTTATTGAAAAAATACTCTAGAAAATTTAAATTAACTTGTGAAAAGTTGACTATTGATTTTATTGAAAAAATACTCTAGAAAACTTAAATTAACTTGTGAAAAGTTGATTATTGATTGAAAAAATACAATTTAAACTATAAATTACCTAGAAAAAAGTGGAAAAACTTCTCATATTTTTAAGAGTTTTATTTCTAAGTAAAAATTATTTCTAATAAATGGAACGAACAAATAAAAATATTAATTGTCCTTACTGTAATAAAAATATATTATATAAAAATTATGATAGACATTATAACTCAACTAAACATTTATTAAATAAACAAAAATATGATAATAAAATATTTGAATTAAAACATTGGTGTAAAAATAATAATATATATAATTATAAAAATAAAACTTTAGATGAATTAACAAATATTAAAGAAACATTTGATCTTACAAATTATTCATTATTTAATATTGAAAAATTAAATGAAATTGCAAAAAAATTATCTGTCAGAAATTATGAAAATTTATCTAGAGATGAACTAATTAAAAGATTAAACAAAATTAAAGAAAATCCAAATAATTTAGAATATAGATCATTAAAATATATTCAAAATTTAGCAATTAAAAATAGTATTAAAATTGTTAATAAAACTAGAAGAGAATTAATTGGATTATTAAATGATTATTTTAAAAATAGACCAATTCCAAAAGAAAATATAATAAATATTCAAGAAGCTTCGTCATTAAAAGGATATTTTCAAGATTATATTTTAACAAATTCAAATGATGATTTAGATATTAATGATTATTTAGAAACTCAAAGAAATGAAATAAAAAAATTGATAGAAAAACAAAAATTTAAAAATATTAAAGGACAGATGGCTTTAGAATGTGAATATGAAAGAAAATTAATAAATGGTGATATTCAAAATAGTAATATGTATTTTTGCATAAAAAGTTCAGATATTTTAAATGTAGATGATTTTATTGATGATCAATTTAAGAAATTAATAGTTAGAGAACAACTAAATCAACCATCAAAAGGCTCTGGTTGGTCATTAAAAAGATGTGTTGAATTAAATCTAAAATTATCTAAAAATAATTCATTAAATGCTGGATCATATATAGAATTACCAAATGAAATTAAGAATAAAAAATGTTGTGTAAATTTTAAAAATAAAGATGAATATTGTTTTATTTATGCAATTAGATGTGCTATTGATAAACCAAATGAACATGCTGAAAGAGTTAAACAATATCAAAAATATATAAATGATGATATTTTTAAAGGTTTTGATTATCCAATAACATTAAAAGACATTAAATTATTTGAAAAAAGATCGTTTGACTCTAAATATAACTATCCATCAATGTCAATAAATATTTATAGAATTGATGAAGATAAAAAAATAGTGCCATTACAAATATCTGAATATTATAATGTAAAATTAGAAATTGATTTATTATATTATAAAATTGGTAATAATTGTCATTATATATTAATAACAGATTTAAATAAATTGGTATATTCTCAATTATCAAAACATAAAACAAAAAAATATATTTGTAGAAGATGTTTGACTCATTTCTACAAAAATAAAGACTTGAATAATCATTTAGAAATATGTAAATCATTAGAACCTTGTAGACCTATAATGCCATTTCCTGGTCAAAAAGTAAGTTTTAAAAACTATTACAAAAAGTTTGAACATCCATATGTAATTTATATGGATTTTGAAAGTATATTAGAAAAGATTGATAATTGTAAAAATAATCCAAATTGCTCATATACAAATAAAATTCAAAAACATATACCATATGGATTTACAATCTATTTAGTATCTAGGGTAACTAATAAAATGTATAAACCTATTTGTTATAGAGCAAAAAATGAAGAAGAATTAATAAATGTACCAAATAAATTATTTGAATATTTAGATGAAATTTCAAAATATATAGCCAAACAATATAATTCAAAAAATAAAAAGCCTATGAATTTAACTAATGAAGAAGAAATTAATTATAAAAAAACTAATATTTGTCATATTTGTGAAAATAGTGGTTTTGATGATGATAAAAGAATAAAAGTAAGAGATCATTGCCATTTAACAGGAAAATTTAGGGGTGCTGCACATTTAAATTGTAATTTAAATCTAAAATTCCCTCAAAGTATTCCTATATTCTGTCATAATAGTTCAAATTATGATACACATTTGTTTATAAAAGAATTAGCCAAAAAATATGGTAAAATTGATTTGTTAGCTAATACAGATGAAAAATATATCAACTATTCAGTAAATTCTGGTTATGGTTATGAATTTGAAGGTGATAAACCTAGAAAATTTATAAAATTCTCATTTGTAGATACATTTAGATTTATGGCTACATCAATTGAAAAATTAGCTAAAAATCTTAAAGAATTTAAGCATATAAAGAAATTTATAAAAGAAAATGATATAATTGAATATGATGATGAAACTTTAAAAATATTAACTTCTAAAGGTATATTTCCATATGAATTTATTGATAATGTTGAAAAATTAAACTATGATAAAATATTAGAAAAAGATCAATTTTATAGTTGTTTAACTAATGAAAATATAAGTGATGATGATTATAAACATTATATAAAAGTTTGGAATAAATTAAAAATAAAAACATTAGGTAATTATTCAGATTTGTATAATATTCAGGATGTATTATTATTAGCTGATATATTTGAAAATTTTAGATCTGTTTGTTTGAAAAATTATCAATTAGATCCAGCACATTATCTAACATCACCATCATTAGCTTGGGATTCTATGTTAAAATTAACAAAAATTAAACTAGAATTAATAAGTGATTATAATATGTATTTAATGATTGAAAAAGGTATTAGAGGTGGTATTTCACAATGTATAACTAGATATCGTAAAGCAAACAATGAATATACAAAAAATTATGATAAAACAAAACCTGAAAATTATATGTTATATATAGATGCAAATAATCTATATGGATGGGCTTTAAGTCAAAAATTACCTTATAAAGATATAACATGGATGAATCCTAATACATATACATTAAATGAATGGGAAGAAACAATATTAGAATTAGATGAAAATGCTGAATATGGATATATATTAGATGTTGATTTAGAATATCCTATTGAATTACATGATGACCATAAAGATTTACCATTAGCACCTGAACATTATAATAATAAGCTTTGCACAACATTATTTGATAAAAAAGATTATGTTATTCATTCAAGAAACTTAAAATATTATCTACAAAAAGGATTAAAATTAAAGAAAGTTAATAGAGTTATAGCATTTGATCAAGATGATTATATGAAAAAATATATTGAATTAAATACCAAATTAAGATCCAAATCAACATCAGATTTTGAAAAAAGACTTTTTTAAATTGATGAATAATAGTGTTTTTGGAAAAACTATGGAAAATGTTAGAAATAGATGTGATATTAAATTAGGTGATGAAAAGTTTTCATTAAAACAAGCAAAAAAACCTAATTTTAAAACATTTAGTATATTTGATAAAGACTGTATTGCTTCACATATGATAAAAGAAAAGGTTAAGTTTGATAAACCAATCTATATAGGATTTTCAGTACTTGATTTATCAAAATTACATATGTATCAATTTTATTATGAAAAATTAAAGAAGTTTGATCCAAATATAAGGTTATTATATATGGATACAGACAGTTATTTTATAGAATTTAAAAAGGATCCATATAAAATTATTAAAGAAAATATTAATGAATTTGATACGAGTGATTATAAGAAAGAACATGAATGCTATAGTGAAAAGAATAAAAAAATAATTGGTAAATTTAAAGATGAGTTAAATGGTGAAATATTAGAAGAATATTGTGGTTTAAGATCAAAATTATATAGTTATGAATTTAATAATAAAAATCCTGTAAAATGTAAAGGTATTAAGAAAAGTGTTGTTGATAAAACATTACATATGGATGATTTTAAGAAATGTTTATTTGATGATCAAGAACAATATAGAGAAATGACTTGTATTAGAAGTTTTAAACATGAACTATATACAATTACAATAAATAAATTAGCTTTAAGTAATAGAGATGACAAAAGATTTATTTGTGAAAATAAAATTGATACATTACCTTGGGGGTATAAAAATAATTATAAATAAATGGAAATTTTAATTGTTCCAAAAGAATTAATAAATAATGATTTTGATATAAAATTATATTTATTTAAAACTAAAATATCAAATAAATTTTTAATATATCTTTTTAAATATAAAAATTATTTTGTATATCATTATAAGTTTAATTTTATAATAGAACCATTTATAAATATAATAAAAAATTATGTTAAAGAAAGTTTTAAAGAAAATGATCAAAATTATATTAATAATTTATAACCATATGATATTGAATTTATACTATAATTTTATGTATATTTTTAAATATTTTCTTTAATAAATTTAAATATATTCAATAATTTATTGAATATCTAACATAAAAATATCTATAAATTTTACTTTATTATCATTATAAGTAAGACCCGTCTTTAAGACGGGTCTCCAAATTTGTATATAATTTATTATATTTATGAATATTTTTGAATGTTTAAGAAGGGTAACATTTTGTTACCCTTAAGTTTTTATTGTATAATAAGGTTACCTCCTTTAAAAAATTTTAAAATAAATATTCTAATTTATATGGGACCCATTTTGGGTCCTACCTAATTTTAATAAGTTTTGTATGTTTTTCATTATATGATAGGGGGGACAAATTGTCCCCTCTAAAAATATCTATAAATTTTAATCTATCCTTATTGTTTTCTACTTTTTTTATTTTAAAATTAATAAATATAAACCAGATTCATTAATAAACATTGTTTTATTATCTATTTTATTGACGCCCTGTTTTAGGGCATCTGAAAAACATGTTTGTACATCAATTTCTAGGGTGTCATAATTTGTGACACCTATAATTTTTATGTAAATTAATTTATCATTATTATGTAAATGTAACTGTTGGTTACACTTGATATATTTTAAGTTTTATATATTTTTCTTTTACATTATCAATTAAAACTTTTCTAGAATTTTTATATTTAAAATATAACAAATATCTTTTCTTTTAAACCAAGGTTTATTTTGTTTATTAAATACAATTAATTTATTATTAAATATAAAATTATTGTTAATTAAATAAATTATTGTTTTTATTATTTATGTAGATAAATTTTATATTACAAATTTTGTTTTAATCTTAAATATACAATACTTTTAATATTTTCATTATTTATTTGATTTCCATCACTATCTTGAATAGATATTACAATATTTTGAATTTTATTTATATTTTTTAAAGGAATATAATCAATTTCATTTGGTTTTTCACTAATTTTTGATCCATATTCAACATTTGGATAAAATGAATATAGAATTTCTGATTCTTTATGTAAATGTGAATGATCTTTATGATTTTCAAAACTAGGATCAACTAAATTACAATGTATTTCAATAACATCAAAAGGTCTAATTTTTGGTAGTTTTATTCCTTTTGTTAATACATTTGGTTCAATCATTTTATCATCTAATCCTAATAAATCAATTATAATTGTTGTTACTATAATTTTAACAGGAGATTTTATTATAATATATGGTCCATCATTTTTCAGTATAAAATTATTTTCATCAAATTTATTAATTTTCTTTTTAAATTCTTTTAAACTATTAATAAAAATATTTTTTATTTCTTCAATTGTATAATTTCCTTTATTTATATCAAAATATTGATCTATAATTTTATCATCTTCATCTTTAATAGAATATCCATAACAGTTTTTATAATCATTTGGTATATTTGATATAAAATTATCTGAATAAAATCCACTTAAACCAATACTATATTTTCCATCTAAATGTATTGGATGTTCTAATCTTAATTCTAGTTTGGATGAATGACCAATTATTTTAAATAATTTCATCTTATTTAAATGGAGAAATTTTTAGAAAACAAAGATAATATAAAATTAGAATCATATGATAAAAATAATAAAAATGATCAACCTATTAGATTATTAATTATAGGAACAAGTGGATCTGGTAAAACTACATTATTATTAAATTTTATTTACAAAAGATTAATTCCATATTCAAATTTATATATTTTTAGTAAATCATTAGAACAACCATCTTATAAATTATTACAAAAAAGATTTAAAAATATAGAATCAAATATTAATAAACAAATTTCTTATTTTTCATGTGATGATATGATTCCACTAAATAAATGTAAACCAAATTCATTAGTAGTTTTTGATGATTGTACTTTAGAAAAACAAGATAAAATTAAAGAATATTTTATAATGGGTAGACATAAAAATATATCATGTATTTATTTATCACAATGTTATTCAAAAGTTGATATGCAATTAATTAGAAATAATTTAAATATGTTATGCATCTTTAAACAAAATGAACATTATATGAAAAAAATATATAATAATTTTGTTGGATCAGATATGAAATTTGATAAATTTAAAACTATTTGTAATGATTGTTGGAAAGAAGACTATGGATTTTTAACTATTAATTTATTGAAAAAATCAAATGATGGAAAATATATGAAAAATTTTTCTGATATTAAATAATGATAATGGCTTGTTGTATGTTTGATTCAATAATTGATAGAATATTTATTTTATTAGTATTATTTATTTCATTAGTATTTATATATTTAATGAAAATTACAGAAATAAAGTAAAATAAATTGTGTTTAACATAATTAGTGTTTATGTTAACATGATTTGTGTTTGTGTTAACATGATTTGTGTTTTGTGTTAACATGATTTGTGTTTTGTGTTAACATGATTTGTTTTTATGTTAACATAATTTGTGTTTGTGTTAACATAATTTGTGTTTTGTGTTAATATGATTTGTGTTTATGTTAACATGATTTGTGTTTATGTTAACATGATTTGTTTTGAACCTAAATTTTTCTTTGTAATAAATGGATAAAATATCTGTTAATGAAGCTAAAAAATTAGATGATATTGAGAAAAAATTAATAAAAGAATTTAAAAATCAAATTAAAATTGAAGATAATTATGAAAAAATTAAACAAAAAGCATATGAACCTATAACATCAGCAATTGGTAAAGTTGAAAATAAAATTGGTGAAGTCTTAAATGAAAATAAAAACCTTATGGAATTGGTACCTATTGTTAATAATTTTGCCAATATATCAATACCAGAAACTGAAGAACTAAATTTACCTTCAAGTACTCCATTTAGACCAATCAGACAACCAATAATTCAAGAAGAATCGACATTTATTGACCCAAATTTAATTTCACCTCAAACATTAGATAAAATTATTGGTCCATTAGCACAAAAATATTTACCAAGAACAAAAGATGATAAATTTGGTTTATATTGGAATAAACATAAAAAATCATTTATGATTGGTGATAAAATAACTGTAATTGATAATGATGATTTAATAATTGATGATAAAAAATATAATGGAACACATGGATTATGGAGATTGTTAACTTATGAAAAGAAACCAGATAATAATTTATATACACAAGATGATTTAAATAATTATTCAAAAATGTTATGGGAAACTAATTCAATTTATAAAAATAATGATCCAAATAGTAAGAAACCAAAATCTAGTAAAGGTGATAAATATATTAATTTAATTAAACATATTTGGGAATTAAAAGGTGAAATTGAAGGTTCAGGAATCAGACAATATACAGAAAATAAAATTGAATATAGATTTATAGATGATTTAAATAAATTAGATAATATTATTAATTATATATATGCACAAGAAAAAGCTGGCAATAATAATTTTTTAAATGAAAAGAAAGCAATTAAAGACTTTATATCAAATAAATTAGATGAATTAATTGAAAAACCTGAAGGAATTAAGTATTTAAAAAGAATTTTGGCAAATATTTCATCACCATTATTAAAAGATGGATCAGGTATTTTAAATAATGTTATAAATAATTTACCTTTTGAATTACATGTACCTGGTTATCAATATCTAGGGCCTGGAACTAAATTAAATAAAAGAGTAAAAAGAGGTGATCCTGGAATAAATGATTTAGATAAAGCTGCTAAAGAACATGATTTATTTTATAGAGATCATAAAGATACAAAATCTAGAAATGAAATAGCTGATAAAATTTTACAAGATAAAGCATGGGATATAGTAACATCAAATGATCATAGAATTGGTGAAAGATTAATTGCATTACCAACATCAGGTGCTATGTGGATGAAAAGAAAATTTGGTATGGGTTTAGAAGTAGGATTAAAATTTTAATAAAATTAATTATATTAATCTATATTATAAAAAACTATAAATTTTTTTCTTAATAAATGGAAAAAACAAATATAAACTTGACAGATAATCAAAAATCAAAAATAAAATTAGCATTTAAAAATAAAAAATCAGTTATAATTCAATTTAATATTGATCAATTTAATGAAAATGGAAAAGATATTATATTATTATCTAAAAGGCAAATTAATAAACTAAATAAACATAAAAAATTAAATAAAGGATTAAGATTTGAATTTTCATATAATCAATTAAAAGAAATAAAAAATGGTGGATTACTAAAAGAAATTTTAGATTTTGCTGATAATATACCTATAGTTAAAAATTATACACCAAATGTTAGAAAGGGAGCAAAAGTAGTAAAAGAATCTATAATTCCTAAATTTAGAAATTTTGTTGATTGGTTAGATCATGAATTAAAAAATGTAGAAGGATCTGGTTTAGATAAAAAAACATTAAAATATATGAAACAAGATTATAAAAAAAATTTGAACCACTAACATTAGGTGAATTAGAAAAATTGTGTAAAAATATAAAATATTTTAGAGGTGTATTTATGAGAGATATATTACCTAATAAAGTTAATAAATTTGAATGTGGAATTATAAATTTAGATTCATTTGATGGAAATGGAACTCATTGGGTTTGTTATTATAAAAAAGATAAAATTAAATATTATTTTGATTCATATGGAAATATAGTTAATAAACCACCAATAGAATTAGTTAAATATTTAGGAAAAGATAATATATTTTATAATGATAATCAAATTCAAAATTATAATGATCCACCAATTTGTGGTCATTTATGTATTTTTATATTAAATGAATTAAATAATAATAAAAAATTTGATAATATAATAAATAAATTAATCCTTAATAAATATGGATTCACAAAATATATTTGATCTGTTTGGAAGACAGAAAAAACATCCAATTAATATTAAAGAAGATTATATAAATTCTAAATTAAATATATTTTTTAATAATTTTAGTAAAAGTTTTAAAAGTCATGTAAAAAAGACTGAAAATCTAGTAAATGCTATTGGTTTATCAAAAAATTATATAAGTATTAATGGTAAAAGAATTGTTAATGTTAAACCAAGTATAAATAAATATGATGTTGTAATAAAATCAGAATTAGATGAAGTTTTAGATTCAATTATTAAAATTGGTAATGATCATTCAGAAACTAAAAAGGATTTAAATAAAATTACAGACTTTTTAATTAATATTGGAAAATATGTTGAAAATTTAGAAGAAAAATTAGAAAAAGAACTAAAATTTCTATTTGATGGAGTCAATGAATCCATAAAAGAATTAAATGCTGAAATAATACTAATTAAAGATGATATAGATAAATTACAATAATTATTTTATATAAATGGAGTTGATTTATTGTCTTAAATGTAAACAAAAAACTAATTCTAAAGATATTCAGATAATAAAATTGAAAAATATAAATGTAATTAAATCAAAATGTTGTATTTGTAATTCAAAGAAAAGTTGTTTTACAAAATTTTCTCCCTAATAAATGGCTCTATACAGTTCATTTGATTTATTCATTATCAGAAACCAAAATCAATTAAACAAAGATGATTGGGATGATATTTCTGAAAAATATGAGTTGAGTATTAATATGATGAGATTGTTTCAAAATAAATTAAATTGGCAAAAAATTGCTCAACATCAAAATTTAACTATAGATTTTATTACTGAATTCATAAATTATCAATTAAAAGATTATATTGATTTGATTTGTAAATATCAAGATTTAACTGAATATTTCATTCATGATTATGCATTTACATTAAATTGGGAATTAATTTTAGAACATCAAAAAATATCAGCAAAATTTATACTTGATCATGCTACTGAAATTGAATATTTTAAAAGTAAAAATGAAATTGATACATAAAATTATAAAATTTGACATCATAAAATTATAAAAATTTTACTTGTTTTAAAAAAGCTTTTGATTTAAAAAATTTATCCTTAATAAATGGCTGATTACAAAAAATATGTAAATGATATTGAAAGAGCTGAATACAAAAATTTCTATCCATTATCTAAATTACATTTAAATGAACCTAATAAAAAAACTGAATTTAATATAGATTTTGGAGATGGATTTTGTACTTCTAAATTTCAATTTTATATATCTGGTAAATTGACTAAATCTGATGGAAATGCATATGATAATGGTGCTAATATAAAATTAATTGATAATTTTGTTCCATTTTTATTTTCAAAAATTGAAGTTAGAAAACATAATAAATTGATTGATGAAATTGAATATCCTGGTCTATTAAGTACAATTAAAGGTACTATAACTTATTCAAAATCAGAAATAAATCAGATAAATAATGGTTTTGAATCAAATTTTAAAAATAAATTTGAAGCAATTGGTAATTTATCTCATTTTGGATTAGGATTTTTTGAAAATGTAAATATTCCAATATACAAAGGAGGTTTTAATATAACATTTATTAGATCAGAAGATAATGATGCAATTTTTAGATGGAAAACTAAAAAGGCTGATGGATCTTATGATAATGCTACATTACCAACTGAAGGTAAAATAACAATTGATGAATTTTTTATTAGAGTTCCTATAATTGAATACAAAACAACAAGTAAAATTCAATTAATTAATGAACTAAGCAAATTTGAAAAAGTAAATTTTCATTTTAATCATTGGCAATGCATTGAACAAAAAAATATTACAGGAAAGAATTTAAGTTTTGATATAACAAATATCTATAGAAATATTTATAATCCAAAATTTATTATAATTGGATTTCAAAAATCAAGAACAAATGATCAGTTATTTGATACTTCTAAATTTGATAGTATGTATGTAAAAAATATAAGAGTAAAACTAAATGGTCATTATTACCCTGATGAATTGGAAAATTTTGATATAAACAATGAAAAATTTAGAATTATGTATGAAATGTATCAAGATTACAAAAAAGTTTATTATATTAGTAGTAAAATGTATTATAGTCCAACAGAATTTCTAGATAATAGACCAATTTATGTAATTGATACTACAAAAAATCCAACAAATATTTCAAGTTCAAAAAATGATATTATTATTAATGCAGATTTTGATTATGATATAGTAGCTACTAGTAAAACAAATTGTTATATTATTATTGTATCTGAAAAATTACTTGAATATAATATAATCAAAAATGATATTACTGAAATTAATTAGAATGAATTATTACTATTTTAGTCAAATTTATTGAAAAAATACTACTAAAATTTTAAATTACCTTATGAAAAGTCGACTATTAATTTTATTGAAAAAATACTTATAAAATGTGATAATTTTACTTGTTTTTAAAAAAATTTTATTTTGTAGATAATTTTAGGCATATTTGTTAAAAATTTCATTAAAATTGCATATTTTTTATGACAATTTGACAAAAGCTGAAAATTGGCCAAAAAGTGGCAAAAATATTGCATAATTGTACTGAAAAACTATGGAATTTGTTTGATTTTTGATTGTCTCCAAAAGTGTTCTAGGAACCCCATAGTACTATCTACTTATATATATATATATATATATATATATATATATCTGATTACATTATTTATTTGTATATATATATATATATATACATATATATATATATATATATATATATATATATATATATGTGTGTCCGTGAACACGATAACTTTTGAACGGAACCTCCGATTTTGATGAAATTTGGTACAGGGGTGTAAACCAGCATCTACTAGGTTGAGTTCGCGAACCAGAATGATCGGACCATTCGAACGGGGTTTTATGGGGTTTCAAAAGGGTTAAAAATGGGTTTTTGGCATTTTTCGATCTTAATTTTTAAAATTCAACAATTTTAACTTAAACCATTTAAAAGAGCTTAAAAAAACAAACAATTTGGTATTTTGAATTTTTATCTTAGCATAACTGGTTACGGGGAAAATCAAAAAATGTGTTTTCCATGTTATTCTTATGGGAAATCAAGAAAAGCCTATATCTTGCTTATTTATTGACATAACTTAATCAAATTTGGTATGTACATTATCTAGATAAGGTTTAACTTATACTTGCTTACAAAACCCATATGGCGGCAAACCTACATACTCACCCCCATGGGGTTTATGGGGAAAATAAACAGAACACCATAACCTTATAAAATTTGGTATATACAATCACTAGGTAGGATTTAACTTATATTTACCAACTAAACCCATATTATGGCGGCAAACCTACATACTCTCATCCCCATGGATTTTATGGGGAAATAGAAAATATACAAAAATTCCATTGGAAATTCGCTGAGTACGCAGGTCTGCTGCGACGGGGGTATTTATAATATAAAATTGAAAAAATTAATGATTCATCTATATTAATAGGCAAGCATGTTTAATTTCCTCCTTTTTACTCAGCTTCTGTGCATCGTAGGGGAAATCCCCACATATACCGTTAGAAAGGTGTTGTGCTGTAGATGAGCAGAATCACATTCTAATTCACATCAGTCCTCAGGGCTTTGCCCTACAAGCTTTCAAAGTTTCAATGTTAATCTTATGGGGTAGGATACTCATTGAATCATTAGACAGCTGTTGTAATGACAAATGTTGGCAAATCAGGAAGAACAGATGTTTTAGTTAAGAAACATTTTTTGGCTCATGATCAACTGAATTTTTGGTCGAATTTCGACCAGTGGGGGATCTCTAGTAAATATAAATACACTAGCTGTTGCCCCTCACGGCTTCACATGTGATTGAATTTATTTTACAGGTAATAAAATCATTTTAAAGAGCAAAGAAACCTACTTCCTTAAGAATGACATTGAAACAATGAATTAGTGTGAGTTTAGCTCTGAAAATAATTCGCAAAACCTGTTCTTAGTGAGTAAAGGTTTCTTAAATAGAAAAGGTCGTGAGAACCTATGAGCAAATGGGAACGACCATGTCAAAATTTTAACCTCATAAGTCATACAGTCATTCTGCAGCCATGTGGGGTGGAGCCCTAAAGAACATCAAAAGCTATATTTGCAAAACTGTTTCTTAGTGAACACCTATTAGCAAAAAGGAACGTTTACGTTAAACTTCAACCCGTAAGTTCTACGGTAGTTTTGAGAATTTGTGGGGAGGAGCCCTAAAGGAAAGTTGCAAACTGTTTCTTATTGGTCACCTATGAGCAAAGAGGAACGTCCATGTAAATTAAAAACCCCTTTGGCCCTTGATTAATTTTGAAGTCAGTTGGAGGTGGAGTCCCAACGAACTTCAAAAACTATAATTACAAAACCATTTCGTAATGGGTACCTGTTAGCAAAACGGAATATCCACGTTAAATTTATACCCCCTAAGTAGTGGGGAAATGTTACCCCACTAGTAATGACCACTCACAAACGACACGTGCAAATATGTAAATTATGTCAACCACCACACTGCTTTGCCGACACTTCGGTGGCCCTCCATATATTAAACGGTGAACTGCTTGGTTCCGCCGCATATCACGATCGATTGCTGTCGTTGCAATGAAATTTTCAGTATGAATAAATCGCTAAAAAGCTGTTTAATATTGGAAAATGATAAAACTCAACTTAATTGCGAATATGTACATTTAATATCAAACGAAAGAAAAAAAATTTACACTGACATATAAATTTTGTACAATAGAACTAATTTTGTGAAATCCCTATGGGGAATTTAATTTCTTATTTCAAAAAAACTAAATATTTACTACTAATACTAGTTTTAGTTTTATATATCACTTACATATTTTTGTCTGGCAGCTGGCATAGCTGAGAGATCACTGTGTGTGACAGTTCAGCTGCCAAAGTTGTTGTTCGTTTAGCACCACCCGGGGAGTACGTGCAACTTTAATGGAATGCTACGGACGCGAACAACATCACCCCCCAAACCATAAAAGTTCACTCAAGTGAAGCTGGGCCCCCTAAATTTAGCTCTATAATGAGAGATCTAATTTTTATTTTTATGTTTAGATTTTTTACTTATACTGACTCAGGTGCTCAGCACCGCAGAATTTATTTTATTATTCTTAAACCATGGTGGCTGGCTAAATGAGCCATACGATATATATATACCTACATATTGCTGAAGGTGCATATAAAAATATAACTGTATTATTTCTTTAAAACAATTTTCTTCCTCGTAGAATATGGGAAATTATTAAATATGACCAATGTTAAATGATTGCAGTAGCCAGTGAGCGTGCGGTCTGAGTCCTGCCACCTCTTAACGTCGAGTTAGTGGCTTTTTACTCCAAATCCAAAGACGTTTAAACTATGTATGATGTGACAGAGGCCAGACAAGTTTGAATCCAAACACCCTCTCTGGGATGTCCCCCTTGGAAGTCTTACAGAAATCTGCTGTAGCCTTTGTCAAATCATACATCATCTTAAACGTCTTTGCATTTGGAGTAATAAGCCACAAACCTGACGTTAAAAGGTTGGGTATAAAGAAAGTTATTGCATTTTAAAGTTTTACCCATACATTTTAATGGAAACTTTGAATGCCATTTCCATTTTGATCATCCATTTGAAGTCTAGTTTCGGCATTGTACTCTGCTATGTGGGTCCTTAAATTTGATACCAAACTCGACCTATGCTGCTATTTAAAAATTTTGTCTGACTCGTGGGCCGTCTTTTCTTGGTTTTCTGGAATATGCTGTAATTTAAAAAAGGCTAACAACTGAATTCTTAATCTGGTAGGTAATACCAACAAAATACCCCCGTCGCAGCAGACCTGCGTACTCAGCGAATTTCCAGAGAATTATTGTTTCAACATCAAAGAACTTTGTGGCTATCTTATATAATTAATAATCTTTACAAGGAAATATAATATATTTAATGGCATTATATTTCTGAGTAAATTATTTTTCTTTAATAATTTATATGTTAATATTTATATTGCAATAAATGGATTTTTGAACAGTAATAAAAGTGCATATCCAAAGCTTCCATGCAAAAGGAATGATTTGTTTACAAATAACAAAACATAAACATTACAAATTTGACAAATATGTAGAAGACAGCTGATCAGCTGATTAGGAACAGATACCTTATTATCTCCATCTCTCTTGCTCCCATTATACACTTATTTTCCATGAGAATACCATGGGATTTAGCATGTAAGTTTGCTGCCATATGGGTTTTTTTATTAAATCTTAATTACTCACCACCTAGTGTAGGTTCATAAAATTTTTTATTAAGATATGTTGATAAATAAGCGATTTATAACTTTTTAAAGATTTACCCATAAGAATAACATGGGAAACTTGATTTGAATTTTCTCTAATAACCAGTTAAGCTATTTTAAAGATTCAAAATACTAAATTGTTTGTTTTTTTAAGCTTTTTTAAATGATTAAAGTTAAAATTGATGAATTTTGAAAATTTAGGTCCAAAAATGCGAAAAACCCATTTTCGACCCCTTTGAAACCCCATAAAACCCCGTTCCCATAACACGACAATACTGGTTCGCGAACTCATGAAAATAGACCTGGTCTTACAACTTCATACCAAATTTCATCAAAATCGGAGGTTCCCTTCAAAAGTTATCAGTACCACGGACACATATATATATACATATATATGAAAATGAACGAATGGTGTTTTTGGCTTCTGGGGACCTCAAAATGAAAAAGTAAAGTGGTCCTGGGCTTAGGTCTTACCATGGCTACTACCGTAATAGCGTATTCCCTATTGGGAAATTCGCTAAAAAGTATAGTCATAAATTCCCATCGTGGGGGGGAGAGGGTTTCATATTGGTGGCTCAAGGTCTACTTCAACCACAGCAGACGACCGCCAGTATCGTTTGTTTTTTATTCATTTATTATAATTATTACTAGAGATCGCCTCATGATCGAAATTCGATCAAAGTTTCAGTTGATCTGGCCCTAAGAAGCTTAAAAACATTTTAGAACTAAAACATATGTTCTTCCTAATTTTCTAGTACTTGTTTTTACAACAGCTGTCTGATGATTCATTCAATTCTTCTTTCTCCATAAGATTAACATTGGAACTTTGAAAGCCTGTGGGGTGTAGCCCTGGAGTCAGATGTGAATTAGAATATGATTCTGCTCATCTACAGGACTATACCTTTCTAACGGTGTGCTCGGTTTTATCCTACGATGCACACGAGCTGAGAAAAAAGGAGGAAATGAAACATGCTTGCGTATTAATATATAGATGGCTCAGATCAAGAAATTTAGAATATGACTCAGTCAAACTCCAGAAGCTCTTAAAAATATTAAACAGTAAGTAATCTAAAGTCATGCCGTCAGAAGTCTAAAGTCATAAGTCATCTAAAGTCATAAAGTCAAGAAGACCAGTCATGCCGCTGTGGAGCGGAGTTCCAGACTCCGCATATGTATGACTCACATAGTCAATGAGTGCCCTTTGAGTGCTTTCCCCGAAGGATTGATTGGGCTGCATTGTGCAAGTGAAGCTGGGCTGCAATGGCTTAGCACCCTGGATTTAGCTTTATAAAGAGAGATCATAACTTTATGTTTTTAGTTTAGTTTTTAAATGCTTTGACGAAGGTGCTAAGCACCGCAGAGAATGTTTTATATTTTTCTGAAGTTGGTGGCTGGCTATTAATGCCATACTTACTTACTTACTTACTTACTGCTGGGGCGCTACAAATCTCAGTCGATTCTTCGCCTCGTAGACCATCCTCTTCCACGCCTCTCTATCTGCCGCTAACTGCACTGTCCCTCCACACTGCCTCACATCTCTCTGTACTTGGTCACACCATCTCATTTTGGGTCTCCCCAAAGGGCGTTTTCCAGCTGGTACAGCACTATACACTTCTTTCAGTCTTGACCCTTCCTCCCTTCGCATTACATGTCCCAGCCAGCCCAATCTTTTTGCTTTTATCACAGCCACGACATCAGGGTCCCGATATAGGTCACGTAACTCTCGGTTTTTCCTAATACGCCATTCTCCTTCATCTTTTATAGGGCCAAATATTTTGCGCAACACTTTATTTTCAAAAACTATTAAGCGCCCTTCATTTTTCTTGGATAGAACCCAGGTCTCACTTCCATATAATAGCACTGGCTGAATAATGGTCTTATATATTCTTATTTTTGTACAACATGATAGGAGTCTTGATGAAAGGAGCTTTGTACAGGCACCTAAACATTTATTGGCATTTGCTAGCTTACTTTGAATTTCACTATCTTCCACATTAGAACTATTCACCGTTACCCCTAGGTATTTAAAGCTTTCCACACATTCCACTGAGTATTGGGCTATATTGAATTTTGCACCTCTATTGTTTGGATTACGCCCAAATTTAATTATTTTGGTTTTTTCTTCATTTAGCTCCAAACCTACTTTTTTACATTCTTGAATAAACTCCTCAGCTAATGCACACAGATCTTCGGATTTTTCAGCCAATATCACTACATCATCTGCGAAGGCCATGATGTTCAGGTCTATACCCAACTTTATACCTCTCTTTAAGTTCTTTACTTTTTGAAGAGCTTCTTCTATTGCTATATTAAAAAGAGTGGGGGAGATCCCATCCCCTTGTCTTACTCCTGTATTCATACAAAAACTCTCTGATACTTCCCCGTCTACCCTCACCTTTGCTTTTGAATCATTTATACATAGCCTTGTTAATTTTATTAGCTTTTCTGGTATGCCATATTTTTCCATTTTCTTATATAAGGTTCCTCGATCTATGCTATCATATGCCTTTTTGAAATCAATGAATATCGCATAAAAATTTTTATTGTACTCATAATACTTTGAAATTCCTTGTTTTAGCAAAAATATCTGATCAATTGTCGATCTGCCTTTCATAAAGCCAGCTTGTTGTTCTTCCACTATTGATTCTGTGTATGGGTTTAATCTCATTAGTAAATATTCTTGAAAATATTTTATATACCGTATTTAGAAGCGAGATACCTCTATAATTAGTACACGACTGCTTATCACCTTTCTTGTGTAAAGGAATTATTATAGCTTCTGCCCACTCCTCTGGTATGATTTCATAATTCCATACATTTGTTATTAGCTTATGAATTTCTTTCCTTAGGATTTTTCCACCGCTTTTAATTATTTCAGAAGTGAGTCCATCCAGGAGCTTTGTTGCATTTGAGTTGCTTAATTGCTTCTTCCACTTCTTGCTCTGATGGTGGTAAAACATTAGGTTCAACATTATGGTAACTTAAATTTTCTTCCATGTTTCCCCTTCCGGATATATCACAGTTTAGAAGTTCTTCAAAATAATTTTTCCATACTTTGGTAGCTGATTCTTTATCAACTAATAGATTCCCATTTTTATCTTTTATTCCATATGCTCTTGCAGAGAAGCCCTTTTTGAAAAACCTAATAGTTCTATAAAAATCTCTGGTGTTGTTCGTGGTTCTGTCATTTTCTGCTTTGGTCAGTTTTCCATTGAGGAAGTTTCTTTTACACGATCTAAGCATTCGTTTTGTATTTCTATTAGTCATTATTAGTCATTATTAGTCATCTATTAGTCATTCTAGGGCACTCATATTAATGCCATACGATATATATATCTAAAGTAGGCCTATAATAATTCGTCTTTTTAAAATAATAATAAACATAAAAACAATTTCCGACTAAACAAGATTTTGTTCACTGAATTTCATTCAAAATAGTTCATGTCCTAAATAGTTACGTATATCTGATCAATAAATATCAATTACATTGACTTGTGATTTTTTAAGTTTTAGTTCAGTAAAAGCCTATTATTGTGTTAGTTTAATAAATTTATAAACAGAGGGAGAGGCGGAAAAATGCATTACGCACACAGGTGGCCAGCCTGTAGTGTGGGACTCCCCTAAAAAAACGGGTTTACCCACTAAAAAACCTCCTCTACTCTTTAGGATTCTAACCTGGAATTGTTTATCACATTACGTCAGGCTAGGCCTAAATTTGGCTTACGCCCATGGGGCTCGCTCCTTATCCAGCCGTTCCGTCAAGGGATCTGGGCCACTTCGTGGTCCAAATCGGTTTTCTTTTCCAGGAGGATGCCCCGGACGAACTGTGACAAACAATCCCAGTTGCCCTCATCCTCCATAATCTTTTGGCAGACCGTGTCTACTGAAAAAACACCGAGTTTTCTTGTGGCCTCCAGGCGGGGCCTTTCCCAACGCGAACAGCAGAAGAAGGTGTGTTCCGCGTCATCGGGAACGCCAGGGCAGTAGATGCAATCCGGTGAACCGGTCTTGCCCATCCGGTTCAGGTACGACTTGAAATAGCCGTGACCTGTCAGGAACTGCGTGAGGTAGTAGTCCACCTCCCCATGCCGCCGTTCCACCCATGGTTGGACCTGCTTGATAAGACACGCAGTCCATCATCCTCAGGTGTCGTGCTCCCAGCTGTGTTGCCACTGCTGGAAGGTTCGGGAGCGCTCTTCTGTTCTTGCCGTGTCCTTGCCGATCTCGCCTTGTCTCTGATAAATCGCTTTCCTCTCCCCTGCCAAGAGCTTGACAAGGATGACTCCGGCGACCACCAGGACGGCAGGCTCGGACACTGTCCGGTAGGCGGAACACACCCGGAGCGCAGCTTGACGCTGAACCCGGGCGAGTCGCAACCTGTAGCACTCCTTATCTAGAGCGCCTGCCCACACCTCTGCCCCGTAAAGGAGCACGGTCTGGACCGCGGACATCAACAGATGTCTTCTGCTGGATCGGGGACCCCCGACATTGGCCATCAGCCTACTAAGGTAAGTGACTACCTTAGCGGCCTTGTCCGCTGTACGGAAGATCTGATCCCTCCAGCTTAACTTGGTGTCCACCATAACCCCGAGATATTTAGCGGCACGAGTTGATGTGACCACCTCCCTTCCCACTCGGAGTGGGACGACGGTGTCGATCCTCTTCTTCGTGAGAATCACGATCTCCGTCTTACTGAGAGCAAGTGAGAGACCGTGATCTGACATCCAGTTGTTGACCACCCGCATAACTCGGTTCAAAAATTTAAGCAACCTTAGAAAAATAAATTATTTATACCTAATGTGAATATTGAGTGGTATGAGAACTAGACTATTCACATTATTTATATCATTTGGAGTAAAAGGGATATTTTACTCATTTTTATACATAAGCGGAAAACCTAGTCCAAATAATCTGCAGAAATTCTAAATTGCTGCAGAAAGATTGAGATGTTTTGTGCCTTTTTAATGCGTTTTGGGGATCCTCTACAAAAGATGTCATGTTGTGAACTAAGGCCACCCAACTATTTCCTGGATCCGCCCCTGTTTAAATAACATATATTTAAGTATTTAATTTCACAGGGAGTGTAAATAAATTCTCACAAATTGAAAATACAATAAAATTTACTAACTCCAAACACAACAAACTAGTCATGAGCATACAAAAATACAATCATATTACATTTGGTTCAGGTATTGTCTTCCCATTTCATTGAATTGGTAAAGTATATTCTACTCTATCAACTACTAACACTGGTTTAGCCTAAACAGTTTGGATTGCTACTTTAAGTGATAGATAACTGTCTGCTCATGTTTAGGTTGCTGAACAGTCCTCCTTTATTTACATGACTCATCATTGGTCTGAAATGCATTATTAACAACAAGATAATAAAAACCTAACCAACAATTACGTGTATTACAATATCCTCAAAGCTTTACTTCTTTCACTAGCCTCAGGAAATAACTGTACCAAATTTGGACGATGACAAAGTTTTACCAAATTAAACATAAACAATATTTAATTCATTTTGTCAGGTACATCAAGTGTCACTAAACCAGGAACTTTTCTATCAACCTTCCACCCCTGGCCACAACACCTAAGTTACATGTCCTGCCAAGCCACATTCCCACTGTTTATATACGATGGTTCAGTATTAATACTCCTGCTAGAAATTCCCAAGCTACAAAAGGGCCTTATAACACAAACAACAGCCCAATCAAGCACATAATGTATGGGCGGAGAGGTCAAAATCTCTTAATATGCCCACTAGTTGATTTTTCATTTATGGTTGACTGCGATCAATTCCTACTGAACTAACGTAACCTAACGTTAAATACCGAATTAAAAAGTTTATGTATAACATGGCATGACATACCGTGAGGCAACATAACCAAGGTTATATTTATTATTTTCAAGTTTGTTAAGTTGCGTTAGGTTAGATTATATAATGTTAACTTAAAAAACTTATCGAAAAACAGTGTAACGTACGCATCAAATAAACTAACCTAACCTAAGCAAATATAAGCTACCTTAAGCGAACTTGACATAGAAAATAAGTAAAAATGAATTGCATCATATTACATCTTGTATGTTACATAACATGCGTTAGGTAGGTTAGATGCGGAAGGCACTTACACAGATGGTGTGGCCATGTGCAATCAGTATTTCCGAGTAAGGTAAGATAACAGCAACCACAATATCGACCAGAATTTCCTTAAATGCTTACATTGATTGAATGTTCGTTATCACTATACTAGTACTATACTATAGTCCGTCCACCCAGCCATGGCACCTGACGGATTAGAAGAAGGGTGATTCTCGGACGCGCACTCACAAGCGCCCGGGTCCGACACCCCAATGCCCACGCGCAGGTATGGCAGTACTGCAGCCAATACATAACTGCTAACTTTTTTATGTATGACTTCCAAACAAACAAATTTTCATTTTTGTCTTTAGCAGAAAATTCTGAGAAAAATGAGTATAAACACTACATTGTTTTTGTAACTGAAAGGATATGTTTTAAGGCTCCGGTCTACCCGAGCCCGAATGCCGCCTCGCGTCCGCGGCCGTAGTGCTAGGTGAGTTTTATGGATGCAGAGGTTTACGGGAGTCGTGTTTTAAAAATAACTAATTACGATAGATATTGGCTCTTAATTTTTTCTAAAAGTACCAAGACGGATCTTGTCTTCTGTGTTTTTAGAATTTCTAAATTCAGTTATAACTGTCTAAAATCATCTGTTTTTCTCTAGTGGCAAGTTTTATAGATGCAGAGGTTTACGGGGATCTTGTTTTAAAACTGACCAATTAAGATAGAGATTGGCTCTCAACTTTTTCTAAAAGTAGAAAAATTATCTCGTCGGCTATCTCTTTAGAATTTAAAAATAAAATTTCTAATCTTAGCTATAACTGACTAAAATCATCTGTTTTTCTAGATGCACATGTAAGGGTTTTTTTTAAGAATCCTGTTATATTCTGCTAAATGCAGCCTAGAGCTATAAGCTAAGGTGTCATATGAAAGAAGAATAACGGTGCTAAATATCCTTAGTTACACTTTAGTAATCTCATTTTGGTAGTTTCGTCAAAACTAATTGAAAACTTCAGTTAAAAATTGAGAAAAACAGAAGATTTTAGACAGTTATAGCTGGAATTAAATTTTTTTTATTCTAAAAAGATAGCAGGCTAGATCCTTTTTTTACTTTTATAAAAAGTTAACAGCGAATCTCTATCTTAAGTGCTTAGTTTTAAAACACGATCCCCGTAAACCTCTGCATTCATAAAACTCAAAAACAGATGATTTTAGACAGTTATAACTGAAATTGGAAATTTTATTTAAAAATTTTAAAAAGATAGCCAAAGAGATCCTTTTTTCTACTCTTAGAAAAAGTTAAGAGTCAATATCTATCTTAATTGGTTAATTTTAAAACACGATCCCCGTAAACCTCTGCAGCCATCAAACTCGCCTACCGCCACGGCCGCGCGAGGTGGCATTCGGCATTATTGTTCGGGCTCAGGTAGACCGGAGCTTTAAGGTAATATTTTATTTGAGTTGGTAATGATGATTTGAGTTCAGCATTTATACGTATGAAGGTTTGTTTCGAAACATTGCAGGCTGTTGACACGCTTTTGAGTACTCTTCTTATAATAAGGGCCCCATACTTCCATTTTCTCAATAAAAATAATGTAAAAATAATAAAAACAGATTTTAAACAGTAGCGCTCATGACTGACTAATGGTTCTGACGAATAGTTTAATGTACAAAGAGAATAGTTCGAGGTTATTTCAGTAGATTATGCGTTCTTGTTAGGGCCTACTCGTGATTACAAATTGTAAACATTTAGGCCTACATAGGTAAACATTTGGAAAGCAATAATGGGATTTTATTTACGTGGCAATTACTGTAAAACTAAATTAACGCATACTTCCGAAATACACTTTAATTAATTATTTTTTTACTCTACTAGGTCTAAATATTTTATTCAGACTTCAAGTACAATACAGAAATTAACCTGTGATCAATACTGTATGATTTTCGGTTTTGACGCAAAAACAAAGTTAAGCCGTTTTCATGTAAATATTATCATAATTACGTCGTGTTTGGTATCATTCTCTTTGAAATTAAATGAAGATTCCAAATATAACACTATCATATTATTATAAACACATATTACGGAATCAACAGTTCTGTACTGGACCCCCCAGTGTGTGACTCATCTACCTGCCGGGCGGGTCGGCTGCATTTGTGTGCGTGTGTGAGTAAGGGTTCTATAATCCGTCAGGTGCCATGGCTGGTTGGACAGAGTATAGACATTCATTCCATTGATTTTACACTTCAATTTCTCAATTTTAAGAATTTTTCAAGTGTTAATTATTAATAGGCTTAGCTACACTAGTTGGTAAGTTAAGATATAACATTTAAATAGCATCCGTACACCATTATAAGAGTGTATGGACCACTACTGCATTAAGCGTTCATTACGGTACCAAACATAATATGACTTTACACTTCCATTTCCCAATTTAAGTATTTTTCCATTGTTAAATATTAATACGCTTCAATAAAACAATTGGTCGGTTAAAATATAATATTTAATTAAAATGGGGTTTCACTAATAATTTCTTTTAATAGAATATAAATGGGTCCTGCATGTATCTAATATGTAGTATGATATTTGTTATAGCAATATGATATATGTTATAGTATGCCCTAACCCGTTAATGCCCGCTGTGTCCATATGGACACGCGCGCAAAGGGATTTTTGAGAGCGTGGGAAATTTACTGCGAGAATGATGAGCAGTTGGCAGCACTTCAGGAGCTTCACCAAACATGTGTCTGAGTTTTGATCTGAAGCCTGGCAGTTTTATATCACTTTTTTACTTTCTGTGATATTTATAGTTTGCTGATGACAAATTTTACTCCAAATAATGGATATCAACGAATTGTAAGTATTACAACTTATTTACAAAATAGTTTGTTGCAGTGTAACTAACTTTTATTTATACTTTACATTATACTGATGGCCAGGGCATACTAAAATTCTAACCTACAAATATAGTCTCTTCCTCAATTCACCTCAAACCTTTATGTGTCCACATGGACACACTAAGCGCTACGCGGCACATGGTTTACCTTTGTAGAATAACAATGAATTCTTGATTTTACTGAAACTTCCTGCCATATTCAAACTTATATTTCTTAGTATTCTTTCCTTTAACATGTCTTTAGGGATTTTTACTATTAAATTTGTGTGTATCTTTTTAGTAAGTCTAAAGTCCAGATTTATTATAACGAGTGCCTCCTACCAATATGGTCTATCAATATGACTATGAAATCAATTTGAATTTTGTTTTTTGCAGGCAATTACAACAAGCCCTTACTGGAAATTTAACAGTTCAAGAAGCATTAGATATTATATTTGCTCAAGATGGTGATGAAGGGCCAATAACGGATACTTTGTACATCGCTCCACCTGAACCTACAGTTGAAAGTGAAGAGGACTCTGGCGACGAGGATGGTGGGGGGACAGTTGACAATCTTTCAACACGACAGCTCACTGCAGACGCAGAAATAAGGTACCATGATTTAAGAGATGATGCAGAAGAACCAGGTAACGATGTAGATATAGGCCTAGCTAATCAGCAAGTAAATAACGCAATTCACTTTGAAGGAATACCTTATAACTCACCTAGGACATGGTACTCTGGAGATTTGGAAAGTAATCTAAGACCATTTCCTGATTTTGACTACAAAAAATACCAGGATTTTTCTGTAACTGAATTATTCGAGCTTTTTTTTGGATGAACATGTTATTGAAATGTTTGTTGCTGAATCAAACCGATATGCAGTTTTCAAAGAATGTGATAACCCAATGATAACAAAAGAAGAGATAAAATGTTTTATATCCATTTTGCTCTTGAGTGGGTATAACTCAGTCTCAAATAGACGACTTTATTGGGAGAGTTTTGGTGATGCCAGAAATGATCTCATAGTAAAATCAATGAGGAGAAATAGATTTGAACAGATACTTAGGTTTTTTCATTGCGCAGACAACTCTAACATGGATCCACAAAACAAAATGTGGAAACTTCAGCCTTTTGTTGATAAAGTAAAAACTAACTGCAAAAAACATTTTGTCCCTCAGAAACACCTATCGTATGATGAATCCATGGTCAAATATTTTGGCAAACATAGCTGCAAACAATTTATACGAGGGAAACCTATCAGATTCGGATTCAAAATTTGGTGCCTTTGTACAGTTGATGGTTACTTATTAGATTTTGATGTATACCAAGGAAATACAGCTAAAGGCAATGCTCAGTATCAAAAGCTCTTTAGCAAGGCAACTGCTCCACTTATTCAAATGATAGATTCATTACCCCAAGAAATAATAAATCTACCATATCACTTCTTTTTTGATAATCTCTTTACCAGCCTAAACCTACTGGCTTATCTTCGTGAAAGACGTTATGGTGGAACAGGTACCATAAGAAACAATCGGCTTACAAAGTCGTGCCCACTTCCGGAAAATAAGGCTTTGAATGACAAAGAAAGAGGTTACTATGAAAGTTGCATAAGCAAAGAAGATGGAGTACATCTGGTTAAGTGGAAAGATAATGCCATTGTAACTATTGCCTCCAACTGTATGGGGTCAGAACCACTTGGTTCAGCAAAGCGCTACTCTCAGTCAGAAAAAAGATTCGTCAACGTCCCTCGGCCTCATTTGATTGGCGAATATAATCGCTTTATGGGAGGCGTTGACAGGCTAGATGAAAATGTAGCCATGCATAGAATTAACCTCAGAAACAAGAAGTGGTACTGGGCTTTGTTGTCATGGTTAATTGATGTTTGTGTGCATAACGCATGGCGATTAGCCCGTAATTCCGGAAAGAAGATGACACAGCTGGAGTTCCGGCGAGAGATTGTTCAGGTCTGCCTGACAAAGTATGGCAACCCTCCAAAGGGTCCAGGAAGAACTTCAAAATCCCTGTCTGGTTCACGAGTCCCTGATGATGTCCGTTTGGATGGACTCAATCACTGGATTGAGAAGATCGAAAAAAAGAGAAGATGTGGTGGTGAAGGATGCAAAACAAAAACATCTACTGTGCGCACACAATGCAAAAAGTGCAACATTGGACTGTGTGTGGACTGTTTTGAGGGTTTCCACACAAACAAATAGTAAAGTGCACCTTAAAAGTTGGTTATGTAGTATTTAGTGACTGTAAATAAAGTGTTTTTCCTACAAAATGTATTTATTATCATTATTTCAAACATGTACCCTTAGGCGCTTAGCGTGTCCAAATGGACACGGCTTCTTGTGAGAAAGTCTGACATGATACAGTTTAATTTCTAATTTTATGGTGTTTTTTTAATTTAATTAAAGTATATTTACTGTAAAAAACACCAAATTTTAAAAATAAATTTTTTTTGGGGCATTGATGGGCTAAATATGAAAAAGACTATACATATAAGCTATCACATTGGAAAATGTTACTACCCAGATCAAGTAAACAAATAACACCTGGAATAACACTACCACTACAGGGAGAGGTTCTGACATCTTGGTCATAACTAAGGCCAATCTTTATTTGAATCAAGAATGACTGTTTTATCATGCTTTTATCAACATACTCACGAGGGAAGGACTGTTCAAATTTCTAACTATTGTGTGTATATGAGATTCTTTAAACTTTTACTCACACAACAGATACGTGCACAGTTAAAGATCTTGACAATTCTTAGGTGAAGGATTTTTCACATCTTAGATACTAATAAACTCAGTGTGGGTCAAGACATGTTTTTTAAATTACATTTTTACTAAAGGATTTCCCACACATTGGCCACTGATACAGTCGCTCACCAGTGTGGGTCAAGACATGGTCCTTTGAATGACTTTTGTAAGTAAAGGATTTTCCACATGTTGGGCATTGATGAGGTCACTCACCAGTGTGGGTCAAAACAAAATGAGCCTTTAAAGTAGATTTCTGGGTGAAGAATTGTTCATATTTCGGATACTGAATGAGACGCTTACCACTATGGATCGTCATATGATCTTTTAAACTAGATTTGCGAATGAAGGATTTTTCACAGATTAGGCAGTTCTGAGGTCGCTCACAAGTGTTGGTAAAGACATGTTCCTTTGAACCAGTTTTTCAAAAAATGATTTCCCACAGATTGGGCACGGATGAGGTCACTCGCCAGTGTGGGTCAAGACATGTTTTTTAAAACTACTTTTCTTACTAAAGGATTACTCACATAATGGGCACTAATGGGGTCACTCACCAGTGTCGGTCAAGGCATGTTTATTTAAATAAGATTTTGTAATGAAGGATTTCTCCCACAATATGCACCAATGAGGTCACTCACTAGTGTGGGTCAAGGCATGTTTATTTAAATAAGATTTTGAAATGAAGGATTTCTCACACAATGTGCACTAATTAGGTCGCTCACCAGTGTGGATCAATTCATGTTGATTTAAATGATATTTTGTAAAGAAAGATTTCTCACACAACAGGCACTGATGAGGTCACTCACTAGTATGGGTCAAAAGATGAGTCCTTAAGGAAATTTCCGCATGAAGGATTTCTCACTCAAAGGGCAGAGATGGGGTCGCTCAACATTGAGGGTCAAGGCATGTTTATTTAAATTAGATTTTGATATGAAGGATTTCTCACAAAAAAGGACACGAATGAGGTCGCTCACTAGTATGGGTCAAAACATGAGCTGTTAAGTTATATTTCTGCTCGAAGGATTTATCAGACCTTGGGTACTGATGGTGTCACTCACCAGTGTGGGTCAAAGCATGTTTATTGAAATAAGATTTTGAAATGAAGGATTTCTAACACAATATGCACCAATGAGGTCACTCACTAGTATGAGTCAAGGCATGTCTCCTTAAATTAGTTATTTGAGTGAAGGTTTTCTCACAAAAAGGGCACTAATGGGGTCGCTCACCAGTGTGGGTCAAGGTATGTTTATATAAATCAGATTTTGAAATGAAGGATTTCTCACACAAAATGCACCGATGAGGTCGCTCACTACTATGGGTCAAGGCATGTCTCCTTAAATTAGATTTTTGTGTGAAGGATTTCTCACACAAAGGGCACTGATGGGGTCGCTCACCAGAGTGGGTCAAAGCATGTTGATTTAAATGAGATTTATGTGTGAATGATTTCTTACACTTTGGGCATTGATGAGGTCGCTCACTAGTGTGGGTCAAGGCATGTTGATTTAAATGAGATTTTGAAATGAAGGATTTCTCACACAATGTGCACTGATGGGGTCGCTCACCAGTGTGGGTCAAGGCATGTTGATTTAAATGAGATTTCTGCGTGAAGGATTTCTCACACAAAGGGCACTGATGGGGTCGCTCACCAGAGTGGGTCAAAGCATGTTGATTTAAATGAGATTCATGTGTGAATGATTTCTTACACTTTGGGCATTGATGAGGTCGCTCACTAGTGTGGGTCAAGGCATGTTGATTTAAATGAGATTTTGAAATGAAGGATTTCTCACACAATGTGCACTGATGGGGTCGCTCTCCAGTGTGGGTCAAGGCATGTTTATTTAAATCAGATTTTGAAATGAAGGATTTCTCACACAATGTGCACTGATGGGGTCGCTCACCAGTGTGGGTCAAGGCATGTTGATTTAAATGAGATTTATGCGTGAATGATTTCTTACACTTTGGGCATTGATGAGGTCGCTCATCAGTGTGGGTCAAAGCATGTCTATTTAAATGAGATTTCGTAATGAAGGATTTCTCACACAATGGGCAACGATGAGGTCGCTCACTAGTATGGGTCAAAATATGAGTCCTTAAGTTAGATTTATGCGTGACGGATTTCTCACACAAAGGGCACTGATGAGGTCGCTCACCAGTGTGGGTCAAGGCATGTATATTTAAATGAGATTTTCTAATGAAGGTTTTCTCACACAATGTGCACCGATGAGGTTGCTCAGCCCACTCATGGCATTTTAATTTTTTAGATTAAATTACTTTCTCCATCTCTACCGGGTCCTTGATAGCAAGTGTAATACACTTAGTAATACAATTGTTGAGATCCTTCGCTTATTCTAACATGTTATTCAGTGGTGGTTTTTGTTTCTTATAAAATATGGTGAGTTAGTGGAATACCTGTATCTTTCAGGTTATTGAAATGGTCGATTATCCTTCTCTCATTAGGATAAACCTGGCCTATAACACGCATTCACCATTGATACTTTTGATGACCTTAATAATATGATGCATTAAGAATCGCCATGTTTTCATAAGCAAGAAAAATCTTTACCAGGTAATCTTTAATCATATTTTAAATCATACCAGACATTCCATTTGATCAGCTTCTATCTCATAGAGTCACTTATGTTCACAAGTAAAGATCTAAATCAGACTGATCAGTCCATAACTTGATTAACTTCTTGCAATTATTTTTCTTCTTTATAAAACCTGAAAATAAATTAACCATAAGTATTCCTGCTTGCTCTTCTTGAGAGAAATTAGATGGACTGACATTTATAACCCTTTTAAGGAATATCCCGATAGGGAATACACCGCAGTATAACAGTAGTAGTCACGGCAAGTCCTAAGCCCAGGACCATGATACTTTCCCATTTTGATGTCCCTAGAAGCTAAAAACTCTGTCCGTGCAAACTGATATATATCCATATTCACTGACATGGGTGACAAGGGAGGGGGCGGGGAAAATTGCGCGCGCATCACATGGTCCGTCAGGCGTTCGGCGATCTAGACACTGGCGCTTAGTGGTTTCGGCTCACGCCCACACAAAATACATTATTAGAATTGTTGTCATGTTTACGGGTACAGTACATATCTCGTAAAACTCCAATAGAGTTGAGTAATAACAGCTTAAAATGTAAAAAATATTGTAATTGTTTTTAAAATATTTTTTATTTTTGTTTTGTATGATTTAAAATTGAATATCAAATTTTGCCGCCCCTTCCACCGCTCTAAAATATGCTGCCCGGGACTGACTGATCGTGTTGCTGACCAGTGTGAGTCAAGGCAGGTTTATTTTAATCAGTTTGTAATGAACAATTTGTCACACATTGGGCACTGATGAGGTAGCTCACCACTATGGGTCAGGCATGTTTATTTAAATCTCATTTTAAAATGAAGGATTTCCTACACAACGCACACTGCCAAAGTCTCTAACTATACCCCGTTCAAAATAAATGTGCGGTCAAAATGCATATTTCAATTCCCCCATTTTCTCCCGTTCCTCCCACTGCCAACAAACCAACCAATCGCAATCACTAACAATTTGTACAGCTGTTTAGTATCTTATGTCACTTTATGACAATGTTTTGCTTTTTCGTAAACAAATATTCTTATTTTGACGTTTGAGATGTAAAAAGAAGCGCTTACAACGGCGACGAGGTGAAGTGCACGTTCATCAGCGCTATTTTCTTCTCTGAATTTCCAGAGCGAAATTAAAATAACATATGATTTTGAAGAAAATCGGGGAATTAGGAAAGGTATTTAGGGGATTCCCCTTATAGTGGGAAATAAAATTTTGTCTTTCGACCGCACATTTATTTTGAACGGGGTATAGTATGGGTCAAAAAATGAATCCTTAAGGTAGATTTCTGCGTGAAGGATTTCTCACACAAACGGCACTGATGGGGTCGCTCACCAGTGTGGGTCAAGGCATGTCTATTTAAACGAGATTTCGTAATGAAGGATTTCTCACACAATGCGCACGGAAGAGGTCGCTCACTAGTATGGGTCAAATCATGAATCCTTAATTTAAATCTCTGCCAGAATGATTTCTCACACTTCGGGCATTGATGAAGTCGCTCATTAGTGTGGGTCAAGGCATGTTTATTCTTCCTGGTAACTTATTGTATAATTTGGTTGCAGAATACATGAATTGATTTTTATATAAACTTGTGTTTGGATCTTAAGTTATAATAATTTTCATGAATTTCTTGTAGGTTTTTGCTTTTGATGATATAAAATTGAAAAAAAATAATGATTCATAAATATAAATACACTAGCTGTTGCCCCTCACGGCTTCGCATGCGATTGAATTTATTTTACAGGTAATAAAAACATTTTAAAGAACAAAGAAACCTACTTCTTTAATTAAGAATGACATTGAAACAATGAAGTAGTGTGAGTGGAGCTCTGAAGGTATTTCGCAAAACCTGTTCTTAGTTAGTGAAGGTTTCTTAAATAGAAAAGGTCCGAGAATATATGAGCAAATAGGAACGACCATGTGAAATTTAGTTGTTGACCATGTAAGTTGTTATATAAAAGTTTATCAGTCTCCACACATTGTTTTGCATAGATTCACTTTTTGTGCTCCACTTTATCTTAAATTTGTTATCAAAACTAATTACAATATAATAATTCTTGTGTGTCTTTGTATGCCTGAGGCATGTTAAAATGCTTTGAAGGGGATGGGTCCAAACCGTGGTCTTGTTACAACTATCCAACGTCGACCTGTTGTAAGATTACACCATTAATAAATGGCCCAATGATAAATGAATGGCAACTGGGCCTAGTATCAAACCTTTAGAAGGTTACTAACTTTTCTCGGGATTTCGCTTATTCAGTTCTACACTGTTAAATATTATTTACCTGTACATAGTCAAATCAATGTGAAAACAATCAGTGCAACGTGTATATTCAACCCATGAATTGATAATCAAAAAGTACATTCGGGGTAGGCTTATTCTGCAAGGATGGGGATGAACGGTCTAAGGTTACACAATCCTAATATATGAAGTTATTGTTCAAAAATAAAATTAAACACAAGCCAATGATGTGTTATGACGTATAATCTTCAGGGCCAATTTAGAAGTTTAGGTTCTGTAACAAATATTTGTCATTTTAACATAATGGGTCTGAGCAAATGTAAAAGTAACTGCCTCAGCAAGGTAGTGCTGGAAAATAATGGCCATGTCTTTCCACTGCAAGATACATGTGCAGAAGAATTAGAGAACAGTGGGAGGGGCAACATCACAGGATAGAGGCTTTGATCATAAAATTGGAATGAGCATGTCAACAATATGTTATTGAAGATTAACTCGGGTATGTATGCTCTGAAAAGGATGTCTTTTTTATGTAACGAGTCCACTCTCAAAATGATTTATCACTCATACATCCATTCCCATATTGCTTTTGGGGTTTGCCTCTATGGTTCAACAAAGCAAAAAAATCTTGTCAAAATTTTAAAACAACAAAAAAAGGCAATCAAAATTATTAATAAACTTCACTTTGAAGAATCGGCAAGACAATTTTTCAAGTCTTTAAATATTTTAACAGTTTATGGTCAGTACATTTTTGATGTTATTATGATATAAAAAAATAATTATTTCTTAAATACATCAAAACAGCCCAATGTAACACATCCGTACAACACTAGATATAAAGGTAAAATCATACCCACTAAACATAGACTTTAATTATTTGCAAAAAAGCCATCGTATGCTGGAAATAAATTATTTAAAGGGCTACCTAAGGAAATTAAGAATGATGAATTTTTACCTAAATGTAAAAGAAAATTGAAGAGCTATTTGGTTGATAAAGCTCTGGCTTCCATTGATGAATATTTTCAACTGTAAATATATATTTATTTTTGTTAGGGAATTGTCGAAGTTGTAAATAATTTAGGTTAAGTTGTTATGATTCTGATCACGACACCATTCAATGTATACAATGTATATTATATGAATAAAGATGATTTTGACTTTGACTTTGTGTAAGAAATCGATGACAGCATGTATGGCCTGGCAGCTTATGTTAGGCAGGACATAGATGATGTACCGTATCAGTCTCCCACAAAGTTGTGAGAACATCGTATGGAAACCATGTGATTTCTTGATTTCTCAATACTTTATATGCAGTGATGGATCCAAGGAGGAGTGGGGGGGGGGGGGGCATGGTACCCTCCAGACAGACAAAAAAGGCAATATATAAAAAGGAATAAAAACAAGTTGAATGCTCGGAAAAAGTTTAATCTGCATGGTATTAATTATAACTCACTTTATTCCACCTATCTCATTGATTGTTTTTAAATAAATGGTCATTGATTACAGACAAAATAGTCTCATTCATCTGTGATTTTGATACTACTATTTCGTTTGCCGTCATCACGTTATCGTCATAGCATTAGGCCGCGATAGTGCGTGAGTAAAGGTGCGACATCGGAGAGTGGAGAAAGCTTCTTTATTCCTCCTTTAGGATGCGGGTGTTGCTAACGCTATGAGAAAATCCGCCAATTTCAAACCTCTAAAATGTATTAGTTGTTATTTGCGGTAATGTAAAAACAAATTGTTTAATTAATGCTATTGTGTTGCCTGAGTGACTGGCCAGCTAGCAGATGACTCGACGGCAGTGAGCGCTCAGCGCTGTCACGGCGTCACCCTACCGGAGCCTTGCTACATTCACAGCCCTCCGTGCACTGTACAGCCCAAATGTCAAACGATGTAGTTCTCTCTTATCATACATACTGGCCAGCTAGCAGACGACTCGACGGCAGTGAGCGCTCAGCGCTGTCACGGCGTCACCCTACCGGAGCCTTGCTACATTCACAGCCCTCCGTGCACTGTACAGCCCAAATGTCAAACGATGTAGTTCTCTCTTATCATACATACTGGCCAGCTAGCAGACGACTCGACGGCAGTGAGCGCTCAGCGCTGTCACGGCGTCACCCTACCGGAGCCTTGCTACATTCACAGCCCTCCGTTCACTGTACAGCCCAAATGTCAAACGATGTAAAACTATTAATACCCCCGTCGCAGCAGACCTGCATACTCAGCGAATTTCCAAAGGAATTTGAGATTTTGTTTTTTCCCCATAAACACCATAGGAATGAGTATGTAGGTTTGCTGCCATGGGGTATTGTTAGAAAATGTTAGTTGTTAGGAAATATAATGATTAGGTAAGGTAGATATAAAATTGTATCAACATTCGGCACTTTTTACATTTTCCCCATAAACCCCATGGGGTTATGTAGGTTTGCGCCATATGGGTGTTATAACCAAATATCAGTTAAACCCTACCTAGTGAAGGTGCATACCAAACTATACCAAGTTATGTCAATAAATAAGTGAGATACAGGGTACTATTGATTTCCCTTAAGATTAACATGGGAAACCTGTTTTTAGCTTTTCTCCGTTATCTGTTGAGCTAAGTTAAAAATTCAAAATACTAAATTGTTTGTTTTCTTAAGCGGTTTTCTTTCTTAAATGGTTTTAGTTAAAATTGTTGAATATTGAAATGAGGTTCAAAAATGCCAAAAACCCATTTTTTACCCCTTTGACACCCCATAAAACACCATTCCCATAACCCGATCATGCTGGTTCGCAAACTCATGAAAATAGACCTGGAGTTACACCTCCATACCAAATTTCATCATAATCGGAGGTCCCCTTCAAATGTTGATAACATATATATATATATATATATATATATATATATATAACTTATATATATATATATATATATATAACTTATATATATATATATATATAAACAACGTAAGAGGGGGTATATAGGTTAAAAAATATTAATTTTTATCCAAGCTGTAAATTTATTAAAGGTGGTACGATGAAAAGTACTGTTCGTAACTCGTCTGAAAGTGGTATATCGGTGCTCAATCGAATTCAAGTACTCGGCTATCAGCTTCGTTTCTACTTGAAACTCGATCTTGCACCGATAGCGACCACTTTCCGGACTAGTGACGGAACATACTATTTCAAAATCACATAGGCCCTGTAATACATTACCTACTTGATGCAACACCCGAAAGTTCATTGGAAAATACAAGTAAGCAACAGCTAAAATATTCTTAATTTTTGTCTACTGCCTCTGGGAAATCCTCGGTGTCAAAGATGAAAACCAAGTATGACATGTCAACCGGTGTAACAGTGAAATTATTGCTTTTGATTCAGCTGGTAGTTCAACCACGGCAGACGATGCAAACACTGCCATCATCGTATGTTTTTTATTTATTTATCATCATTATTAAGGCTCTGATCAAGAAATTTAGAATATAACTCAGTCCAAAGCCAGAAGCTCTTAAAAATAATAAACAGTGGGTAGTCTAAAGTAGTCCTATAAAAATTCGTCTTTTTAAAATAATAATAAACCAAAACGATTATGCACAAACCAAAGTTTTGTTCACCGAATTTCTTAGGCCTACTGATTATTTTTCTAACCATTTTATCCTAACATAATCAGAATAGGCCTAAATAGTTACGTATATCTATCAATAAATAAAAATTACATTGAATTATGATTTTTTAACCCTATGAGCGTTCAATATAGCACCCCTAGAGCGTTACGCATTTTTTGAAGGTATTGCATACTTCCAAATAAAAATTAGTAAAAAATATGACCTAGCACCATAAATGTATATATTATATGACAATAGATAAAATGGACTATCAAATAATACAAAAATTGTTACCCTTACTTATTGTTACCAAAATTAGGATATAGGTTAAAAATTAAAAAATTGTTGTATATATAACTTTGCTCTCCCTCAAAATATTTTGGGATACACATAATTAAATTCCAAGATATACATTTTGTTTAAACTTTATGCAGTTTAAGAAAATATATAATTTACATAGGTTTGAAGTATTTGAAAAAAAATGTAAGTTGAATGAAACTAAATATGTCCTACGGTACTTACTTACTTCGTACTTCGTACTTATTCAGCTTTCCCGTAGACTCGTGAGTTTTGGGAGCGTCATCCTCTTCTCCTTCTCAGGGGAAGGGTAGGGTTAGGCCTAAGGTGGGTTGGGTTTACCCATTGGCTCTTTGTGTGAAAAAATCATCCAAACTGTAGAAACAGTTTTGGATAAGGAAAAACTTGAGCTCACTCTTAAATTTGACTATCTTATCTATTGTCTGAATCTTTTTTGGTAATGATTGAAAAATTTTTCTGCCAATGTATTGTGGTTTTTTTTCATACAATTTAAGATTGTGCTGCTCTGAAAAATTATTCTTAAATCTAGTGTTGTATTGATGCGTTAAATTTACATACTCAGGAAGAAAAGTTTTAACATATACTGCAATTTCAAAAATGTAAAGACTAGGAACTGTTAGAATCCCCAATGAGATGAAATGATCCCTACAATGTTCTCTTGGGTGGAGTTTGAGCATTGCTCTTAGTGATTTCTTTTGACATGTGAAAATTTGTTTGAGATTTGTCTCAGAAGCACCCCAGAGCGCGATGGAGTAAGAGATGTGCGACTCGAGTAAGCAGTGGTAAACACCCTTCAAGAGACTCAGGTTCTCCAATGGCCTGAGACTTCTCAGGACGAAGGTCCCCTTTGCCATCTTATCTTTGATCTTCACCAGCTGCTCACCCCAGCTCAAACCATCGTCCAACACCACTCCCAGAAAGCTTGCTGAATTTGCTTGACTCAACTCTGTATCACCAATCTGAAGACTTGGTACTTTGTTATTTTTTGAGAGCCGCTTTTGATCTGTTTGAATACAGAGATAATTGGTTTTGTCTGGGTTCAATTTCAGTCGGTTTTCTTCGAAAAACTGGGCCAGTTCATTTATTTTGAAAAATGATTCTTGTTCAAGGGTATCCAAGTTTCTATTTTTGGTGATAAGGGTTGTGTCATCGGCGAAAATGAAAAGATTTTCTTCTGGTGTTTTGTTTGTAACGTCGTTTATATAAACAAGAAATAACAGGGGCCCAAGTATCGAGCCTTGTGGCACTCCTGCTATAATTTGCTTTTCAGTGGATCTTACTGAAGTTATTCTATTAGTTGTTTCATGAAAAATTTCTGTGACTTGAGTTCTGTTCCCCATGTATGATTTAACCCATTCTATTGCTAGGCCACTGATCCCCAGTCTCATCAGTTTCCTAAGCAATATGTCTGCATCAACACAATCAAATGCTTTAGATAGGTCAGCAAAGCAGCTTATGACTGACTCTCCTGCATCCATTGCATCGATACAGTCGTTTAGAAAATCAATTAATGCCAATTTGGTTGACTTTGATTTGCGAAAGCCATATTGCTTCCCACATAGAAGGTTATTACCCTCCAGGTAGGTCGCAAGCTGTTGGCAAACCACTTTTTCCAATAATTTTGAAAAAATGGGGAGGAGTGATATCGGACGATAGTTGCACACCTCCCGCTCATCCCCCTTTTTGAAGATTGGTCTGATTTTCGCCCTTTTGCAGCCATTTGGGAAGATACCGTCCCTCAGTGAGGTGTTGATTATATTTACCATTGGTTTTACGAGTTCCATCTGGCAATACTTCACCATTTTCATATTTATCTTATCCATTCCTATCGAACATTTAGGTTTAAACTTTTTGAGAATGTTTATTAGGTGCAATAAATTTGACTTACCCTAATCCCATAAGAACACATGTAAAACCAAGCTAGGAATATAACACTAATTAATATTTATGATCATAAACTTGATAAAACATATTAATTTATTCCAATAATGTAAATTAAAGGTATTAGTAACACTTTTAAGCATTCATAACCTTAAAGCGATTAGTAAAATACGCATTTCGTTGTTTACAAAGTTTTTTTTCTTCTAGTTTACCGCGAGGTTGGCTTTGGTGTTTTACCATGAAGCCACGAGGTTCAATATTCTTATTATTTTTGTGGTTGTTTCTTTTTACTTGTTAGTATGTGGTAATTGGTTTAATTCTGTTGGTTGGGGACTATTAATTGTAAGCCATATGTTGTATATGTAGTGTTTATTTAGAATGTTAGTCACATTAGATAAGGATAACTAAGATGGGGTTGGAGTATAAGGAGGGTCTGGGATAGGCATTCTTCACTACAAAGCTAGCAGTAGCAGATGGTAACAGTTTTTTTTACCAGATGTTTCATTGCATATTACAAACCAAGGTCTGTAAAGGAAGAGGCATTACTTCTTCCCAGGTCAGCCGTATAGCTTTTTTTTGTGTTCCGGATATGAAGAATCAGAATCAGAATCAATCTTTATTATCATTTGACATCTTTGGATGCATTGATACAGTCAAGAGATTACCATGCGAGGCACTTGTCAAATTAAAAGAAAACTTAAATCTAATTATCTATATCACAGATTGCAGTTCCAATATTAGTCAGGAATATAACGTTAAATATAAAATAACTTAAATAACATAATATAGGTACATCATCTGGAAAAAAAACGTATTAGGCTATGACAACGAGTGAGGGTGATATAACTTTACTAGGCCTAAATTAATTTACAAAGGGAACTCAGCTGGGGAACAGTAAAAAAACTCTTTGAGGCTATAAAAAGGGTTATTGGTCAGCCATTGTGAAATTCTCTAAACTAAAACACTCATTGTGAAATTAGTAAAAAATATGACCTAGCACCATAAATGTATATATTATATGACAATAGATAAAATGGACTATCTAATAATACAAAAATTTTTATTATCAAACTATTCATAGCTCTTATGAATTAGGCCTAAGGCTGTATAATATGTTACCATGTGTTAATTTTAAAAAAACTTAATTTATCAGACTTTAGAAAACATTTAAAATTTATGCTCCTACAAATGGGTGTATATTCAGTGCAAGACTTTATTGGACATTTCAAGTCTGATTAATGTATATTAAATACTAGGAATACGCTCCGATGTCCGTCCCGTACAAGAATTTTTTACTCACTTTTTGAGTTATTAGGTGACGCTTTTTATGTTTCTTTTTTTTTGAGGGAGAGGTAAGAAAAATGCATTACGCACACAGGTGGCAAGCCTGTAGTGTGGGACTCCCCTAAAAACGGGTTTGCCCACTAAAAAACCTCGCCTCTACTCTTTAGGATTCTAACCTCGAGTTGTTTATCACATTAAACGTAGGGCTAGGCCTAAATTTGGCTTATGCCCGTGGGGTTCACTCCTTATCCAGCCACTCGATCAAGGGATCTGGGCCACTTCGTGGTCCAGATCATGTTTCTTTTCCAGGAGGATGCCCCGCACGAACTGTGATAAACAATCCCAGTTGCCCTCATCCTCAAAGCATGGACAGCGGAAAAATGTGTGTTCTCCGCATGGTCGGGAACGCCCGAGCAATAAATAAAGAATTGGCCGCCATTCCACCCATAGTTGGACGTGGTTGATAAGTCGCGCAGTCCATCGTCCTCGGGTGTCGTGCTCCCAGCTGTGTTGCCACTGCTGGAAGGTTCGGGAGCGCTCTGCTGTTCTTGCCGTGTCCTTGCCAATCTCGACTTGTCTTTAGAAGAAGAAGAAGAAGAAGAAAGAAGAAGAAAAAGTGCTTTATTTACACAATATTTTGTACATACATTACATTGAGTAAAACTTAACTCTATACAAAATTAACTCAATAATTTTGTTAATCAAACAACTACAATTCTTTATTTAATTATTTGCACAGCAAACAATGGTCACTAGGACCGTCCTGTTTGGTTGTCACTACTGTACAAAAAAACAAAATATTTTTCAGATAACAAAATTAATTTTTAAAACAAAACAAAACAAAATAGGCTACTCAATATTCAATTTTAAAAATTTATATTTATCTTTTTTCTCATGACAATCAAACAAAACATGATGAACCCAATAATTATACGAATATTACCACTAAGTAAATACTTTACATACTTTTGTATAAAAATCGTAAGCACAATCTTAGCAAAAAAAAGGTAGGCTGACTTAATTATTTAATTTTTTCACAATTTTTTCGTTTTGTCTAAAGTTGTAATACAGTACTGGTGTATATTTTCAAAAGGAAAAAAATTTTGAGATATATACGTACTAAGAAAATGCTGCTCAAAAGTTAAATTCACTTATTAAATCCCAACGGTAACGCCACGCATCCCTCATATATTTACTAAATACTCGCCAATCCTTCCCGTTTAGGTACTCTATATATTCCATATCGCTGAGTGTATTTTTTCCAAAATAATATCGCCGGATATTGCTTAACATTGGACATACGGCCACGAAGTGCCGAACCGTCTCAAATTGTTGCAAATTACACAATGAGCAGTTATAATTTTTATCAATGATCCAAGGTTTGTAATTTAAATTTAATAATTCGGCCCTTGCCTTAATTGCCCAAGAGATAGTGGAAATGTCGTTTTTATCTGCATTGAACACGCTCTTATCGCCTAGATAAATCTGCAGCTCGAGGTATTGTTGGTGGTAGAGTGACGTCAGCGCGCGACCCTCGCTCTCTCTCCTCCAGCCGGCACGTGCCTCCTCCAACAGTACTGCCAACCGTCCGTGCAGTGCCTGAGCGTCCACCCTCCCCCTCACCCCCTCTCTCCACTCCAGTTGCAAGTTAAGGTTCCTGGCCAATAAATCCCAATCTCTAGCCCAACCCACTCTTTTCACAACCATTTCCTCTGCTATTATTCTTGGCAGCCTTTGTGCAGGCAACTGAAAAATTCTTACAATGTATTCTAAATTTAAATATCGAGTGAAAAAATGCAATTTATCTAAACCAGTTTCCAGACATAATACATAATTTGGGGTGTTGAAAGGTAGACGAAAAACTCTTTTTAAAAATAATCTCTGAACCGATTCGACCTTGTCACTTTCTAAATACCCCCAAACTTGCGCCCCATAACAAATTATTGATCTTATAATAGAGAAATAACAGGAAAATTTAGCATTCAATGGCACATGTTTATTATCTATTAAGGAGCTCCAAAGGGTATTTAAAGCCAACTTAGCTGTTCTCGCTTTTTCCGTAAAATGAGTGGACCAATTTAACGTAGAGGTGAAAGTAATTCCTAAATATTTATACTCGTTTACGACATCAATTTTCTTTCCCTTAAACCACCACTTTTCGTTACGCTTAAATTTTCCTCCCTTTCGAAAAACTACTATTTTTGATTTATCTAAGTTAACAGTTAAATTCCAAAGCTCACAGTACGATTCTAGATTCCTTATCATTAATTGCAGGCCACTTGCTGTGGGGGACATTAAAACAACATCGTCGGCATACATCAAAACATTTACCCGTGCAGCACCAACTTTACAACCCCCTTCCAGCACCTCTGGCAGATCGTTAATAAAAAGTGTGAACAGGGTAGGAGAGAGGGGGCAACCCTGCCTTAAGCCTATGGTGGTGTCAAACATACTCGTGATGCCCTCTCGCGTCCAGACAGCTGCGGAAGTACCGTTATACAAGTCCCTTATTACATTTGTCATTTGAGTGGAAACCCCTAGACAAGATAATTTAAAAAACAACGCCTTCCTATCTATAGTGTCGAAAGCAGCTTTAAAATCTACAAAAAAACAAAATAGCCTTCCTTTTTCCAATGCTAAATTCAAATTTATAATACAATTTAAATTAAAAATGATGTCCACTGTGGAATAACCTTTTCTGAACCCTGCTTGATATTCCGATATTATACGTCTCTCCTCTGTCCAATTTCTCAACCTCAAATTAACCAAACTACAAAATATTTTACTGATACTATCTATAAAAGATAGTCCTCTATAATTTTGAACATCGTTACAATCGCCTTTCTTATGCAGAGGGAATACAATTGACTTTTTAAAACTTAACGGTACCTTACCAGTAAGTAATATTTTATTAAATAAAACTAAAAGCCTATTCAATAGTTCTTCTGGTGCATTCTTATAAAATTCATATGGGATTCTGTCAATGCCAGGCGCCTTATTACTCTGCAATTTCCCTAAAACGTGTTTTAACTCCGTGAATGAAAATTGACTGTCAAGCAAATCATCTTCGATGTGAGGTTCTGCATAATAAATATTTTCCGCAATTAAAGGAGGATTCAGCAGGGTTTTAAAATGCTCCACCCACTCCTCCGTCTTTATATTACCTACTCTTTGCTCTTTTTTATTTTTAAATGAATTAATTGCCTTCCACATTAATTTTGAATCTGAAACGTTACTCATGTCATTTATGGTTTTATTGTAATAAAGCTTTCTTTTAGCTATACACAGGGCTTTATAATTTTTCTGCGCCTCAGTGTAATTCAACCGAACTTCGGTTGAGTTAGTCCTACGAAATAGTTTAAGTAAATTAAACACTTTATCTCTACTTTTTGAGCATTCTCGATCAAACCAAGGCTGTTTATTTTTAAAAACATAATTATTCTGATTTGAGTTTTGATCCGTCGCTTTGTATATACAATTCGTTATCTCATCAACTTCGTCTTGATTGTCAACTGTTCGCGAGCTCTCCGGTAATATCGCCTTGACCCGCCTTTGATATACCGCCACATTCTTATCACTCCACCTTAGCTTAGGTAGCAGCGGTATCAGCTTATCTCTCTTATCGCATTCTTTGGACATTCCTCCCTCACTCCATTCATTCATTTTTAACGCCAATTTAATCGGCAAATGATCCGACCCGGGTTGACTTAACACCTTGAAACTATTTACATATTTTAAAAAATTTATGTTTACAGCAGCCAGGTCAATGACAGAGGATCCCAGTGGCCCTACAAAAGTAAATTCCCCGGGACAATCACCTCTACACCTGCCATTCAATATTACTAATCCTTTTTCATCTAAAACATTAATTATTTTCTTACCCCTTGAATTTAAGACAATATCTTTCGATTCCCTACTACCCGTTACGTTACAATTTAAATTTTCTAATAACAAATCAGGAAAGCTTTGCTCAGAGCCTGTTCGGCCATTTATGTCCCCCAATAGTAACAAACTGTCTTTACTAGTCTGTTGCATAAATAAATTCAACTTTTCAAAATCTTGGTCCCAGCTATTACAATTAATATAAACAGGCAATATATACAAAACTTCAGACATGCATTTACTTCTAACTTCTATTAAAACTAAATCCCCTTCCTCAATAATTGATATGTTCTGAGCCCATCTGGAATTTTTGTTAATTCCGAAGATCATACCGCCCATGTTTCTCCCCAACCTAGCCGTTCTAGTAGCAAATTGAAATTCTAAATTAAAACTAAACAATGAATCCTTAGCTACATTCATATTTTTTTCACAAACAAAGGTTTCAGCTAGCACAATAATATCATTACTATTTAATAATTCAAAAAAATCGCTATTATTTAATTTATTTTTTAAACCACATACATTATAAAATAAAACCTCTAAGTGGTCCGTGAAGCCGTATCTCTCATCCGTTGATCTCGTCCGTCTGTCGTCCTCTCTATCCGTCGTCGAAGGATTGGCGTCGTTCCCTCAGCATCCTTCTCGTGCAGCGTTGCCCAGCGCGTTGCCCAGCGCGTCCTCGCCGCCCTGCGACTGTGTGGTGCCCTTGGGCTGTGCTGATGGTGGTGGGATGTTGCTCTCGATGGCCATCAGTGGTGTCTTCTCTGTTACTGCATGAGTTGGTCTCCATCCTCCTCTGCCGTCACCTCGACTGACTCCACTCAAGAAGGCCGTAAAATCGTGCCTGAACATAGCTTTTAGCTTAGCCGCACCGTCCTCCTGCCCGGCTCGTAGGAGTCCATTTTCCCATGTCAGTCTCACTCCGTTTACCAAGAGGTGATCAAAAATTAGCGGCATTTTACGCCCACCAGCAACTCGTTCGATTTCCCACCTGACTGCCGATAAACAAGCACGTTTTTCCCGAATCTCACGAGGAAAATCACGATGCACCACGATACCCGTGTTTTTAAGGTCCTTTGCATGCCGCAAAATGTACTCTATGTACCAGTCCTCTGGAATATGAGCTATAATAGTCCTTTTATCGTTACCTAGCTTGTGTGCCCGGTTTATCCATAGCTTATCATCACTCCCGAGGTAGTCCTTACAAAACTTCTCCACTAATTGTTTACAATCCGTGGTGGTCTCTGCTCCTTTAAGTCCTTTAAATATTAAATTGTTACGTCGAGAGCGACTCTCCAAATCGACAAGTTTGTTTATAACCCGGTTTTCATTGGTTTTCAGCGACTGTACTTGCTTTCTGAGCTCTCGGTTTTCCTGTTCCAATGCTGAGACTTTTGCTGTTAACTCAGCTAAATCATCTTTAGTGGCAAGGTTTGAGATCTTTCCTTCCAAATGCAATAATTTTTCTTCGAATAATCTTCCTATATCTACCATGAGCTCTCGCCTAAACTCGACAAGGTTACCTGCACTTTTGCCGCCCATTTCCACAACTGATGTATCGTTATCCTCACCAGATTCCGGAGATGATCCTGGCTTATGGCGCTTGATGGCTTGCGTCGGTGTGAAAAACTGGTTGATTTTCGTCTCAGGCATTCACTTATCCTAATAGACACACAGTTCATTTCAAGTCTGATTAATGTATATTAAATACTAGGAATACGCTCCGATGTCCGTCCCGTACAAGAATTTTTTACTCACTTTTTGAGTTATTAGGTGACGCTTTTTATGTTTCTTTTTTTTTTGAGGGAGAGGTAAGAAAAATGCATTACGCACACAGGTGGCAAGCCTGTAGTGTGGGACTCCCCTAAAAACGGGTTTACCCACTAAAAAACCTCGCCTCTACTCTTTAGGATTCTAACCTCGAGTTGTTTATCACATTAAACGTAGGGCTAGGCCTAAATTTGGCTTATGCCCGTGGGGTTCACTCCTTATCCAGCCACTCGATCAAGGGATCTGGGCCACTTCGTGGTCCAGATCATGTTTCTTTTCCAGGAGGATGCCCCGCACGAACTGTGATAAACAATCCCAGTTGCCCTCATCCTCCAAGCATGGGCAGCGGAAAAATGTGTGTTCCGCATGGTCGGGAACGCCCGAGCAATAAATAAAGAATTGGCCGCCATTCCACCCATAGTTGGACGTGCTTGATAAGTCGCGCAGTCCATCGTCCTCGGGTGTCGTGCTCCCAGCTGTGTTGCCACTGCTGGAAGGTTCGGGAGCGCTCTGCTGTTCTTGCCGTGTCCTTGCCAATCTCGACTTGTCTTTGATAAATTGCCTTCCTCTCTCCTACCAAGAGCTTGACAGGGATAACTCCGGCGACCACCAGGACGGCAGGCTCGGACACTGTTCGGTAGGCGGAACACACCCCGAGCGCCGCTCAACGTTGAACCCGGGCGAGTCGCAACCTGTACTACTCTTTATCGAGAGCGTCTGCCCACACCTCTGCTCCATAAAGAAGCACGAACTGAACCGCGGACATCAACAGACGTCTTCTGCTGGATCGTGGAACCCCGACACTGGCCATCAGCCTACTAAGGTAAGTGACTACCTTAGCGGCCTTGTCCGCCGTACGGAATATCTGATCCCTCCAGCTTAACTTGGTGTCCACCATAATCCCGAAGTACTTAGCAGCATGAATTGATTGGACCACCTCCCTTCCCACTCGGAACAGAATGACGGTGTCTATCCTCTTCTTCGTAAATATCACAATCTCCGTCTTACGGAGAGCAAGCGAGAGACCGTGATCGGACATCCATGTGTTGACCACACGCATGACTCGGTTCAACTTTAGTTGGGCCAGCTCAACGTTGCGTGCGACAATGAGAGCTGCGACATCATTGGCGTACCCAACCAAAGAGGTTTCCTCAGGCATCTCCGACCTCAGGAGGTTGTCATAGGCAACATTCCAGAGATCCTGGCCGAGTATTGAATCTTGCGCGGCACCAGAAGTGACTTCCATCGTCCACGTTCCGTCCCTTGTGTCGTAAATAAGGCTTTGAGAGCGGAGATAATCCTCAATGAGTCGCAACAGATATGCAGGAACGCGAAAGGTGTTGCGAAGCGCATCCAACATATCGACCCACCTCGCCGAGTTAAAGGCATTCTTTACATAAGCGTAACAAGCTCAGCGAGAGAAATGGTTGTGGCTCTCGACTCTCTTCACAGCTCTCCATGGACTTCGGTGATAGCGTCAATCGTTGACCGTCCCTTTCTGAAGCCATACTGACGGGGGCATGAGTCCCCGGCAGCTTCCACGGCAGAGGTCAGGCGGGAACGGATCAGCTTCTCGAACAGCTTCCCAGCCGTATCCAACGTGTAGAAAGGCCTGTGGGACGACGACAGCTCGGGATCACCTTTGCCCTTGCTGATCAGTACAAGTCTTGCGGTTTTCCATAGGGAGCCGGAAACACCCCTTCTACCAAACAGGCGTTGTACATTCTCAACAACAAGTCGGCATTAATTGAAAATACTTTCTTTAAAGCCTCGTTGGGAATCCCGTCCGGGTCAGGAGCCTTGTTGCTCTTTAGGGAGAGAACGGAGGTTTCCATTTCCTTGAACGTGAAGAGTGGAACGTCATCTAACCGTCCGAAGTCAACCGGCGTACATCCTAGGCCTAGCCTACAAATAAATACACACAAAGAATGATTTTAGCTAAGACCTCAAAACAAGCAAGTAACTTAATAATTATTATGCTTGTAATATTAAAGGTAAATAGATTGTAGAGCGAAAAAAACAATACAATTTAAAATCCATGATTAATTAATCAAAATTAATAAAAATCAAGTAATTTAAGTATTGTAGAATTACGCTTACTTAACACTTAATGCATATTTTGTTACCTGAGACATAGGCTACAATGGCACAGCACATTCTAATTAGTTGTTCAATTTAAATCGTTCTCCCAAATAGATATTAGTTGTATCCCATAAATTAGTTAATTGCATAATTCCGTACGACACCAATTTATTCCACATCAACATGCCTATCTTTTGGTAGACTATAAATTTATAACTTCAACAAGTAAACATCAGTGTTGATCTATTTGATTTAACAAACAGGTCTGTCAAAATATCAATTAAATTTTATTTAAAAACGTAACATAACGGCGAGCAAATATAAACAAGAAAAGGTTATGTTATGTTGTTTTCAGCATACAGCGACAACTCAGCTGCGATGGGGGAAAATAAACTGATCATAGCAACTACATTAGTAAAACCATGTAGCCTAAACAACTAAAGTTCTGTCAAAAATTACGGAAAATAAGCTTTTTTAATACTTGAAAATAATTGCTCGATTATAGTTTATTACCTAGTTTAAAATACTTAAAATCTAACCTGAGAATTTCATTGAAATCAAATTAGTAATAAAAAAGCCTTTTGGGGGTTAAAAATTCGCCTAAGAGAAATTTAAAGTCGCTCTAAAAGAATTTTATACTCTATGTTCCATATAGTAAAAAATTCAATTATATTCTCTCTTTCTGTACATGACGTTGTCATACACTGTTATTAATGTGTGTTGCGACAATAAAACATTAGATTTTGATTAGTAATTAAAAATTGGCAGTTAAATTTAAGCAACCTTAGAAAAATAAATTATTTATACACAATGTGAATATTGAGCAGTATGAGAACTAGACTATTCACATTATTTATATAATTTGGAATAAAGGAGATGTTTTGTGCCTTTTAATGCGCTTTGGGGATTCTCTACAAAAGATTTCAACTTGTGAACTGAGTGAGGCCCCCCAACTATTTCCTGGATCCACCCATGTTTATGTAACATATTTATTTAAGTGTTTAATTAATTTCTAAGGGAGTGTAAATAAATCCTCACAATTTGAAAATAAAATAAACTTTACTAACTCCACGCCCAACAAACTAGTCATAAGTATACAAAATTACAATCATATTACAGTAGGTTCAGGTCTTGACTTACCACTTCATTAAATTGGTTCTATTCTACTTTATCAACTACAATGTATACAGAAAAAAAATAAGTTGGGACATCCCATGTTAAAAAATATTAGTTTCGCCCTCAAAAACTAGAGGGAAATAAAGCGCTGATGCTTGGATTACTTCCCCTTAGATCACGAGAAGTGCTCTTCCTTATTTTTAAATTTCAAAATGAGAGTATTTATTTACAAAACATCAAAACTATAACAAAATTCTATAAAATTATTCTAGTCATCTGTTTTCATTCAACCAATCAGAATAATCCTTACCATCTAGGTTGTGCTATCTGTGTTTCGGGGGCGGCGTTCTCACTTCCCCATTAGGATGTCCCTACTTATTAGGTTCTTGTATACATTGTCAACTAGTAACACTGGTTTAGCCTAAACAGTTTTGATTGCTACTGTCTTAAGCGATAGATAACTGTCTGCTCATGTTTAGGTTGACAAACAGTCCTCCTTTATTTACATGACTCATCAATTGGTCTGAGATGCGTTATTAACAACAAGATAAATAAAACCTAACCAACAGTAAGTGTATTACAATATCCTCAAGCTTTACTTCTTTCACTAGCCTCCGGAAATAACTGTACCAAATTTTGACGATGACAAAGTTTTATAAAATTAAACATAGACAATATTGTGTTTCATTTTGCCAGGTACATCAAGTGTCACTAAACCAGGAACTTTTCTATCAACCTTCCACCCCTGACCGCAACATCTAACTTGCATGTCCTGCCAAGCCACATTCCCACTGTTTGTATACGATGGTTCAGTATTAATAATCATTAAATAGACCTGCTTGAAATTCACATGCCATAAAACAGCCATATAACACAAACAACAGCCCAATCAGCCATGTCAAGCACATAATGTAAGGGCGGAGAGGTCAAAATCTATTAATATGCCCACAAGTTGATTTTTCATTTATGGTTGACTGCGATCAATTCCTACTGAACAAACGTAACCTAACGCAAACACCTAATTAAAAAGTTAACGAATAACACGACATGGCATATCGTACTTTAAGGTGAGGCAACATAACCAAGGTTACATTTGTTAATTACAAGTTTGATAGGTTGCATCAAGTTAGGTTAAATAATGTTAACTTAAAAAACTTATCGAAAAACAGTGTAATGTACACATAAAATAAACTAACCTAACCTAAGCAAATATAAGCTTCCTTATAAGCAAAAATACAGTAAAAAAGTAATTGCATGTTATTATATCTCGTTACATAATATGCGTTAGGTAGGTTAGATGCGGCCTGCACTTACACCGATCGTGCGGCCATGTGCAATCGGTATTACCGAGTAAGGTAAGATAACAGCAACCACAATACTGACCAGAATTTACTTAAATGCTTACATTGATAGAATGTTAGTTATCACTATACTAGTTTTTACTGGACATTCATTCCACTGACTTTACACTTCAAATTCTCAATTTTAAGGATTGTTCAAGAGTTAGATATTAATAGGCTTAGCTACAATAGTTGGTCAGTTAAGATATAACATTTAAATAGCATATGTATATCATTATAAAAGAGTATGGACCACTACTGTCTTAAGACATCATTATCATATATCATGTAACTTTACACTTCAATTTCTCAATTTTAAGGTTTATTCAAGTGTTAGATATTATTAGACAATAGTTGGTCAGTTAAGATATAACATTTAAATAGCATCCGTTCACCATTATACGAGTGTATGGTAATGTAAATTTCTCAATTTAAGTATTTTTCTAGTGTTAAATATTAATACGCTTCAATAAAATAATTGGCCAGTTAGGATATAATATTTAAAAAGGGTTTGACTAATAATTTCTTCCAATAGAACATAAATGGGTCCGCTTGTATCCAATGTGTAGTATGAAATTTGTTATAGCAATAAGACTGCCTTAAATATGAAAAAGACTATACACATAAGCTATCACATTGGAAAATGTTACTACCCAGATCAAGTAAACAAATAACACCTGGAATAACACTAACTAACTGCACATGTAGATGTTATTCAGTGAAATTAATGATTAAACAAAGTTAAATTTGTGATTAGCATATGAAGTATATGCTCGTAAACTTCTTATGTCAGTAATGTGGTATTGGGTCAATAAAATTTGTTATAGCAGAAATTGTAAATTATTTTTGGTGCTTGGATTTAAGTGTTTTGACAGCTAACTTGTAATTTGATGATATTATCAATGCTTATCAGTGATGTTGGTTGCTTTAATATGTTTGATGAGGATGGCGTATTTGGAATAGATCCAACCGAGTATGAAGACCCGGCTGATGAAGATTATCCTCAGTTCGATGTGGTACTCGATTTTGACAATAAAAATGTCAATACAGAAGAAAATGAAATCGAAACTGGAGAACCTAAACAGCCATCAGATGTTGAGACCACAAATCCAAGTGGGGAGGACACTTTAGTCCTCCATTAGAATGGTCCAGAAGAATGGCGTTCCACCAAGACCAATAGATCCCTGTAATTACACTTTCCCAACCAAACACCAGGAAATCGTTTAGTCTTTATTTCGCGAGTCAAATTTAATAACTGCATTTACGCCCTTTTTCAGCCAGTTTTATGGCCATACTCTTTGCACGGAGAAATCCGCTGAATTACTAGGAATTATGACCGGATTGCCCTTTGTCTGGCTGAGCGTCAGGTGGCAAGTGACAAGTACAGGGAGTGGTTCTGACATCTTGGTCATAACTAAGGCCAATCTTTATTTGAATCAAGAATGACTGTTTTATCATGCTTATTTATGGATAAAGTTTCTCACAAATTAAAAACTGGTTACATTTTTCCAAAGTTTAAGTAAAGACTTCATTCTTCAACATACTCACGAGGGAAGGATTGTTCAAATTTCTAAACTATTGCGTGTATATGAGATTTTTTAAACTTTTCCTCACACAACAGATACGTGCACAGTTACAGATCTTGACAATTCTTAGGTGAAGGATTTTTCACATCTTAGATACTAATAAACTCAGTGTGGGTCAAGACATGTTTTGTAAATTACATTTTTACTAAAGGATTTCCCACACATTGGCCACTGATACAGTCGCTCACCAGTGTGGGTCAAGACATGATCCTTTATATGACTTTTGTAAGTAAAGGATTTTCCACACGTTGGGCATTGATGATGTCACTCACCAGTGTGGGTCAAAACATAACAAGCCTTTAAAGTAGATTTCTGGGAGAAGAATTGTTCATATTTCGGATACTGAATGAGACGCTTACCACTATGGATCGTCATATGATCTTTTAAATTAGATTTGCGAATGAAGGATTTTTCACAGATTAGGCAGTTCTGAGGTCGCTCATCAGTGTTGGTAAAGACATGTTCCTTTAAACCAGTTAAAAAAAAAAATGATTTCCCACAGATTGGGAACGGATGTGGTCGCTTGCCAGTGTGGGTCAAGACATGTTTGTTTAAATGAGATTTTGTAATGAACGATTTCTCACACAATGTGCACTAATTAGGTCGCTCAACAGTGTGGGTCAAGGCATGTTGATTTAAATGATATTTTGTAAAGAAAGATTTCTCACACAATAGGCACTGATGAGGTCGCTCACTAGTATGGGTCAAGGCATGTCTCCTTAAATTAGTTTTTTGAGTGAAGGTTTTCTCACAAAAAGGGCACTGATGGAGTCGCTCACCAGAGTGGGTCAAAGCATGTTGATTTAAATAAGATTTATGTGTGAATGATTTCTTACACTTTGGGCATTGATGAGGTCGCTCACTAGTGTGGGTCAAGGCATGTTGATTTAAATGAGATTTATGCGTGAATGATTTCTTACACTTTGGGCATTGATGAGGTCGCTCACTAGTATGGGTCAAAACATGAGTCCTTAAGTTATATTTCTGCGTGAAGGATTTCTTACACAAAGGGCACTGATGGGGTCGCTCACCAGAGTGGGTCAAGGCATGTCTATTTAAAGCTTGTTTTGAAATGAAGGATTTCTCACACAATGTGCACTGATGGGGTCGCTCTCCAGTGTGGGTCAAGGCATGTTTATTTAAATCAGATTTTGAAATGAAGGATTTCTCACACAATGTGCACTGATGGGGTCGCTCACCAGTGTGGGTCAAGGCATGTTTATTTAAATCAGATGTTGAAATGAAGGATTTTTTACACTTTGGGCATTGATGAGGTCGCTCACTAGTATGGGTCAAAACATGAGTCCTTAAGTTATATTTCTGCGTGAAGGATTTCTTACACAAAGGGCACTGATGAGGTCGCTCACCAGTGTGGGTCAAGGCATGTTTATTTAAAAGATATTTTGTAAAGAAGGATTTCTCACACAATGGGCACTGATGGGGTCGCTCTCCAGTGTGGGTCAAGGCATGTATATTTAAATGAGATTTTCTAATGAAGGTTTTCTCACACAATGTGCACTGATGGTTTCGCTCACCAGTGTGGGTCAAGGCATGTTGTTTTAAATTAGATTTTGAAATAAAAGAATTCTCACACAATGTGCACGAATGAGGTTGCTCAGCCCACCCATGGCATTTAATTTGTTTAGATTTAATTACTTTTTCCATCTCTACCAGGTCCTCGTTTGCAAGTGTAATTAATACACTTTAGTAATACAATTGTTGAGATACAACCCTTATTCTAACATGTTATTCAGTGGTGGATTTAGTTTCTTATAAAATATGGTGATTGCTTTCAGGTTAGTGAAATGATCGATTTTCCTCCTCTCATTAGGATATACCTGGCCTACCACAGGCATTCATCATTGATACTTTTGATGACCTTAATAATATGATACAATAGGAATCACCATAAAAGTTTTCATAAGCAAGAAAAATCTTTTACCTGGTAATCTTTAATCATATGTTACATCATACCAGAAATTCCATTTGATCAGTTTCATATCTCATAGAGTCGCTTATGGTCACAAGTCAGGATCTAAATCAGACTGATCAGTCCATAACTTGATTAACTTCTTGCATTCATTGTTCTTCCTTATAAAACCTGTAAATAAATTAACCATAAGTATTCCTGCTTGCTCTTCTTGAGAGATGTTAGATGGACTGACATTTATAACCCTTTTAAGGAATATCCCTATAGGGAATACACCGCAGTATATCAGTAGTAGTCACGGCAAGTCCTAAGCCCAGGACCATGATACTGTTTCATTTTGATGTCCCTAGAAGCTAAAAACTATGTCCGTCCAAACTGATATAAATCTATATTCACTGACATGGGTGAAGAGTGAGGGGGCGGGGAAGATGCGCGCGCATCACATGGTCCTTCAGGCGTTCGGCGATCGAGACACTGGCGATTAGTGGTTTTGGCTCACTCCCACACAAAATACATTATTAGAATTGTTGTCATGTTTACGGGTACAGTGCATATATCGTAAAACTCCAATAGAGTTGAATAATAACATTAAAATTTAAAAATGATGTAATTGTATTTAAAATATTTTTATTTTTGTTTTGTATGATTTAAAATTGAATATCAAATTTTGCCGCCCCTTCCACCGCTCTAAAATATGCTGCCCGGGGCACGTGCCCCCCTTCCCCCCCCCCCCCCCTAGATGGCACTGACTGATCGTGTTGCTCGCCAGTGTGAGTCAAGGCAGGTTTATTTTAATCAGTTTGTAATGAACGATTTGTCACACATTGGGCACTGATGAGGTAGCTCACCACTATGGGTCAGGCATGTTTATTTAAATCTCATTTTAAAATGAAGGATTTCCTACACAACGCACACTGCCAATGTCTCTAACTAGTATGGGTCAAAAAATGAATCCTTAAGGTAGATTTCTGCGTGAAGGATTTCTCACACAAACGGCACTGATGGGGTCGCTCACCAGTGTGGGTCAAGGCATGTTTATTCTTCCTGGTAATTTATTGTATAATTTGGCTGCAAAATACATGAATTGATTTTTATATAAACTTGTGTTTGGATCTTAAGTTATAATAATTTTCATGAATTTCTTGTAGGTTTTTGCTTTTGATGATATAAAATTGAAAAAAATTAATGATTCATCTATATATTAATACGCAAGCATGTTTCATTTCCTCCTTTTTTCTCAGCTCGTGTGCATCGTAGGATAAATATGCGAATACCGTTAGAAAGGTATAGTCCTGTAGATGAGCAGAATCACATTCTAATTCACATCGGACTCCAGGGCTGCGCCCTAAAGGCTTTCAAAGTTCCAATGTTAATCTTATGGAGAAAGGAAAATTAAATGAATCATTAGACAGCTGTTGTAAAAACAAATGCTAGAAAATTAGGAAGAACATATGTTTTAGTTCTAAAATGTTTTTAAGCTTCTTGGGTCCAGATCAACTGAAATTTTGATCGAATTTCGATCAAGAGGCGATCTCTAGTAAATATAGGCCTAAATACACTAGCTGTTGCCCTTCACGGCTTCGCATGTGATTGAATTTATTTTACAGGTAATAAAATCATTTTAAAGAGCAAAGAAACCTACTTCCTTAAGAATGACATTGAAACAATAAGTAGTGTGAGTGGAGCTCTGAAGGTATTTCGCAAAACCTGTTCTTAGTTAGTGAAGGTTTCTTAAATTTGTTATCAAAACTAATTACAATATAATAATTCTTGTGTGTCTTTGTATGCCTGAGGCATGTTATAATGCTTTGAAGGGGATGGGTCCAAACCGTGGTCTTGTTACAACTATCAAACGTCGACCTGTTATAAGATTACACCATTCATCAATGGCCCAATGATAAATGAATGGCAACTGGGCCTCGTATCAAACCTTTAGAAGGTTACTAACTTCTCTCGGGATTTCGCTTATTCAGTTCTATACTGTTAATAGCATTTACCTGTACATAGTCAGATCAATGTGCAAACAATCAGTGCAACGTGTATATTCAACCCATGAATCGATAATCAAAAAGTACACTCGGGGTAGGCTTATTCTGCAAGGATGGGGATGAACGGTCTAAGGTTACACAATCCTAATATATGAAGTTATTGTTCAAAAATAAAATTAAACACAAGCCAATGATGTGATAAGACGTATAATCTTCAGGGCCAATTTTGAAGTTTAGGTTCTGTAAGAAATATCTGTCATTTTAACATAAAGGATCTGAGCAAATGTAAAAGTAACTGCCTCAGCAAGGTAGTGCTGGAAAATAATGGCCATGTCTTTCCACTGCAAGATATATGTGCAGAAGAATTAGAGAACAGTGGAAGGGGCAACATTGTAGGATGGAGGCTTTGTGGAATAAACTGGTGACAGGGTGTGGGGCCTATGGTGTGGCGACTTATGTTAGGCAGGACATAGACGATGTAGCGTATCAGTCTCCCACAAAGTTGTGAGAACATCGTATGGAAACCATGTGATTTCTCGATTTCACAATACTTTATATGCAGTGATGGATCCAAGGAGGAGGGGGGGGGGGGCATGGTACCCTCCAGACAGACAAAAAAGGCAATATATAAAAAGGAATAAAAACAAGTTGAATGCTCGGAAAAAGTTTAATCTGCATGGTATTAATTATAACTCACTTTATTCCACCTATCTCATTGATCGTTTTAAATAAATGGTCATTTATTACAGACAAAATAGTATCATTCATCTGTGATTTTGATACTAAACCTACTGTATTTCGTTTGCTGTCATCACGTTATCGTCATAGCAATAGGCCGCGCTAGTGCGTGAGTAAAGATGCGAGATCAGAGAGTGGAGAAAGCTTCTTCTATATTCCTCCTTTAGGATGCGGATGTTGCTAATGCCATGAGAAAATCCGCCAATTTAAAACATAAAACGTATTAGTTGTTATTTACGGTAATGTAAAAATAATTTTTTTGTAATTAGTGCTTTGTGTTGCCTGGCCAGCTAGCAGACGACTCGATGGCAGTGAGCGCTCAGCGCTGTCACGGCGTCACCCTACCGGAGCCTTGCTACATTCACAGCCCTCCGTACACTGTACAGCCCAAATGTCAAACGATGTAGTTCTCTCTTATCATACATACTGGCCGGCTAGCAGACGACTCGACGGCAGTGAGCGCTCAGCGCTGTCACGCGTCACCCTACCGGAGCCTGGCTACATTCACAGCCCTCCGTACACTGTACAGCCCAAATGTCAAACGATGTAGTTCTCTCTTATCATACATACTGGCCGGCTAGCAGACGACTCGACGGCAGTGAGCGCTCAGCGCTGTCACGGTGTCACCCTACCCGAGCCTGGCTACATTCACAGCCCTCCGTACACTGTACAGCCCAAATGTCAAACGATGTAGTTCTCTCTTATCATACATACTGGCCGGCTAGCAGACGACTCGACGGCAGTGAGCGCTCAGCGCTGTCACGGCGTCACCCTACCGGAGCCTTGCTACATTCACAGCCCTCCGTGCACTGTACAACCCAAATGTCAAACGATGTAGTTCTCTCTTATCATACATACTGGCCGGCTAGCAGACGACTCGACGGCAGTGAGCGCTCAGCGCTGTCAAGGCGTCACCCTACCTTGCTACATTCACAGCCCTCCGTGCACTGTACAGCCCAAATGTCAAACGATGTAGTTCTCTCTTATCATACATACTGGCCAGCTAGCAGACGACTCGACGGCAGTGAGCGCTCAGCGATGTCACGGCGTCACCCTACCGGAGCCTTGCTACATTCACAGCCCTCCGTGCACTGTACAGCCCAAATGTCAAACGATGTAGTTCTCTCTTATCATACATACTGGCCAGCTAGCAGATGACTCGACGGCAGTGAGCGCTCAGCGATGTCACGGCATCACCCTACCGGAGCCTGGCTACATTCACAGCCCTCCGTACACTGTACAGCCCAAATGTCAAACGATGTAGTTCTCTCTTATCATACATACTGGCCGGCTAGCAGACGACTCGACGGCAATGAGCGCTCAGCGCTGTCACAGCGTCACCCTACCGGAGCCTTGCTACATTCACAGCCCTCCGTGCACTGTACAGCCCAAATGTCAAACGATGTAGTTCTCTCTTATCATACATACTGGCCGGCTAGCAGATGACTCGACGGCAGTGAGCGCTCAGCGCTGTCACGGCGTCACCCTACCGGAGCCTTGCTACATTCACAGTCCTCCGTACACTGTACATCCCAAATGTCAAACGATGTAGTTCTCTCTTATCATACATACTGGCCAGCTAGCAGACGACTCGACGGCAGTGAGCGCTCAGCGATGTCACGGCGTCACCCTACCGGAGCCTTGCTACATTCACAGCTCTCCGTGCACTGTACAGCCCAAATGGCAAACGATGTAGTTCTCTCTTATCATACATACTGGCCAGCTAGCAGACGACTCGACGGCAGTGAGCGCTCAGCGATGTCACGGCGTCACCCTACCGGAGCCTTGCTACATTCACAGCCCTCCGTGCACTGTACAGCCCAAATGTCAAACGATGTAAAACTATTAATACCCCCGTCGCAGCAGACCTGCGTACTCAGCGAGTTTCCAAAGGAATTTGAGATTTTGTTTTTTCCCCATAAACACCATAGGAATGAGTATGTAGGTTTGCTGCCATGGGGTATTGTTAGAAAATGTTAGTTGTTAGGAAATATAATGATTAGGTAAGGTAGATATAAAATTGTATCAACATTCGGCACTTTTTACATTTTCCCCATAAACCCCATGGGGTTATGTAGGTTTGCCGCCATATGGGTGTTATAACCAAATATCAGTTAAACCCTACCTAGTGAAGGTGCATACCAAACTATACCAAGTTATGTCAATAAATAAGTGAGATACAGGGTAATATTGATTTCCCTTAAGATTAACATGGGAAACCTGTTTTTAGCTTTTCTCCGTTACCTGTTGAGCTAAGTTAAAAATTCAAAATACTAAATTGTTTGTTTTCTTAAGCGGTTTTCTTTCTTAAATGGTTTTAGTTAAAATTGTTGAATATTGAAATGAGGTTCAAAAATGCCAAAAACCCATTTTTTACCCCTTTAACACCCCATAAAACACCATTCCTATAACCCGATCATGCTGGTTCGCAAACTCATGAAAATAGACCTGGAGTTACACCTCCATACCAAATTTCACCATAATCGGAGGTCCCCTTCAAATGTTGTCAGTACCATGGACACACACACACACATATATAACTTATATATATATATATATATATGTTATATATATATAACTTAGGCCTATATATATATATATATATATATATATATATATATATATATATATATAAACAACGTAAGAGGGGGTATATAGGTTAAAAAATATTTATTTTTATCCAAGCTGTAAATTTATTAAAGGTGGTACGATGAAAAGTACTGTTCGTAACTCGTCTGAAAGTGGTATATCGTTGCTCAATCGAATTCAAGTACTTGGCTATCGGCTTCGTCTCGTACTTGAAACTCGATCTTGCACCGATAGCGACCACTTTCCGGACTAGTAACGGAATATACTATTTCAAAATCACATAGGCCCTGTAATACATTACTTGATGCAACACCCGAAAGTTCATTGGAAAATACAAGTAAGCAACAGCTAAAATATTCTTAATTTTTGTCTACTGCCTCTGGGGAATCCTCGGTGACAAAGATGAAAACCAAGTATGACATGTCAACCGGTGTAACAGTGAAATTATTGCTTTTGATTCAGCTGGTAGTTCAACCACGGCAGGCGATGCATCATCAGTTAAAAATCCTCAGCGCAAACACTGCCATCATCGTATGTTTTTTATTTATTTATCATCATTATTAAGGCTCTGATCAAGAAATTTAGAATATAACTAAGTCCAAAGCCAGAAGCTCTTAAAAATAATAAACAGTGGGTAGTCTAAAGTAGTCCTATATAAATTCATCTTTTTAAAATAATAATAAACCAAAACGATTATGCACAAACCAAAATTTTGTTCACCGAATTTCTTAGGCCTACTGCTTATTTTTCTAACCATTTTATCCTAACATAATCAGAATAGGCCTAAATAGTTACGTATATCTATCAATAAATAATAATTACATTGAATTATGATTTTTTAACCCTATGAGCGTTCAATATAGCACCCCTAGAGCGTTACGCATTTTTTGAAGGTATTGCATACTTCCAAATAAAAATTAGTAAAAAATATGACCTAGCACCATAAATGTATATATTATATGACAATAGATAAAATGGACTATCAAATAATACAAAAATTTTTACCCTTACTTATTGTTACCAAAATTAGGATATAGGTTAAAAATTAAAAAATTGTTGTATATATAACTTTGCTCTCCCTCAAAATATTTTGGGATACACATAATTAAATTCCAAGATATACATTTTGTTTAAACTTTATGCAGTTTAAGAAAATATATAATTTACATAGGTTTGAAGTATTTGAAAAAAAAATGTATGTTGAATGAAACTAAATAGGCCTATGTCCTACGGTACTTACCCTAATCCCATAAGAACACATGTAAAACCAAGCTAGGAATATTACACTAATTAATATTTTTGATCATAAACTTGATACAACATATTAATTTATTTCAATAATGTAAATTAAAGGTATTAGTAACACTTTTAAGCATTCATAACCTTAAAGCGATTAGTAAAATACGCATTTCGTTGTTTACAAAGTTTTTTTTTTCTTCTAGTTTACCGCGAGGTTGGCTTAGGTGTTTTACCATGAAGCCACGAGGTTCAATATTCTTATTATTTTTGTGGTTGTTTCTTTTTACTTGTTAGTATGTGGTAATTGGTTTAATTCTGTTGGTTGGGGACTATTGTAAGTCATATATTGTATATGTAGCGTTTATTTAGAATGTTAGTCACATTAGATAAGGATAACTAAGATGGGGTTGGAGTATAAGGAGGGTCTGGGTATAGGCATTCTTCACTACAAAGTTAGCAGTAGCAGATGGTAACAGTTTTTTTAACCAGATGTTTCATTGCATATTACAAACCAAGGTCTGTAAAGGAAGAAGCATAACTTCTTACCAGGTCAGCCGTATAGCTTTTTTTTGTGTTCCGGATATGAAGAATCAGAATCAGAATCAATCTTTATTATCATTTGACATCTTTGGATGCATTGATACAGTCAAGAGATTACCATGAGAGGTACTTGTCAAATTGAAAAGAAAACTTAAATCTAATTATCTATATCACAGATTGCAGTTCCAATATTAGTCAGGAATATAACGTTGGCTTTGGTTAAATATAAAATAACTTAAATAACATAATATAGGTACATCATCTGGAAAAAAACGTATTAGGCTATGACAACGAGTGAGGGTGATATAACTTTACTAGGCCTTAATTAATTTACAAAGGGAACTCAGCTGGGAAACAGTTAAAAAACTCTTTGAGGCTATAAAAAGGGTTATTGGTCAGCCATTGTGAAATTCTCTAAACTAAAACACTCATTGTGAAATTAGTAAAAAATATGACCTAGCACCATAAATGTATATATTATATGACAATAGATAAAATGGACTATCTAATAATACAAAAATTTTTATTATCAAACTATTCATAGCTCTTATGAATTAGGCCTAAGGCTGTATAATATGTTACCATATATTAATTAAAAAAAAAAACTTAATTTATCAGACTTTAGAAAACATTTAAAATTTATGCTCCTACAAATGGGTGTATATTCAGTGCAAGACTTTATTGGACATTTCAAGACTGATTAATGTATATTAAATGTTATATTCTCTCTTTCTGTACATGACGTTGTCATACACTGTTATTAATGTGTGTTGGGACAATAAATGATTTTGATTAGTAATTCAAAATTGGAAGTTAAATTTAAGAAACCTTAGAAAAATAAATTATTTATACAAAATGTGAATATTGAGCAGCATGAGAACTAGACTATTCACGTTATTTATATCATTAGGAATAAAAGATATGTTTTGTGCCTTTTTAATGCACTTTGGGGATCCTCTACAAAAGATTTCATCTTGTGAACTGAGTGAGGCCCCCCTATTTCCTAGTTCCGCGCATGTTTATGTAGCATATATTTAAGTGTTTAATTAGTTTCGAAGGGAGTGTAAATAAATCCTCATAATTTGAAAATAATTAAACTTTACTAACTCCACACCCAACAAACTAGTCATGAGTACACAAAATTTCAATCATATTACAGTAGGTTCAGGTCTTGACTTACCATTTCATTAAATTGGTTCTATTCTACTTTATCAACTACAATGTATACAGTTAAAAATAAGTAGGGACATCCCATGTTAAAAAATGTTTGTTTTGCCCTCCAAAATTAACTGTAAATAAAGCGCTGATGCTAGGATTACTTCCCCTTACGTCATGAGAAGCGCTCTTCCTTCTTTTTAAACGTCAAAATGAGAGTATTTATTTACAAAACATCAAAACTATAACAAAATTCTATAAAATTATTCTAATCATCTGTTTACATTCAACCAATCAGAATAATCCTTACCATCTTGGTTGTGCTATCTATGTTTCGGGGGCGGTGTTCTCACTTCCCCATAAGTTTATCCCTACTTATTAGGTTCTTGTATACATTGTCAACTAGTAACACTGGTTTAGCCTAAACAGTTTGGATCGCTACTGTCTTAAGTGATAGATAACTGTCTGCTCATGTTTAGGTTGGCAAACAGCCCTCCTTTACTTACATACCTCATCAATTGGTCTGAGATGCGTTTTAACAACAAGATAAATAAAGCCTAAACCAACAATAAGTGTATTACAATATCCTCAAAGCTTTACTTCTTTCACTAGCCTCCGGAAATAACTGTACCAAATTTGGACGATAACAAAGTTTAAAAAAATTAAACATAGAAAATTTTTTGTTTCACATTTGTCGGGTACATCAAGTGTCAATAACCAGGAACTTTTCTACTAACCCTCCACCCATTACCGCAACACATAACTTACATGTCCTGCAAAGCCACATTATCACTATTTATCTACAGTATTAAAATCATTAATACTGTAGTTCAGTATTAAAATCATTGAATAATCTTGCTAGAAATTCCAAAGCTACAAAACGGCCATATAACACAAACAACAGCCCAATCAGCCATGTCAAGCACATAATGTATGGGCGGAGAGGTCAAAATCTGTTAATATGCCCACAAGTTGATTTTTCATTTATGGTTGACTGCGATCAATTCCTACTGAACTAACGTAACCTAACATTAAATACCTAATTAGAAAGTTAACTTATGGCAACGTAACCAAGGTTACATTTGTTAATTTCAAGTTTGATAGGTTGCGTTAGGTTAGGTTAAATAATGTTAACATAAAAAACTTATCGAAAAACAGTGTAATGTACACATAAAATAAACTAACCTAACCTAAGCAAATATAAGCTTCCTTATAAGTGAACTTTACATGGAAAATACAGTAAAAAAGTAATTGCATGATATTACATCTTGTACGTTACATAACATGCGTTAGGTAGGTTATATGCGGCCTGCACTTACACCGATCGTGTGGCCATGAGCAATCGGTATTCTAGAGTAAGATAAGATAACAACAACCACAATACCGACCAGAATTTCCTTAAATGCTTACATTGATAGAATGTTAGTTATCACTATACTAGTTTCTACTAGACATTCATTCCATTGACTTTACACTTCAATTTCTCAATTTTAAGAATTTTTCAAGTGTTAAATATTATTAGGCTTAGCTACAATATTTGATCATTTAAGATATAACATTTAAATAGCATCCATACATCATTATAAGAGAGAATGGACCACTACTGTCTTAAGGCATCATTATCAAATATCATATGACTTTACACTTCAATTTCTCAATTTTAAGGATTTTTCAAGTGTTAGATATTAATAAGCTTGGCTACAACAGTTGGTCAGTTAAGATATAACATTTAAATAGCATTTGTACACCATCATAACATTGTATGGGACCACTACTGTCTTAAGTGTTCATCATCAAACATAATATGACTTTACACTTCAATTTCTCAATTTTAAGGATTTTTCAAGTGTTACATATTAATAAGCTTGGCTACAATAGTTGGTCAGTTAAGGTATAACATTTAAGTAACATCCGTACATCATTCTACTAACTCTCTTACCCACACGTTGGGCATTGATGAGGTCGCTCAGCAGTGTCGGTCAAAACATAATGAGCCTTTAAATCAGATTTCTGGGTAAAGAATTGTTCACACTTCGGACACTGAATGAGACGCTTACCTATGTATCGTCATATGGCCTTCTTAATTAGATTTACAAATGAGGGATTTTTTACCAATTAGGCAGTTATGAGGTCACTCCCCAGTGTTGGTAAAGACATGTTCCTTTAAACAAGTTTTCTCAATAAATGATTTCCCACAGATCGGACACTGATGAGGTCACCGCCGGTGTGGGTCAAGACATGTTTTTAAAACTACTTTTCTTACTAAACAGTGTTTATTTCTCACACAATAAACACTGATGAGGTCACTCACTAGTATTGGTTAAAACATGAGCATTAAGAGGGCGTTGGAGTGCCGCCATGTTGGATTTATTTCCCATAAGAGCAATGCTAAACTTGTCCCCGGCATTTGTCATATAATTTCTTTATTTTTTGTCCGATTGGTTCAGAATAAATAGCGTTTGAATCACAATTAAATTCCCCGTTCCTTTTGCGAGATCGATTCTTTGTAAATAATCTATAAAATTCTGTAGAAAATGTTTTAAAAGTAGTAAAAAACTTGCTTTGTTATTTCAAGTTAGTAAAAAACACTAATTTTTATAAATATTTCCTCTCGCAAACAAAATCCGCCTTGATGAACCCTTTATTTAGAGCTATAAACCATTATTTTCTGATTATAAATAAAAGAGTTATTTGACATCCCGTTTAACATTGCTCTTATGGGAGAAAGGCGGAATTTGGATTGACTCCAACGCCCTCTTAAGTGGGATTTCTGCGTGAGGGATTTCTCACACAGAGTGCGCTAATGGGGTCACTCACCAGTGTGGGTCAAAACCTGAATCCTTAAATGAGATTTCTGCGAAAAGGATTTTCCACACTTCGGGTATAGTACTGATGGGGTCGCTCACCAGTGTGGGTCAAGGCATGTTTATTTAAATCATATTTTGATTTAAAGGATATCTCACACAATGGGCACTGATGAGGTCGCTCACTATAGTAGGATTCACGAAAATAGTCCAATGAGAGTCAATACATTGTTGCCAAATTTACTCTGCAACACATCTTTATACTGTATTACACATGGTTAACATAAAAACAAATGACAACATTGAAAAATGAGAGGAGCTGAGGGGAGACACAGCTGTTAAAATTTGTAACACTCTGGGTTTGTGCCACTTGCAAGTACAGAGGTTGGCCCCTTCTGAATTAAAAAAAAAAAAACAAAAACAAAAAAAAACATTTGTAGTCCTAGCCTACAAACTGCTTGCTCCCCACATTGCTACTTCAGTGTTTGCATTTTGTCTTCCCGCCGCCTGAAGGAACTACAATAATCCCAATTGGAACAACAACTGGGCCAAGTCCTGCGGCATGAGTCACCAGAGCCTGCACAAGCCTGACAGCTGATAACGGGTAGACTGTTTCTTTAACTTTGTTCATTCGGTCTGGTGCTTCACCTTCAGTCGTGAGTTCTTTCACCCTTTCCAGTATTGGATTTTTGCAAAGGTAAGATCAATTTATTAAAGAACTAATTACTTAGGGAAAATATGATTAAATAATACTGAGCCTCTACCATTCAATTACTTTTGAAAATGATTTTAATATTATGAACAAAAATTGGATTTTCTGAAAACATGAAAAATATATTAAAACAAAATTAATGAAATCATGATATACAAGTTTCTGAAATAATTAATTATCTTTATTAAATCTTCTGCTTGTACAAATTGATTTAAAATAGCTGCTGAGATTTAAGTTGTAAATTAATTGTTACATGTTGATGCCAGACTAGCCTGTTTAAGAGTGTTCATGATTTTTCTGGAAATTAAAAATATGCAACCACATGTTTTCTAGAAAATTGTCTTTAGGTGTTAGATTTTTCACATCAAATATTTCATTTAAATTAGTGGAAATGGAAAAAAATGAATCTATTACTTGACAATAAAAATTTCCTTAAGTGGGAAATGTTGAGTTTATAACATAGTTATAATTTTATTAATTACTTGAAACATATTGATCAACTATGCATAATAACTCATGAATAATTTGTGTACCATTTTTGTTCTCAAAAGGTTTGTATAATATTTTATTTAAATTTGTTGTATTCCATAGAGAAAATTTAAAGAATTTAATGTTCTCTTTTTATTAGAAATAGGCCTGATTTATATGACCATTTCTCATTATCTAAACAAGATTAATGAGATTAAGAGAGAACTCAATTTAAAAATGTAATGGTCCAGACATTGTTGGTTTTCTGATCATAAAATGTTCCTTAGCAAAGAAAAAACAAAATAAAAGTAGAAATAATTTATAAGAATAAGATTCCAGTGATGTTTTATAATGTTTGACGTATTTAAGACTTACATTATATTATTTTTAAACCTGGGTATTTGTAAATGTCCACAACTTTGTGAGTTTAATGGTAATTTTGTATGGTTTAACAGTGTTTAAACATTATTTGTTGCGAGTGATAATGCAATAAATTGAAACAATAATTTTCTAAGAACTAGTGGTTGAAATAAAGAAAACCTAGGTCATTTAACATATGTAACTTGAGCTAAACGATAAAATATTAAAATTTCAAAGAATGATTATGAATTAATTAAGGTATTTGATTGAATAACTTGCTTACCATTTTTTTATCACTCCTGATGTTATTAAAATATAAAATGTATTTACAAAAAAATTATTACACAAATAGTTAATTATTACTGATTTTTCATTTTGTTATAAATGCTAGGCTTAAATAATTCTTAATTTAGGATTATATTACATCCTGGTGGAACATTCTAGGGTTTATCCCCCTTGCCCTCTGGAACCCAGGATTGGCGGCTTATGGGTGGAGTCCTGCGCTGCAGATCTGGTCTACACTGTGACTATATCTAATCACTGCAGAACTTTAGCACTCGAGAAGTCGTGCGCGATTGAACTTGAGTAACCTTTGGGTCGACCCAGCCTGAACTATCGTACCAAAAGTAAGATCATTCCTTTTTATTGTGTTCAACCACATCTTGTTAAAAGAACTGTGTTACGGATCGGAGGCTAGAGAACATTGCTTGTGATTGGAGTTGCCACCGCCTTGTGTCTTCCAACTCTTCGGACAATTTTTGGAACCAAATTAAATTTAGAAAATTTCATTTAAGTTATAGTGTACATGTTGATAATCAATGTGTGTGTCTTTTAGGTTAAACTATTTTCTGTGATTTTGCTGATTCTTAACTGGAGGCCTCCGATTAAAATTTCTTGCTATAAATAATCATATTAGAATTAAGGAAAAAAACTATTGTGTTCAAGGTCAACTTTGAAGTTTTTTTTGAAATCAGGAGGGCCTTTTGATTTATTGCTTTGATTTTAACTATAAGTTAGAGGCCAAGGGATGATTGTACATAATTAAGGTGCCTGTTAAATTGAACCTACATTGATTTTTTACTTGTTTGGTCGAGGCTAAAAATAAATTCACTACCCGGTATTCAGCTACCTGGCCATCATCTTTGCAAGGTGAAGTTAGTCCCTCGCTACAGCTCCTCTATTCTCCATTCCGCAAGGTGGAGCCCTTCCGCCCTGGCAACATAAGTAAAGAATTCAGAACAAGTTTTGTCAAACCCCTCGACCTTCTCTGAGCCAAGCCGGGAAACGAATACAAATTTCCAACAGACTATTTTCGTGCGTTTTACTATAGTATGGGTCAAGGCATGTCTATTTAAATCATATTATGATTAATTAGGATATCTCACACAATGGGGACTGATGAGGTCGCTCACTGGTATGGGTCAAAACATGAGTCTTTAAGTGAGATTCCTGCATGAAGGATTTCTCACATAAACTGCACTGATAGGGTCGCTCACCTGTGTGGATCAAAACATGATTCCTTAAGTTAGATTTCCGCCTGAAGGATTTCTCACACAAAGGGCACTGATGGGGTCGCTCTCCAGTATGGGTTAAGGCATGTTTATTTAAATCAGATTTTGAAATGAAGGTTTTCTCACACAATGGGCACTGATTAGGTCGCTCACCAGTGTGGGTCAAGGCATGTCTATTTAAATCAGATTTTGAAATGAAGGATTTCTCACACAATGGGCACCGATGAGGTCGCTCACTAGTATGGGTCAGAACATGAGTTCTTAAGGTAGATTTCTGCGTGAAGGATTTCTCACACAAAGGGCACTGATGGGGTCGCTCACCAGTGTGGGTCAAGGCATGTATATTTAATTGAGATTTTGTAAAGAAGGATTTCTCACACAATAGGCACTGATGAGGTCGCTCACCAGTGTGGGTCAAAGCATGTCTATTTAAATGATATTTCGTAATGAAGGATTTCTCACACAACGGGCACCGATGAGGTCGCTCACTAGTATGGGACAGAACATGAGTTCTTAAGTGAGAATTCTGCGTGAAGGATTTCTCACACAAAGGGCAGAGATGGGGTCGCTCACCAGTGTGGGTCAAGGCATGTTTATTTAAATCAGATTTTGAAATGAAGGATTTCTCACACAATGTGCACTGATGGGGTCGCTCAGCCCACTCATGGCATTTATTTTTTTTAGATTTAATTACTTTCTCCATTTCTACCAGGTCCTTGATAGCAAGTGAAATATACTTTAGTAATACAATTGTTGAGATCCAACGCTTATTCTAACATGTTATTCAGTGGTGGTTTTAGTTTCTTATAAAATATGGTGAGTTAGTGCTTTCAGGTTATTGAAATGGTCGATTTTCCTTCTCTCATTAGGATAAACCTGGCCTATCACAGGCCTTCATCATTGATACTTTTGATGACATTAATAATATGATACATTAGGAATCACCAGAAATTCCATTTGATCAGCTTCATATCTCATAGAGTTGCTTATGTTCACAAGTCAAGATCTAAATCAGACTGTTCAGTCCATAACTTGATTAACTTCTTGCCATTAATTTTCTTCCTTATAAAACCTGTAAATAAATTAACCATAAGTATTCCTGCTTGCTCTTCTTGAGAGATATTAGATGGATTGACATTTATAAACCTTTTAGGGAATTTCCCTATAGGGAAAACACTGCAGTATAACAGTAGTAGTCACGGCAAGTCTTAAGCCCAGGACCATACTTTTTCATTTTGATGTCCCTAGAAACTAAAAACTCTGTCAGTCCTAACTGATATAAATCTATATTCACTGACATGGGTGACAAGGGAGGGGGCGGGGAAGATTGCGCACGCATCACATTTTCGTCTAAATATTTTTGTCTACATATTCATTCATGGAATAATATCTTTTTTCCAAAAGGAACAACTTTATTTGGTTTTTGAATTTTGATACATTATCTATTTCTTCCAGTGCGGCAGGCGGTTGTTATAAAGTCCTAAACCCATATAATAGGGGGATCTTTCAAAAAGACTAAGACGATGCCTTGGGTACTGAAAATTGTTCCTAAAACATGTGGGGTAATGGTGAATAAATTGGTTTGCATTAAAGGACTGATAATTATTTTTTACAAGCATCGACATTTTAAATATATAAACACAGACATTTTAAATATATAAACACAAGGCATTGTCAGTAATTCATATTTTTCAAAAAGAGGTTTACATAATGTCGTTTTGGGAACAAAAGCCATTATCCTCAGATATTTTTTTTTATTTTGAAAACTGATAATGCGTCTGAACTTGAACCCAGTGGGGTCAATGTGAAAAAATGTGAAAACAAATGTATATTAGTTTGAGCTATGTCTATATTGAACCCATGAATTGGTTATTTAAAAAAATTATTTGATGTAGGCTTATCTGCAGGATAGGGATGACCAGTCTAGATACACAATCCTAATATGAAGTTATTGTTCAAAAGTAAATTAAACACATGCCAATAATGTGTTAAGACATATGATTTTCAAAGCCATTTAGAAGTTTAGGTTCTGTTACAAATATCTGTCATTTTAACGCAATGGGTCTGGGCAAATGTAAAAGTGACTGCCTCCACAAGGTAATACTAGAAAATAATATCAATATCTTTCCACAACAAGATACAAATGTAGAAGACTTAGAGAATAGTGGAAGGGGCAACATCACAGGATAGAGGCTTTGATCTTAATTGGAATGAGCATGTCAACAATATGTTATTGAAGATTAACTCGGGCATGTATGCTCTGAAAATGATGTCTTTTTTATGTAACGAGTCCACTCTCAAAATGATTTATCACTCATACATCCATTCCCATATTGCTTTTGGGGTTTGTCTCTATGGTTCAACAAAGCAAGAAAACCTCGTCAAAATTTTAATACAACAAAAAAAGGCAATCAGAATTATTAGAAAACTTCACCCCGAAGAATCGGCAAGACAATTTTTTAAGTCTTTAAATATTTTAACAGTTTATGGTCAGTACATTTTTGATGTTATTATGATATATAAAAATAATTATTTCTTAAATACATCAAAACAGCCCAATGTAACACATCCGTACAACACTTGATATAAAGGTAAAATTAAACCCACTAAACATAGACTTCAATTACAGTATTTACAAAAAAGCCATCGTATGCTGGAAATAAATTATTTAAAGGGCTACCTAAGGAAATTAATAATGAGGAATTTTTACCTAAATTCAATAGAAAATTGAAGAGCTATTTGGTTGATAAAGCTCTGGCTTCCATCGATGAATATTTTCAATTGTAAATATATATTTATTTTTGTTAGGGAATTGTCAAAGTTGTAATTAAATTCTAAATAATATGAATAAAGATGATTTTGACTTTGACTTTGTGTAAGAAATAAGTGACAGCATGTATGGCCTGGCGGCTTATGTTTGGCAGGACATAGACGATGTACCGTATCAGTCTCCCACAAAGTTATGAGAACCATATAGACACCATATGACTTCTCGATTTCTCAATACTTTATATGCAGTGATGGATCCAGGGGGGGGGGGGGGGCATGGGGGCATGGTACCCTCCAGATAGACAAAAAAGGCAATATATAAAAAGGAATAAAAACAAGTTGAATGCTCGGAAAAAGTTTAATCTGGTATCAATTATAACTCACTTCATTCCACCTATCTCATTGATCGTTTTAAATAAATGGTCATTGATTACAGACAAAATAGTCTCATTCATCTGTAATTTTGATACTACTGTATTTCGTTTGCGGTCATCACGTCAATGTCACAGCAATGGGCCGCGCTGGTGTGAGAGTAAAGGTGCGAGATCGGAGAGTGGAGAAAGCTTCTATATTCCTCCTTTAGGATGCGGGTGTTGCTAACACCATGAGAAAATCCGCCAATTTCAAACCTCTAAAATGTATTAGTTGTTATTTACGGTAATGTAAAAACAAATTTGTTAATAAGTGCTACTGTGTTGCCTGAGTGACTGGCCGGCTAGCAGACGACTCGATGACAGTGAGCGCTCAGCGATGTCACGGCGTCACCCTACCGGAGCCTTGCTACATTCACAGCCCTCCATGCACTGTACAGCCCAAATGGCAAACGATGTAGTTCTCTCTTATCATACATACTGGCCAGCTAGCAGACGACTCGATGGCAGTGAGCGCTCAGCGATGTCACGGCGTCACCCTACCGGAGCCTTGCTACATTCACAGCCCTCCATGCACTGTACAGCCCAAATGGCAAACGATGTAGTTCTCTCTTATCATACATACTGGCCGGCTAGCAGACGACTCGACGGCAGTGAGCGCTCAGCGCTGTCACGGCGTCACCCTACCGGAGCCTTGCTACATTCACAGCCCTCCGTGCACTGTACAGCCCAAATGTCAAACGATGTAGTTCTCTCTTATCATACATACTGGCCGGCTAGCAGACGACTCGACGGCAGTGAGCGCTCAGCGCTGTCACGGCGTCACCCTACCGGAGCCTTGCTACATTCACAGCCCTCCGTGCACTGTACACAGCCCAAATGGCAAACGAAGTAGTTCTCTCTTATCATACATACTGGCCGGCTAGCAGACGACTCGATGGCAGTGAGCGCTCAGCGCTGTCACGGCGTCACCCTACCGGAGCCTTGCTACATTCACAGCCCTCCGTGCATGAATGAATGAATAAATGAAAATACTTATTTATTGAGGCGAATTCAGGACCACATGGTCCTTTCTTACAATTTACCTCTTAAATCAATAAATATAGCTAAATTAAAAACTAACTCATTAAAATAACAAATAAATAAAACTAATCATAAACAATTGGAACTATGAAATTATTTTTTCTGTACATAAATAAAATAAAATAAAATAACATATTGCACGCATTCACACCCGCATTCTCACACCGCTACATCTACGCCTAGCGCATGCCATCCCGCCACGCCACGGTCATCCTGTCGAGGTATAACTTCTTCAGCGCGTCCATCAGCTTGGGACGGGACTCGATTGATTTTATAGTGTAGGGCAAGGAATTCCAAAGACGGCAGGCAGTGACGGTAAAAGATCTGTTGAAAATCGTTGTTTTGTGGTGCGGAATGCGTAAAGTTGATGAGCCAGAGCGAGTGTTTCTTGCACTGTGCACTGTACAGCCCAAATGGCAAACGATGTAGTTCTCTCTTATCATACTATTTGCACATCGCCACCATAGAGTTTTTTTAAATTTATTTATTATAAAATTATAATGGCTCAGATCGAGAAATTTAGAATATGACTCAGTCAAACTCCAGAAGCTCTTAAAAATAATAAACAGTAAGTACCGTACTCTAAAGTAGGCCTATAAAAATTTGTCTTTTTAAAAATAATAATAAACATAAAAACGATTTCCCACAAAACAAGATTTTGTTCACCAAATTTCTTGATGCTTATTTTTCTAACCATTTTATCCTAACATGATCACAATATAGTCCATGGAGATAGCTCCAAAAAGAGCCATAATATTTCAGTGCTGGATACTGGTCTAAAAGTTTTTTACACTGCTTCTACATCAAATGGCATGTACAAAACCGCCGGGAGACACTCTCTCAATAGTCCGGATCACCCCCATATGACGTCATCAAAATGGCGGCCAACCAAATTTGCAGTGTTTTGGTTAAATACTTATTACTGCCCACCAAGTCAACCAATTTTGACTTTTAATGTGTCCTTTTGTAGGTATTGAAATTCTGCAACTGTTAATACCCTTAAAATACCCATACTCTTTTTGATGATCGAGTCAAAAATGGTAAGCGATCAAACTTTGCATTAAAATTATATTGCTGAAAACAAAAAATGCAGTAACTCCCGATCCACTCAACCTTTTGAGGTCTGGTTTGTGGCAAATTGCTCAAAATACAAAGCCCTTCAAAATGATATGTCATATGACGTAGCCCAATGCAGTTTTCCTGATGACCTCTACTAGAGACGTCCCTAAAGGAAGTCTTGGAAAAAACTTCACTGGATTACGTCATATGACACATCATTTTAAAGGGCTTTGCATTCTGAGGAATTTGCCACAAACCCGACCTCAAAAGGTTGTGTGGATCGTTAGTTATTGCATTTTTTGTTTTCAGCAATATGATTTTAATTTAAAGTTTGATCGCCTGCCATTTTTGCCTCGATCATCCTTTTGAGGCCGGGTTTGCGGCATTTTTCTCTATTCTTCGAGACCGTTAATTTGATGTATATGTTGACCTATGCTTACATTTAAGATTTTCTTCTGACTCCTTGTGGACCGTCCCTCCGGACTATTGAGAGAGTGTCTCCCGGCGGTTTTGTAGATACCATTTGATGTAGAAGCAGTGTAATAAACTTTTAGACCAGTATCCAGCACTGAAATATTTTTTTGCTATCTCCACGGACTAATAGGCCTAAATAGTTATGTATATATATCAATAAATAACAATTACGTTGAATTATGATTTTTTAAAGTTATAGTTGAGTAAAAGCCTATTATTGTTTTATATTTAATAAATTTATAAATAGTGAATGAATAGGTAAAAACTAGTAATAAAAATAGCCAGTTAAATTTAAGCAACCTTAGAAAAAATGAATTATTTATACCTAATGTAAATATTGAGCAGTATGAGAGCTAGACTGTTCACATTATTTATATCATTTGGAATAAATTGGATATTTGACTCATTTTCAACAGTACGCGGAAAACCTCACCAAAATAATCTGCGGAAATTCTAAATTGCTGCAGAATGATTGAGATATTTTGCGCTATTTTATTGTGCTTTGGGGATTCTCTACAAAAGGTTTCATGTTATGAACTGAGCCCCTCCCCCAAATATTTCCTGGATCCGCCCCTGTTTATATAACATATATTTAGTTGTTAAATTAATTTCAAAGGGAGTGTAAATAAATCCTCACAATTTGAAAATAAAATAAAATAAACTTTACTAACTCCACACACAACAAACTAGTCATGAGTATACAGAATAACAATCATATTACAGTAGGTTCAGGTATTGACTTCCCATTACATTGAATTGGTTCTATTCAACTTTATCAACTAACTAGTAACACTGGTTTAGCCTAAACAGTTTGGATTGCTACGGTGATAGATAACTGACTGCTCATGTTTATCTTGAAGAACAGCCCTCCTTTACTTACATGACTCATCAATTGGTCTGAAATGCATTATCAGGGCTTGTAACAGTTCTTGAGGTTAATACAAATAAAAAAGTAACCAAAATTATAGAAAAAATAACCAAAAAATAACCTTGAATAAACCCAAAATGTCGCTAAAAATTCCAATAACCGGCATTTTATCGGGATATTAAATATTAAAAATATGTGGGCAATAAAAATGATGTGGGATAATTTTGAACGAGGTAAGTAATCGTCTAATAAAGCAAGATTAATAATAAAATTATTTTAAAAATATAAAAAATCCTCCCCGATCCATCTTTAACAAAAAATAACTTAAGGGTAAAAAAAAACAAAAAAAAAGAAATAACCTGTTACAAGCCCTGATTATTAACAACAAGATGATTAAAACCTCACCAACAATAAGTGTCTTACAATACCCTCAAAGCTTTATATCTTTCATTAGCCTCCGGAAATAACTGTACCAAATTTGGACGATGACAAAGTTTAAAAAAATTAAATATAGACAATTTATTGTTTCATATTTGTCGGGTACATCTTTAACCAGGAACTTTTCTATCAACCTTCCACCCCTGGCCACAACACCTAACTTACAAGTCCGGCCAAGCCACATTCCCACTGTTTATATACTATGGTTCAGTATTAAAATCAATAAATAATCTTGCTAGAAATTCCAAAGCTACAAAACTGCCTTATAACACAAACAACAGCCCAATCAGCCATGTCAAGCACATAATGTATGGGCGGAGAGGTCAAAATCTGTTAATATGGACACAAGTTGATTTTTCATTTATGGTTGACTGCGATCAATTCCTACTGAACTAACATAACCTAACGTTAAATACCTAATTAAAAAGTTAACGTATAACATGGCATGACATAACGTACTTTAACGTGAGGCAACATAACCAAGGTTGTATTTGTTATATAATGTCAACTTAAAAAACTTATTGAAAAACAGTGTAACATACGCATCAAATAAACTAACCTAACCTAAGCAAATATAAGGTTCCTTATAAGCGAACTTTCATGGAAAATACAGTAAAAAAGAATTGCATAATATTACATTTCTTACGTTGCATAACATGCGTTAGGTAGTTAAGATGCGGCCCGCACTTACACCGATCGTGCGGCCATGTGCAATCGGTATTCCCGAGTAAGCTAAGATAACAGCAACCACAATACCAACCAGAATTTACTTAAATGCTTACATTGATAGAATGTTAGTTTTCACTATGCTAGTTTTTACTAGACATTAATTCCACTGACTTTACACTTCAAATTCTCAATTTTAAGGATTGTTCAAGAGTTAGATATTAATAGGCTTAGCTACAATAGTTGGTCAGTTAAGATAGAACATTTAAATAGCCATGTATATCATTATAAGAGATTAAGGACCACTACTGTCTTAAAACATCATTATCATATATCATGTAACTTTACACTTCAATTTCTCAATTTTAAGGTTTATTCAAGTGTTAGATATTATTAGACAATAGTTGGTCAGTTAAGATATAATATTTAAAAGGGTTTGACTAATAATTTCTGACATCTTGGTCATAGTTGAGGCCAGTCTTTATTTGAATCAAGAATGACTGAGTTTATCAGGCTTATTTATTTATAAAATTTCTCACATATTAAACACTGATTAGATTTTTCCAAAGTTTAGGTCAAGACTTCATTTCTCAGGAGGAAAGGCTTGTTCAAATTCACAATGATAGTAGCTCAGCTACATCTGTTAAAACTACTGTGTGTATATGAGATTTTTTTTAATTTTTCTCACACAACAGATACGTGCACAGTTGAATATCTTGACAATTCTTAGGTGAAGGATTTTTCACATCTTAGATACTAATAAACTCAGTGTGGGTCAAGACAGGTTTTTTAATTATATTTTTACTAAAGGATTTCCCACACATTGGGCACTGATACAGTCGCTCACAAGTGTGGGTCAAGACATGGTCCTTTAAATTACTTTTGTAAGTAAAGGATTTCCCACACAACATTAATACAACACAATGTTGAGTGTTGATCAAGGCATGTTTATTTAAATGCGATTTGGTAATGAAGGATTTCTTCCACAATGTGCACTGATAGAGTCGCTCAGCAATGTGGGTCAGAGAATATTTTGTAAAGAAAGATTTCACATACAATAGGCACTGATGAGATGGCTCACTAGTATGGGTAAAAACATGAGTCGTTAAGCTATATTTCTGCTCGAAGGATTTCTCACACCTCAGGTACTGATGGTATCACTCACCAGTGTGGGTCAAGGCATGTTCATTTAACTCAGATTTTGAAATGAAGGATTTCTCACACAATATGCACCGATGAAGTCGCTCACTAGTATGGGTCAAGGCATGTCTCCTTAAATTAGATTTTTGTGTGAAGGTTTTCTCACATACAGGGCAATGATGGGGTCGCTCACCAGTGTGAGTCAAGGCATGTGTATTGAAATGAGACTTTGTTAAGAAGGATTTCTCACACAATCGGCACCGATGAGGTTGCTCACTAGTATGGGTCAGAACATGAGTTCTTAAGGTAGATTTCTGCGTGAAGGATTTCTCACACAAAGGGCACTGATGGGGTCGCTCACCAGTGTGGGTCAAGGCATGTTAGTAGTGGGGAATGGCTACAGTTGGCTCAGGTCAAGGTCAGGCGGTTGTAACTGTTGTAACGTTGTAACTGTTGTAGGAGTTGAAGCGGCTGGGGGTGAGGGAAGGATGGGAAGGTGAGGGAGGTATCTAAGGAAGGGATGAGGTATTGGGAGCTCATTTGTTTGTGGGATATTGACGAGGAAGGATGTGGGGGTTAGAGTTTAAGAATAAAATTTATCACAGGCAAGGACAGGATTTGAACCCGGCCCGCCGGCATGTGAAGCCCGCTCGCTACCTCTGAGCTACCGAGGTACTTGTCGGAAAGGGGTGGAAATGTGTCAGATAATCTGTGGCGACGGCTGGCGTAAGGGTTCGCGGTTTGTCCGCCAGAGTGTAGTATGTGCGCTGCTAGTTTACGTATTGTCCACCAGAGCGCAGCATGTACTAGGGATGTGTCTAGTTTATAGTTTTTCTGCCAGATTGTAGCATGTGTGGCTGCACTTAGTGTACTTGTTCTCCAACAGATTGTAGCATGGGGCGGAAGAGCATGGGAAAAGAAACAGGGCTACCAACCCCCGGGTAAACCCCAAAATATCCCCATGAATTCCCTGAATTTCCCTGCAGTGCTACCAACCTATGTCATCCACTATAAAAGAGTTGGGATTATACTATAAAAAGTGAATAAAACCTAAAAATGTTGGTAATACAGCATATAAAATCAACCAACTTATGTCATTTACTATAAAACAAGAACACATGGATCGCCCGGAACTAGAACATTTGAAATGGTGAGGGCTATACTATAAAAAGTGTACAAAACCCAAAAAAAGTTGGCAATACGTATATAAAATCAAATAAACTTATGTCATTCACTATAAAACAAGAACACATGGACCGCCCGGAACAAGAACATATGAAATGGTGAGGGCTATACTATAAAAAGTGTACAAAACCCAAAAATGTTGGTTAATACAGTATATAAAATCAACCAACTTATGTCATTCACTATAAAACAAGAACACATGGATCGCCCAGAACAAGAACATATGAAATGGTGAGGTTTATACTATAAAAAGTGTACAAAACCCAAAAATGTAGGCAATACAGTATATAAAATCAACCAACTTATGTCATTCACTATAAAACAAGAACACATAGATCACCCGGAACAAGAACATATGAAATGCTGGGGGCCATACTATAAAAAGTGAATAAAACCTAAAAATGTTGGCAATACAGTATATAAAATCAACCAACTTATGTCATTCACTATAAAACAAGAACAGATGGATCGCCTGGAACTAGGGCATATGAAATGCTGGGGGCTTTACAATAAAAAGTGAATAAAACCCAAATATGTTGGCTATACAGTATAAACTATCAATGGCTACAAGCTGTTAAGCAACTTACAATCATACTGTTATCATACTATATACGATGCATACAGTACTATAAAAAAAGAATAATATAAAAATTTAAGCTTAAAAACACAAAAAAATTGCTAATATCTCGAAAACGGAGCGTGCTAGGGGTCCGGGGACCCCAAAAAACTACCTGCTATGTAATAGAGGTACCCCCAGGGGGTGGGTACCTATAATTAAAAAATTAACCAAAATGTTGTGGTTGCATCCAAAAAATAAAGGGGCAAAACTTTGAAATTCCATATCTTAGGAACGGCTCTATGTATTAACTTCGTACTTGGTATGTGTGTGCACTTACTTGGTGTCTACAAATGTATGGCACGTGGTATCCAAAAAAAAAAGAAGGCGCAAAAAGTTTGATTTTATATCTTTTGAATAGCAATATGTATTTACTTCAAACTTGGTATGTATATACATGTAATGTTAAGTTGTAATAAAATGCTAAACATAACTTTCAGAATCTAAGGTCAAACTGTTGAAAAATAAAAAACTTATAATTAACAATACTATTGTCAATTGCTGCTGTAGGGCTTTACCTTTAAGTCACAAGGCATTTGTAATTATTGGTATGTGTGTACGATTATTTGGTGTCTACAAATGCATGGCACGAGGTATCTAAAAAATGAAGGCGCAAAAAAGTTTTATTTTATATCTTTTGAATGGCAATATGTATTTATTTCATACTTGGTATGTGTATACATGTAATGTTAACATGTAATAAAATGCTAAAAATAACTTCCCAAATCTAAGGTCAAACTGTTAAAAAAAAACCTAAAATTAAAAATATTATTGTCCTTTGCTGGTGTAGGGCTTAACCTTTGAGTCACTGGGCATTTACAATTATTAGTATGTGTGTACACTTATTTGGTATCCATAAATGCATGGCACGAGGTATCCAAAAAATGGAGGCGCAAAACAGTTTTATTTTATATCTTTAAATTACACTATGGATTAACTTCTTACTGGGTATGTAGGTTGGTATAAGTAAACATGAATTGTTTACCATACCGTGGCGGGGTGCATCCAAAAAATGAAGGGGCAAAACTTAAATATTATATATCTCAGGACTGGCTGGACCGATAAACTTCTTACTTGGTATGTAGGTTGGTATGAGTAAATATTAATTGTTTACCATTGCATGGCGGGGTGCATCCAAAAAATGAAGGGGTAAAATTTAAAAATTGTATATCTCAGGAGTGGCTGGACCGATTAACTTCTTACTTGATATGTAGGTTGGTATAAGTAAACATTAATTGTTTACCATTCCGTGGCGGGGTGCATCCAAAAAATGAAGGGGCAAAACTTAAATATTATATGTCTCAGGACTGGCTGGTCCAATAAACTTCTTACTTGGTATGTAGGTTGGTATGAGTAAACATTAATTGTTTACCATTGCGTGGCGGGGTGCATTAAAAAAATGAAGGGGAAAAATTTAAATATTGTATATCTCAGGAGTGGATGGACCGATTAACTTCTTACTTGGTATGTAGGTTGGTATGAGTAAACATTAAATGTTTACCATTGCGGGGCGGGGTGCATTAAAAAAATGAAGGGGCAAACTTAAATATTTTTATATCTCAGGATTGGCTGGACTGATAAACTTCTTACTTGGTATGTAGGTTGGTATGAATAAACATTAATTACATTACCATTGCGTGGCGGGGATGCATCCAAAAATGAAGGGTCAAGACTTAAATATTGTATATTTTAGGAGTGGCTTGACCGATTAACGTCATACTTGGTATGTAGGTGTGTATGAGTAAACTTTTTTTGTTTACCATTGCGTGGCGGGGTGCATCCAAAAAATGAAGGGGCAAAACTGAAATATTGTATATTTCAGGAGTGGCTGGACCGATTAATGTCATATTTGGTATGTAGGTTGGTATAAGTAAACATTAAATGTTTACTATTGTGTGGTGGGATGCATCCAAAAAATGAAGGGGCAAAATTGAAATATTGTAATTTCAGGAGTGGCTTGACCGATTAACGTCATACTTGGTATGTAGGTGTGTATGAGTAAACATTTATTGTTTACCATTGCGTGGCGGGGTGCATCCAAAAAATGAAGGGGCAAAACTTAAATATTATATATCTCATGAGTGGCTGGACCGATTAACGTCATACTTGGTATGTATAGTTGGTGTAAGTAAACATTAATTGTTAATTATTGCGTAGTGGGGTGCATCCGAAAAATGAAGGGGCAAAATTAAAATATTGTATATTTCTGGAGTAGCTGGACCGATTAACTTCTTACTTGGTATGTAGGTTGGTATGAGTAAACATTAAATGTTTACTATTGCGTGGTGGGATGCATCCAAAAAATGAAGGGGCAAAACTGAAATATTGTAATTTCAGGAGTGGCTGGACCGATTAATGTCTTACTTGGTATGTAAGTGTGTATGAGTAAACATTTATTGTTTAACATTGTGTCTCGGGGTGCATCCAAAAAATGAAGGGGCAAAACTGAAATATTGTATATTTCAGGAGTGGCTGGACCGATTAACGTTATACTTGGTATGTAGGTTGGTATAAGTAAACATTAATTGTTTACCATTGTGTGGCGGGGTACATCCAAGAAATGAAGGGGCAAAACTGAAAAATTGTATATTTCAGGAGTGGCTGGACCGATTAACTTCTTACTTGGTATGTAGGTTGGTATGAGTAAACATTAAATGTTTACTATTGCGTGGTGGGGTGCATCTAAAAGATGAAGGGGAAAACTGAAATATTGTATATTTCAGGAGTGGCTGGACCAATTAACGTCTTACTTGGTATGTAGGTGTGTATGAGTAAACATTTATTGTTTACCATTGCGTGGCGGGGTGCAAAAAAAAATGAAGGGTTAAAACTTAAATATCGTAGATCTCAGATGTGGTTAATCCAATTATCGTCAGACATGGTATTTGTGTACATATAGTTATAATTACAGGTAGCACAGTTTCGGTGCTACCTTCGATGTACTGTTTTTATAGATTGGTGTATGAAAGAATTTCTTTAGGTTTTCAAGGAGCACTATTAATCATTGGTTTAAGGTCAAACTACCATAGATGTGTGTATATATGTTAATTCTTGACAAATCCTTACTTTTAACGTTTATGGTAATTTGGAAACTTTTAATTGGATTTAACCTAGAGTTAAAGGTAGCATAGTTTTTGTGCTTTCGTTGATGTATTATTTGTTATTGAATTTTATATGATAAGTTTTCTTTAAATTTTTAAGCACCACTTTTATGTATTGCTTTAAAGTCAAACGATTAAATATGTTTTTTATCTGCGTGAATTCCTAACAAATCGTTAGTTTAACCTTAAACGTGATTTGGAAACTTCTAATTGGGCTTAACCCATTTAAATGTTCCTACTTAAAGATAGCACCATTTTGGTGCTGCCTTTGATGTACTAAATTTATATGTAAAATTTTGCAATAGGTTTTTAAACAACACTTTTTGGTTTTAACCTTAAACTTACTTTGAAACTTTTACTTGAACTTAACCCATTTAAATGTTGCTACTTAAAGATAGCAGCATTTTGTCACTACCTTTGATGCTCTATTTTTATATGTAAAATTTTGCTATAGGTTTTTAAACAACACTTTTAAGTATTGTCTTAAGGCCAAACTAATAAATATATTTTTTATCTATGTGAATTCTTAACAAAACTCTTGTTACTAATTGAATGGTGATATAAAAATTTCTATTTTTAGCCAGATATTGGACCACCGTCTTGGTGCTACCTTTAATGTACTATTTTAATAGTATCTAATCTGTATTTAATTTTATTATTGTTTTGAACACTTGTCTTTTAGTCAAGCAAATGTTGTTTTGATGTTTAAAAAATCATTTTTACCACCACATATATGTAAAGCTTATATTTCTAAGTTCAATCCACCAAATAAATATAAATGTGGGCATTAATATAAGATGTACTAATAATCAGTTTAGATACATAATACAGAAAATTGTTAAAAAAAGAAATTTAAATTTATCATATTACTGTCTATGCGCAGTTGCACTTCAGCATTTATAAAAGTGGTTTGTTGAGCGTGGCCCTTATTATTGATGAATCTTCACAATAAATGGTTAAAATTAAACATACAATTGTGTACGAGAAGTAGTACTCGCCTACTGCGTATGCGCAGAAGGTTTTCCACCACTCTTCGTTGGGTATATAAGCAGCTCAGTTAACCATGTATTTCATTGTTTGGTGAACTTTTGCCGAGTGAACATCTTATTCATAACTTCGGTTGTTTCGGATATTTAAAAGGTGTATGCTATTTTGTAATATTCAATTAATATTGAAAGTAAATAAAAAAAAAAATAAACGACTTCATTATGTCTGCACTGCAGTGTTACATGTTTGATAATAAGCCAGTAGCTGTATTATTTGATCGTGAAAACAATCCATGGTTTAAGGCTAATGATATATCAAAGATTCTAGAATACAAAAGACCGCGAAAAGCAATAAATGATCTAGTTAAGGAAAAATATAAAAAGTTGTATAAGGATATAAATGGAACTAGTTCGGTTTTGCCTTATAATTTTCAAAAAAGAACCGTATTCATAAATGAACCAGGTTTATATTCCTTAATTATATCGTCTAAGATGAAATTAGCTAAACGCTTTCAAGATTGGGTGTTCGAAGAAATCCTACCATCAATTCGCAAGTATGGAGAGTATAAAATTAAAAGAGAAAACCTTAAGTTGACTCACTCCTTACATAAAGTGTTGGCAAATAATCAAAAACTAATTGAAACTTTAATTGATCAAATGCCTAAGGTTGCTGTTATACCTGATGATATGGATTTAAAACATATCTTTTGTGTGCTGGAAAAAGACACATACTATGAAAAGTATGGAGTAATTGAGTACAAATGCATTCGTACAGAAAGAAGACGATTCAAAAGAGCATTGAAGAGAGCTAAGAAAGATGGTTTTGTACCAAGTTTTACAAGATATCCTGTACCAAACAGTATAAATATACTCAATAAAGCTAAAGAGGTTATGCATGATTATGGTATGCATTATGAATCTTCTTTAAATAACATATTGACACCCCATAATTTTGTAAATATTGTTAAAATTGTTCTTAATGAATAAACTGTATGAATGTATGTGTGAATGTGAGACTTATTAGATTGAGAAGTTAAGGTATTTACTTTAGCTACTCCTTTGAAAAGTTTGGTTTGAGTGAAGGTCACTGGCGCGGTTTACTAAAAGACCCGTAAACCATTTGTATGTGCGTGTGAATGTGTGGAAAACGACGTACACCCACCTCCTCGTGGTGTTTTCTGGGTAATGCTAAGAGGTGTACAACTAATATCTTCTAAACCACATGGATTTGTTATTTATTTTATTTTTTAATATATTCATAGATATTTATTAAAAAAAAACTTTCATGTAAAAAATTTGTATCAAACAGTTTAAATTAAACAAATTTAAAGCATTTTAATTACATAAAATTTATAAATGTTGTAGCAAAACATTTCACGCTTTACTAATAATAATAACTAGAGATCGCCTCCTGATCGAAATTCGATCAAAATTTCGGTTGATCTGGACATTAGAAACTTAAAAACATTTTAGAACTAAAACATCTGTTCTTCCTCATTTTCTAGCAGCAGTTGTTTTTACAACAGCTGTCTAATAATTCATTCAATTCTCCTTTCTCCATAAGATTAACATTGGAACTTTGAAAGCCTGTAGGGCGTATCCCTGGAGTCCGACGTGAATTAGAATGTGATTCTGCTCATCTACAGGACTATACCTTTCTAACGGTATGCGCGGATTTATCCTACGATGCACACGAGCTGAGAAAAAAGGAGGAAATGAAACATGCTTGCCTATTAATATATAGATAGATGAAATCGATAGAACGTACATATATAATTGATATACAAATATAAGTCTTATAATTAATGAACCTGGAAAACAGAAATAAAGATAGCATCAAATTAGTGTTACTTTACAAAATAGTAAAACAAAAATGCAATAAACTCTTAGATTATACAAATTTTAAAGGTAACATCCAATCGGTATAAATAAATATAAAGGGAAAAGGCTTTAAGCTAAAAATACAATAAAATCTGGTTTAAAGACCTATATTTAGGTAGCACCTAATTAGCTTTATATGTGGAAAATTAAAAATGATTTATATATGTATATTACAACTAACCTGTTTGTACTTTATAGTTATAGGCTAATATAGAAAATGTCAAACTTATTTCTCTTTTACAAATAATGAAGTAAAAATGCAATAAATACTTGTGTTTAAGATGCAAATGCTGGTGTAACCGAATCAGTGATACCTTTAAATAGAGTAAAAAGCCTTATATATATGCAAAAAATGGAAAAAAATATTTGCCTAGATATTATATTTTACATGTTTTTTTTTCACTTCCAATTAACGTCTTAATACACCGAACGGTGAAAAACTAATTCTGAATCTTGAGGCTTAGAACCCTCACATATTGTCTTTACTTCACAGATACAGCTCAATCCTGTGATTATCAATCTTGTGAATTTTAAAATAAAATAAAAGGATAAAACATTAACTTTTATATTTATAGCTACACTAAGGTAGCACCATTTTGGTTCCACCTTTATATAAAATATATATTAATTCAATTATGATACTGTTTTTATGTATTTACACTAAATGTAGCCACAAATTAAAAAAGTTAATACATATAATGATGGGATATAGTCCTTATTCTATAAACACAGCTTACTCCCTGATCGACCCCCCTTCGAAACACCTTTTTTTTTAAAAAAACTTGTGCTATTATAAAATGAAAAACTATTAATATTCACTTCTATTCATTTGTTTTCTGATTTTACATATATGATAAGGAAAGCCAGAACTGCTATATTAAGTTATTTTTTTCAAGGCTAAATAGAGCTACAACAAAATAAGTGAACCTGTTTACTGAAGAAACGAGGAACATACATTTATGAATAAACAATTTTACATTTCCTTAAACTAACTGTTGTCTGTTTACACTCCACAGATAAGACTAAATTCTCTAAATATAAATTATAACATTTCAAATATATTTTTTTATTTATTTTTAAATCTTTTAACGCAATAAAATTTACTTTTATAGTTAAATAAAATTATGATATAATGTAGGAAAAAGCTACATATATATTCAATTATAAAACATTTTCATTTATTAAAACTAAATGTAACCCGTTGTTTATACTTCATACAGAAGGCTAAAACCTTGAAATTCAAACTTTTGGATATGGAATCCTAATATTTAGGTCATTTTTTCATATATTTTTTCAGTACTCTTGCTCTGAGCTTTGGAAATAAAAATCTCAAGATAAAACTGCAGGCTTGATTTGGACCTTTAACTGATGTAAACTTCCATCCTGACCCTTCACCTTCATGCTCCGGCAGTTTTATGAACAATTCTTTCACACATTCATCAATAATTTTTATTAACATCAGAATCAAACATCAGAGTACGATTTTTTTTTATAAACCTCTCATTGAGGTCTTACCATTTGTGTTAATGCATCCAAAACTAAACCAAATTTTATAAAATTTAATCATAACGATTCTTTTTTTTTAATTTGTCCAATAAATAATTGGCCCCAGTTAAAAAGTTTTCCAAATCAATCTGTACATCATTAATTTTGTGATAACCGGTGTCCTTGTAATGCTGTAATCCGTAGCTGTATGGTTCCGTTTTGTTCTTTTTCCTTGCCTATCTCCGAGTCTGTGTCCACATTTTTTATCTTGGTAGCTAGGTATGTCTTGCTGACAACTAACATTTTATTTGTAGCTAGGGCTATTTCTTAATTGGATTGTATTTTTACAGTAAAAACTTGGATAATAAAAAGAGTTAATTAAGTTTTGTTGAAGCTGCTTATAATTCTAAGAGAAAACTGTATTTTCGAACAAGATAATATACAGCAAAACAGTTATTAGGTTAAAAGAGGTTTCTTTTGGTTTATTTTACTCTGATCCTCAGAAAATACAAGCTAAAAATACAGAAAAAAAGGAAAAGTAAACAAAAGACAAAAAAGGAAAAACCAAAGAAAAAAAATACTTTAAAAATAGAAAAAATACAAAAGAAAAAATATTGAAAAAGGAAATTTTGCGCGCAGTTCTGGCTTTCCTTATCATATATGTAAAATCAGAAAACAAATGAATAGAAGTGAATATTAATAGTTTTTCATTTTATAATAGCACAAGTTTTTTTTAAAAAAAAAGGTGTTTCGAAGGGGGGTCGATCAGGGAGTAAGCTGTGTTTATAGAGTAAGGACTATATCCCATCATTATATGTATTAACTTTTTTAATTTGTGGCTACATTTAGTGTAAATACATAAAAACAGTATCATAATTGAATTAATATATATTTTATATAAAGGTGGAACCAAAATGGTGCTACCTTAGTGTAGCTATAAATATAAAAGTTAATGTTTTATCCTTTTATTATTTTATTTTAAAATTCACAAGATTGATAATCACAGGATTGAGCTGTATCTGTGAAGTAAAGACAATATGTGAGGGTTCTAAGCCTCAAGATTCAGAATTAGTTTTTCACCGTTCGGTGTATTAAGACGTTAATTGGAAGTGAAAAAAAAAACATGTAAAATATAATATCTAGGCAAATATTTTTTTCCATTTTTTGCATATATAAGGCTTTTTACTCTATTTAAAGGTATCACTGATTCGGTTACACCAGCATTTGCATCTTAAACACAAGTATTTATTGCATTTTTACTTCATTATTTGTAAAAGAGAAATAAGTTTGACATTTTCTATATTAGCCTATAACTATAAAGTACAAACAGGTTAGTTGTAATATACATATATAAATCATTTTTAATTTTCCACATATAAAGCTAATTAGGTGCTACCTAAATATAGGTCTTTAAACCAGATTTTATTGTATTTTTAGCTTAAAGCCTTTTCCCTTTATATTTATTTATACCGATTGGATGTTACCTTTAAAATTTGTATAATCTAAGAGTTTATTGCATTTTTGTTTTACTATTTTGTAAAGTAACACTAATTTGATGCTATCTTTATTTCTGTTTTCCAGGTTCATTAATTATAAGACTTATATTTGTATATCAATTATATATGTACGTTCTATCGATTTCATCTATTATTATTATTAGTAAAGCGTGAAATGTTTTGCTACAACATTTATAAATTTTATGTAATTAAAATGCTTTAAATTTGTTTAATTTAAACTGTTTGATACAAATTTTTTACATGAAAGTTTTTTTTAATAAATATCTATGAATATATTAAAAAATAAAATAAATAACAAATCCATGTGGTTTAGAAGATATTAGTTGTACACCTCTTAGCATTACCCAGAAAACACCACGAGGAGGTGGGTGTACGTCGTTTTCCACACATTCACACGCACATACAAATGGTTTACGGGTCTTTTAGTAAACCGCGCCAGTGACCTTCACTCAAACCAAACTTTTCAAAGGAGTAGCTAAAGTAAATACCTTAACTTCTCAATCTAATAAGTCTCACATTCACACATACATTCATACAGTTTATTCATTAAGAACAATTTTAACAATATTTACAAAATTATGGGGTGTCAATATGTTATTTAAAGAAGATTCATAATGCATACCATAATCATGCATAACCTCTTTAGCTTTATTGAGTATATTTATACTGTTTGGTACAGGATATCTTGTAAAACTTGGTACAAAACCATCTTTCTTAGCTCTCTTTAATGCTCTTTTGAATCGTCTTCTTTCTGTACGAATGCATTTGTACTCAATTACTCCATACTTTTCATAGTATGTGTCTTTTTCCAGCACACAAAAGATATGTTTTAAATCCATATCATCAGGTATAACAGCAACCTTAGGCATTTGATCAATTAAAGTTTCAATTAGTTTTTGATTATTTGCCAACACTTTATGTAAGGAGTGAGTCAACTTAAGGTTTTCTCTTTTAATTTTATACTCTCCATACTTGCGAATTGATGGTAGGATTTCTTCGAACACCCAATCTTGAAAGCGTTTAGCTAATTTCATCTTAGACGATATAATTAAGGAATATAAACCTGGTTCATTTATGAATACGGTTCTTTTTTGAAAATTATAAGGTAAAACCGAACTAGTTCCATTTATATCCTTATACAACTTTTTATATTTTTCCTTAACTAGATCATTTATTGCTTTTCGCGGTCTTTTGTATTCTAGAATCTTTGATATATCATTAGCCTTAAACCATGGATTGTTTTCACGATCAAATAATACAGCTACTGGCTTATTATCAAACATGTAACACTGCAGTGCAGACATAATGAAGTCGTTTATTTTTTTTTTATTTACTTTCAATATTAATTGAATATTACAAAATAGCATACACCTTTTAAATATCCGAAACAACCGAAGTTATGAATAAGATGTTCACTCGGCAAAAGTTCACCAAACAATGAAATACATGGTTAACTGAGCTGCTTATATACCCAACGAAGAGTGGTGGAAAACCTTCTGCGCATACGCAGTAGGCGAGTACTACTTCTCGTACACAATTGTATGTTTAATTTTAACCATTTATTGTGAAGATTCATCAATAATAAGGGCCACGCTCAACAAACCACTTTTATAAATGCTGAAGTGCAACTGCGCATAGACAGTAATATGATAAATTTAAATTTCTTTTTTTAACAATTTTCTGTATTATGTATCTAAACTGATTATTAGTACATCTTATATTAATGCCCACATTTATATTTATTTGGTGGATTGAACTTAGAAATATAAGCTTTACATATATGTGGTGGTAAAAATGATTTTTTAAACATCAACACAACATTTGCTTGACTAAAAGACAAGTGTTCAAAACAATAATAAAATTAAATACAGATTAGATACTATTAAAATAGTACATTAAAGGTAGCACCAAAACGGTGGTCCAATATCTGGCTAAAAATAGAAATTTTTATATCACCATTCAATTAGTAACAAGAGTTTTGTTAAGAATTCACATAGATAAAAAATATATTTATTAGTTTGGCCTTAAGACAATACTTAAAAGTGTTGTTTAAAAACCTATAGCAAAATTTTACATATAAAAATAGAGCATCAAAGGTAGTGACAAAATGCTGCTATCTTTAAGTAGCAACATTTAAATGGGTTAAGTTCAAGTAAAAGTTTCAAAGTAAGTTTAAGGTTAAAACCAAAAAGTGTTGTTTAAAAACCTATTGCAAAATTTTACATATAAATTTAGTACATCAAAGGCAGCACCAAAATGGTGCTATCTTTAAGTAGGAACATTTAAATGGGTTAAGCCCAATTAGAAGTTTCCAAATCACGTTTAAGGTTAAACTAACGATTTGTTAGGAATTCACGCAGATAAAAAACATATTTAATCGTTTGACTTTAAAGCAATACATAAAAGTGGTGCTTAAAAATTTAAAGAAAACTTATCATATAAAATTCAATAACAAATAATACATCAACGAAAGCACAAAAACTATGCTACCTTTAACTCTAGGTTAAATCCAATTAAAAGTTTACAAATTACCATAAACGTTAAAAGTAAGGATTTGTCAAGAATTAACATATATACACACATCTATGGTAGTTTGACCTTAAACCAATGATTAATAGTGCTCCTTGAAAACCTAAAGAAATTCTTTCATACACCAATCTATAAAAACAGTACATCGAAGGTAGCACCGAAACTGTGCTACCTGTAATTATAACTATATGTACACAAATACCATGTCTGACGATAATTGGATTAACCACATCTGAGATCTACGATATTTAAGTTTTAACTCTTCATTTTTGTTTGCACCCCGCCACGCAATGGTAAACAATAAATGTTTACTCATACACACCTACATACCAAGTAAGACGTTAATTGGTCCAGCCACTCCTGAAATATACAATATTTCAGTTTTCCCCTTCATCTTTTAGATGCACCCCACCACGCAATAGTAAACATTTAATGTTTACTCATACCAACCTACATACCAAGTAAGAAGTTAATCGGTCCAGCCACTCCTGAAATATACAATTTTTCAGTTTTGCCCCTTCATTTCTTGGATGTACCCCGCCACACAATGGTAAACAATTAATGTTTACTTATACCAACCTACATACCAAGTATAACGTTAATCGGTCCAGCCACTCCTGAAATATACAATATTTCAGTTTTGCCCCTTCATTTTTTGGATGCACCCCGAGACACAATGTTAAACAATAAATGTTTACTCATACACACTTACATACCAAGTAAGACATTAATCGGTCCAGCCACTCCTGAAATTACAATATTTCAGTTTTGCCCCTTCATTTTTTGGATGCATCCCACCACGCAATAGTAAACATTTAATGTTTACTCATACCAACCTACATACCAAGTAAGAAGTTAATCGGTCCAGCTACTCCAGAAATATACAATATTTTAATTTTGCCCCTTCATTTTTCGGATGCACCCCACTACGCAATAATTAACAATTAATGTTTACTTACACCAACTATACATACCAAGTATGACGTTAATCGGTCCAGCCACTCATGAGATATATAATATTTAAGTTTTGCCCCTTCATTTTTTGGATGCACCCCGCCACGCAATGGTAAACAATAAATGTTTACTCATACACACCTACATACCAAGTATGACGTTAATCGGTCAAGCCACTCCTGAAATTACAATATTTCAATTTTGCCCCTTCATTTTTTGGATGCATACCACCACACAATAGTAAACATTTAATGTTTACTTATACCAACCTACATACCAAATATGACATTAATCGGTCCAGCCACTCCTGAAATATACAATATTTCAGTTTTGCCCCTTCATTTTTTGGATGCACCCCGCCACGCAATGGTAAACAAAAAAAGTTTACTCATACACACCTACATACCAAGTATGACGTTAATCGGTCAAGCCACTCCTAAAATATACAATATTTAAGTCTTGACCCTTCATTTTTGGATGCATCCCCGCCACGCAATGGTAATGTAATTAATGTTTATTCATACCAACCTACATACCAAGTAAGAAGTTTATCAGTCCAGCCAATCCTGAGATATAAAAATATTTAAGTTTGCCCCTTCATTTTTTTAATGCACCCCGCCCCGCAATGGTAAACATTTAATGTTTACTCATACCAACCTACATACCAAGTAAGAAGTTAATCGGTCCATCCACTCCTGAGATATACAATATTTAAATTTTGCCCCTTCATTTTTTTAATGCACCCCGCCACGCAATGGTAAACAATTAATGTTTACTCATACCAACCTACATACCAAGTAAGAAGTTTATCGGACCAGCCAGTCCTGAGACATATAATATTTAAGTTTTGCCCCTTCATTTTTTGGATGCACCCCGCCACGGAATGGTAAACAATTAATGTTTACTTATACCAACCTACATATCAAGTAAGAAGTTAATCGGTCCAGCCACTCCTGAGATATACAATTTTTAAATTTTACCCCTTCATTTTTTGGATGCACCCCGCCATGCAATGGTAAACAATTAATATTTACTCATACCAACCTACATACCAAGTAAGAAGTTTATCGGTCCAGCCAGTCCTGAGATATATAATATTTAAGTTTTGCCCCTTCATTTTTTGGATGCACCCCGCCACGGTATGGTAAACAATTCATGTTTACTTATACCAACCTACATACCCAGTAAGAAGTTAATCCATAGTGTAATTTAAAGATATAAAATAAAACTGTTTTGCGCCTCCATTTTTTGGATACCTCGTGCCATGCATTTATGGATACCAAATAAGTGTACACACATACTAATAATTGTAAATGCCCAGTGACTCAAAGGTTAAGCCCTACACCAGCAAAGGACAATAATATTTTTAATTTTAGGTTTTTTTTTAACAGTTTGACCTTAGATTTGGGAAGTTATTTTTAGCATTTTATTACATGTTAACATTACATGTATACACATACCAAGTATGAAATAAATACATATTGCCATTCAAAAGATATAAAATAAAACTTTTTTGCGCCTTCATTTTTTAGATACCTCGTGCCATGCATTTGTAGACACCAAATAATCGTACACACATACCAATAATTACAAATGCCTTGTGACTCAAAGGTAAAGCCCTACAGCAGCAATTGACAATAGTATTGTTAATTATAAGTTTTTTATTTTTCAACAGTTTGACCTTAGATTCTGAAAGTTATGTTTAGCATTTTATTACAACTTAACATTACATGTATATACATACCAAGTTTGAAGTAAATACATATTGCTATTCAAAAGATATAAAATCAAACTTTTTGCGCCTTCTTTTTTTTTGGATACCTCGTGCCATACATTTGTAGACACCAAGTAAGTGCACACACATACCAAGTACGAAGTTAATACATAGAGCCGTTCCTAAGATATGGAATTTCAAAGTTTTGCCCCTTTATTTTTTGGATGCAACCACAACATTTTGGTTAATTTTTTAATTATAGGTACCCACCCCCTGGGGGTACCTCTATTACATAGCAGGTAGTTTTTTGGGGTCCCCGGACCCCTAGCACGCTCCATTTTCGAGATATTAGCAATTTTTTTGTGTTTTTAAGCTTAAATTTTTATATTATTCTTTTTTTATAGTACTGTATGCATCGTATATAGTATGATAACAGTATGATTGTAAGTTGCTTAACAGCTTGTAGCCATTGATAGTTTATACTGTATAGCCAACATATTTGGGTTTTATTCACTTTTTATTGTAAAGCCCCCAGCATTTCATATGCCCTAGTTCCAGGCGATCCATCTGTTCTTGTTTTATAGTGAATGACATAAGTTGGTTGATTTTATATACTGTATTGCCAACATTTTTAGGTTTTATTCACTTTTTATAGTATGGCCCCCAGCATTTCATATGTTCTTGTTCCGGGCGATCTATGTGTTCTTGTTTTATAGTGAATGACATAAGTTGGTTGATTTTATATACTGTATTGCCTACATTTTTGGGTTTTGTACACTTTTTATAGTATAAACCTCACCATTTCATATGTTCTTGTTCTGGGCGATCCATGTGTTCTTGTTTTATAGTGAATGACATAAGTTGGTTGATTTTATATACTGTATTAACCAACATTTTTGGGTTTTGTACACTTTTTATAGTATAGCCCTCACCATTTCATATGTTCTTGTTCCGGGCGGTCCATGTGTTCTTGTTTTATAGTAAATGACATAAGTTGGTTGATTTTATATGCTGTATTACCAACATTTTTAGGTTTTATTCACTTTTTATAGTATAATCCCAACTCTTTTATAGTGGATGACATAGGTTGGTAGCACTGCAGGGAAATTCAGGGAATTCATGGGGATATTTTGGGGTTTACCCGGGGGTTGGTAGCCCTGTTTCTTTTCCCATGCTCTTCCGCCCCATGCTACAATCTGTTGGAGAACAAGTACACTAAGTGCAGCCACACATGCTACAATCTGGCAGAAAAACTATAAACTAGACACATCCCTAGTACATGCTGCGCTCTGGTGGACAATACGTAAACTAGCAGCGCACATACTACACTCTGGCGGACAAACCGCGAACCCTTACGCCAGCCGTCGCCACAGATTATCTGACACATTTCCACCCCTTTCCGACAAGTACCTCGGTAGCTCAGAGGTAGCGAGCGGGCTTCACATGCCGGCGGGCCGGGTTCAAATCCTGTCCTTGCCTGTGATAAATTTTATTCTTAAACTCTAACCCCCACATCCTTCCTCGTCAATATCCCACAAACAAATGAGCTCCCAATACCTCATCCCTTCCTTAGATACCTCCCTCACCTTCCCATCCTTCCCTCACCCCCAGCCGCTTCAACTCCTACAACAGTTACAACGTTACAACAGTTACAACCGCCTGACCTTGACCTGAGCCAACTGTAGCCATTCCCCACTACTCATGTTTATTTAAATAAGATTTCTGATTGAAGGATTTCTCACACAATGTGCACTGATGAGGTCGCTCACCAGTGTGGGTCAAGGCATGTTTATTTAAATTAGATTTTGAAATGAACGATTTTTCACACAATGGGCACTTATGAGGTCGCTCACCAGTATGGGTCAAAACATGATCCTTTAAATGATCTTTCTGCGTGAAGGATTTCTTACACAATGTGCACTGATGAGGTCGCTCACCAGTGTGGGTCAAGGCATGTTTATTTAAATTAGATTTTGAAATGAACAATTTTTCACACAATCGGCACCGATGAGGTCGCTCAGCCCACTCATGGCATTTCAATTTTTTAGATTTAATTACATTCATCATCTCTAACAGGTCTTTGATCAGCAAGTGTAATACACCCGATATACACAATTGTTGAGATCCAACGCTTATTCTAACATGTTATTCAGCAGTGGTTTTAGTTTTTTTATAAAATATGGTGAGTTGGTGAAATACCCGTATTTTTGAGGTTATTGATATTGTCCATTTTGCTTGTCTCATTAGGATAAACCTGGCCTACCACAGGCATTCCTCACTGATACTTTGGATGACCATTATATGAAATATTAAGAATAACCAAAAGTTTTCATCGGCAAGAAAAATCTTTTACCTGGGGATCTTTATTCATACGTTAAATCATACCAGTAATTCCATTTCATTAGCTTCACATCTCAGTTCAACAGTTGTTTATGTTCACTAGTCAAGTTCTTAATCAGACTGTTCAGTACATAACTTTGCTTAGCTCCTTGCTATTATTTTTCTTCCTTATAAAACCTGTAAAGAAATGAACCATAAGTATTCTTGCTTGCTCTTCATGAGAAATATTAGATGGACTGACAATTATGACCCTTTTAGGGAATTTCCCTATAGGGATTTCACTACAGTAATATGGCAGTAGTCAGGGCAAGTTTTAAACCCAGGACCATGATACTTTTTCATTTTGAGGTCTCTAGAAGCTTAAAACTCTGTTCGTTCAAACTGATATAAATCTATATTTACTTAATTATATTTATAAATACATACATACATATATGTGTCCGTGAACACGGCAGATTTTGAATGGAACTTCTGAACTTCTGATTTTGATGAAATTTTGTATAGGGGTGTAAACCAGCATTTACTTGAACGAAACCAGAACATTCGGACCATGAGAACGGGGTTTAATGGGGTTTTGGCATTTTTTTATCCTAATTTCTAATATTCCAATAATTTTAACATAAACATTTAAAAGAACTCAAAAAACAAATACTTTAGTATTTTGAATTGTTAACTTAGCTTAAATGGTTAAGGAGAAAATCTAAATGAAAAAACCTTCTATCTTGCTTATTTATTCATATAACTTTATAAAAAATTTGATTTGTAGGTACATTAATTAGGAAAGGTTTAGCTTTTATTTGGTTACAAAGACCAAATAGCAATTAACCTACGTAGGCTAACTAACTCCATGGGATTTGTGGCAAAAATGAAAAGAATAATACCATAATAGCATAATAAAATTTGGTATGTACATTCACAAGGTAGGGTTTTAACTTATATTCACTTACAAAACCCATTTTGCGGCAAATATACATCCATACTCAATCCCTTGTTTTCTATCGTGAAATAGAAAAAAATGTAAGTTTAGCTATGGCCATCTAAAAATGAAATTTTTACTTCGGAAATATTCTTGGGGTTGACAGGACTGTTACTTATGTGTAGCTGTCGCTCCCCCTCTTCACCCTGCATTTGACCTACACTTATCCCGCTTTCAGCAACCAGGGTCAGTTTGGCAAGTGCTGTCCTGAGGTGGTGGACGATTCCTCCGTGAGCGTGCTTGTGTGTTTTGTAAACCGGGAGGACGAGTCCGAGTGCGATAGTTTTTTATTTGGTTATTTGTAATTGTTTAGGCTACAGTTGCCGTTTTAGATTTGTTTTTATTTTTAGTAACTTTTTATTTTTCCATCTATAAATGTTTTAATTTATTGTAGTATCATTGTTAAAATATTTAATTAATGGTTTATGCTGGGAAACTTCATAGAAATTTTTTATATTGTGACGGGGTCAACGGTGAGATAAGAGATAAGACGACCGGCAAGCAAAGCGTGTCCCAGATCCGCCGTTGACCCCTGCACGCACCACCGTCGCCGGCATCCCCAACCCTAAAGGATATGCGGAAACACTGATATTAACTGTAAAACAGGACTTTTCATTCTACCGCCGGATCACTAGGATGTTCGTGAGAGCTCCTGTGAGAACTTTCGATTTTCGAGAGTAAGTCACTAATTATCGTACCGTATTAACTTTTTTTTATTTATCGAATACTTCAGTTTCACTGGTATTTCCTGTTTTTCAGAAAAATCCAATTGGATTTAATTCAACAAACTGTAACATTGCTTATTAGCATTCGGTCAGAGGCAAGTGTCTCTTGGACCTGATTTAGTACATAATACCAGTCATTAAATTTAGATAAATTAATATTATTGACAATAAAGTTTGTGAAAAACAGATATACTCCCACACCGGTGCAAAGTTAATTGTTTTGTCTTTAGTTTAATTCATGTGAGCCTTCCACGTGATCGCAAAACCTCGTCGGGGGCACATGTCCTGCGGAGAAATTGACTTTTTTATTTACCTTTTTATTATTAATGAATAGTCTATATTATTGCATTTTAGTTTTATCATCGTTTCGGCGTGAATCGCAGTAATCATAAAAACTTTGTTGGGGCACATGTTTCCCGGACTAAATTTAATTTGACCATTTTTTTATGTCAAAGAGGTACTACTGTGCGTGGTTTTGTTATTAATTCAACGTGAATCCCAGTAATTATAAAAACTATGTCGGGGGCACAGGTCTCACGGACAAAGTTATTTTTATTTAATAATTTTGTAGATGTTAAAGGTAATTTGCTTTGTTTTGTTTTATTATCAGCCCGGTGTGAATCGTGCTACCATGAGTTTGTGAACAAATTCACGAATTCAGTACCATAAGCGGAAAACTTTGTCCAAATAATCTGCAGAAATTCTAAATTGCTACAGAAAGATTGAGATGTTTTGTGCGCTTTGGGGATCCTCTACAAAAGATGTCATGTTGTGAACTGAGGCCACCCAACTATTTCCTGGATCCGCCATTGTTTAAATAACATATATTTAAGTGTTTAATTCATTTCACAGGGAATGCAAATAAATCCTCACAAATTGAAAATACAATAAAATTTACTAACTCCACACACAACAAACTAGTCACGAGTATACAAAATTACAATCATGTTACAGTAGGTTCAGGTATTGTCTTCCCATTTCATTGAATTGGTTCTATTCTACTTTATCAACCACTAACACTGGTTTAGCCTAAGGCATACAGGCGACTATTTTAAGGCAATTATTACATCGCCCAGTCTGTGCATCATTGGAAGAATGGGAGCGCGCACACAGGCAATCAAAAGTAGCGCCCATTTTAAAATCTGTGGCATGCCACAGTCAGTAGCTACTCCGCAATCACCCGTGACTTGTTTATCTTGTTGTATATTTGTGCCAACAATTGATAACAAAGCATCAAAACTTTTTTTACATTTTGTAGTAGTTAAAGAATTTCTTATCGTCCTCTTGTAAGGTGTTATATCTAATGAAACTCTCCATTTATAAGTCTTTGACTTACAATAGGGTGTACCCAATACTTGAGGTGTTTTCTTTTTTTTCTGGCCCCTCATCAGTAGTGCACAAACACACGTTAGCTCTACAAAGTCCATTTTATGTCACACAGAATGAGAACTAACATGCGAAAACAATCGCTACATGTGTGCCTTCACATAGATCGAGGGCGATTTTAATAGGCCGATTTTGTAATCGGACAGTTAGAAAATCGCCCGTGTGCGCCTGGCCTAAACAGTTGTGTTACTGTCTTAAGTGATAGATGACTGTCTGCTCATGTTTATGTTGAAGAACAGCCTTCCTTTATTTACATGACTCATCAATTGGTCTGAAATGCATTATTAACAACAAGATAATTAAAACCTAACCAACAATAAGTGTCTTACAATATCCTAAACGCTTTACTTCTTTCACTAGCCTCCAGAAATAACTGTACCAAATTTGGACGATGACAAAGTTTTAGCAAATTAAACATAAACAATATTGTGACCCAATCAGCCATGTCAAGCACATAATGTATAGGCGGAGAGGTCAAAATCTGTTAATATGGACACAAGTTGATTTTTCATTTATGGTTGACTGCGATCAATTCCTACTGAACTAACGTAACCTAACTAAAAAAAACCTAACTAAAATTACCTAACCTAACCTAATTAAAAATGTTAACATATAACATGGCGTGAGATAACGTACTTTAAGGGTACCTCTTACCTCGGCGTCAAAATCGTCAAGCGAGACTGTTAACTGCCGCTATACCCGGAAACTCACATTTTGGAAAATATATAACAAGTGATTTTAAATTTTGTCACTTTAATGCTTTTTTTGGTTTCAGTACGAAATCGATCGGTGGTCTAATAACGATGTTTTTGAAATTGCAGACCTTTCACATCTCCCATCTTGCAGATTCTTGTTCTTAAGATTATATTGTACTCGTGTATCGTCTTTTTTCTTAAAAAATTGTTTTTAATATGTTAAAACTTGATACAAAAACGCTTATTTCAACATTATTAGCAAGCTTCCTGCTTAGTAATTTAAATTAATATCGAAATTTTAAGACGATAGCGGAGTACAAATTTATATTACGAAAAGAATGACACCAAAATATTTTAAATCGGTTTACAACTGGGCGACAAACACAGAGATTCTAAACCCTTGCATCCGAGCGCGACAGATGGGTAGAGCGCACCCTTAATGTGAGGCAACATAACAAAGGTTATATTTGTTAATTTCAAGTTTGTTAGGTTAGGTTAAATAATGTTAACATAAAAAAACTTATCGAAAAACAGTGTAATGTACACATAAAATAAACTAACCTAACCTAAGCAAATATAATCCTTTATAAATGAACTTTACATAGAAAAAACAGTAAAAAAGTAATTGCATCATATTACATCTCGTACGTTACATATGCGTTAAGTAGGTTAGATGCGGCCTGTTCTTACACCAATCGTGTGGCCATGAGCAATCAGTATTCCCGAGTAAGGTAAGATAACAGCAACCACAATACCGACCAGAATTTCCTTAAATGCTTACTATCTTAAGACATCAATATCAAATATCATATGACTTTACACTTCAATTTCTCAATTTTAAGGATTTTCAAGTGTTAGATATTAATATGCTTAGCTACAACAGTTGGTCAGTTAAGATATAACATTTAAATAGCATTTGTACACCATCATAAGATTGTATGGGACCACTAAAGTCTTAAGTGTTCATCATCAAACATAATATGACTTTACACTTCAATTTCTCAATTTTAAGGATTTTTCAAGTGTTACATATTAATAAGCTTGGCTACAATAGTTGGTCAGTTAAGGTATAACATTTAAGTAGCATCCGTACATCATTCTACTAACTCTCTTATCCACACGTTGGGCATTGATGAGGTCGCTCAGCAGTGTCGGTCAAAACATAATGAGCCTTTTAATCAGATTTCTGGGTAAAGAATTGTTCACACTTCGGACACTGAATGAGACGCTTACCTATGTATCGTCATATGGCCTTCTTAATTAGATTTGCGAATGAGGGATTTTTGACCAATCAGGCAGTTATGAGGTCACTCCCCAGTGTTGGTAAAGACATGTTCCTTTAAACAAGTTTTCTCAATAAATGATTTCCCAAAGATCGGACACTGATGAGGTCACTCGCCGGTGTGGGTCAAGACATGTTTTTAAAACTACTTTTCTTACTAAACAGTGTTTATATCTCACACGATAAACACTGATGAGGTCGCTCACTAGTATTGGTTAAAACATGAGCATTAAGTGGGATTTCTGCGTGAGGGATTTCTCACACAGAGTGCGCTAATGGGGTCACTCACCAGTGTGGTCCAAAACATGAATCCTTAAATGAGATTTCTGCGAAAAGGATTTTCCACACTTCGGGTATAGTACTGATGGTGTCATTCACCAGTGTGGGTCAAGGCATGTCTATTTAAATCATATTTTGATTTTAAGGTTATCTCACACAATGGGCACTGATTAGGTTGCTTACTACAGTAGGATACACGAAAATAGTCCAATGAGAGTCAATACATTGTTGCCAAATTTACTTTGAAACACATCTTTATACTGTATTACACATGGTTAACATAAAAACAAATGACAACATTGAAAAATGAGAGGAGGTGAGGGGGGGACAGCTTTTAAAATTTATAACACTCTGTTGTTGTGCCACTTGCAAGTACAGAGGTTGGCCCCCTCTGAATTAAAAAAAAAACATTTGTAGTGCTAGCCTACAAACTTCTTGCTACCCACATTGCTACTTCAGTGTTTGTATTTTGTTTTCCCACCGCCTGAAGGAACTACAATAATCCCATTTGGAACAACAACTGGGCCAGGTCCAGCTGCATGAGTCACCAGAACCTGCACAAGCCTGACAGCTGATTACGGGTAGACAGTTTCTTTAACTTTATTCATTCGGTCTGGTGCTTCAGTCGTGAGTTGTTTGACCCTATCCAGTATTGGATTTTTGCAAAGGTAAGGTCAATTTATTAAAGAATTTATTACTTAAGAAAAAAAATTATTAAATAATACTGAGCCTTTGCCATTTAATTAGTTTTGAAAATGATTTTAATGTAATGAATATAAATTGGATTTTCTGAAAACATTAAAAATATATTAAGACAAAATTAATTAAATAATGATACTTAGATATACGTGTTATTGTTTTTATAGTACTGTACCGGTATTCTTAAATAATTAATTATCTTTACGGTATTAAATCTTCTGCTTATACAAATTGATTTAAGAAAATAGCTACTGAGATTAAGTTGTAAATTAATTGTAACATGTTGATGCCAGACTAGCCTGTTTTAGAGTGTTCGTGATAATTTGTGTACCATTTTTGTTGTCAGAAGGTTTGTATAATATTTTATTTTGATTTGTGGTATTCCATAGAGAAAATTCAAAGAATTTAATGATCTCTTTTTATTAGGAATAGGCCTGATTTATATGAGCATTCCTCATTATCTAGACAAGATTAATGAGATTAAAAGAGAACTCAATTAAAAAATATGAGGGTCCACACTTTGTTGGTTTTCTGTTCATAAAATGTTCCTTAGCAAAGAAAAAATAATAATAAAAATAGTAATAATTTATGGGAATAAGATTTCAGGGGTGTTTTATAATGTTAGAGGTATTTAAGACTTATATTATACTAGCTGTTGCCCGTCACGGCTTCGCCCATGATTGAATTTATTTTAAAGGTAATAAAATCTTTTAAAGAGCAACGAAATATACTTCCTAAACAATGAAATTTAAACAATGAATTGGTGTGAGTGGAGCTCTGAAGGAATTTCGCAAAAACTATTCTTAGTGAGGAAAGGTTTCTTAAATAGAAAAGGCCCTGAGAACCTATGAGCCCTATGAGCAAATAGGAACGACCATGTCAAATTTCAACCCTGTAGGCCCACAGTTATTTTGAAGTCATGTGGGGCAGAGCCCTTAAGAACATTAAAACTATATTTAATTTGTAAAACTGTTTCTTAGTGAACACTTATTAGCAAAACACAACGATTACGTTAAATTTCAACCCGTAGGATCTATGGTGGTTTTGAGAATTTGTGGGGAGGAGCCCTAAGGGAAATTTGCAAAATTGTTTCTTATTGATGCATGTTACCTATGAGCAAAGAGGAATGTCCATGTCAAATTTCAATCCTGTTGGCCCTGGATTAATTTTGAAGTCATGTGGGATGGAGTCCTAAAGAACTTAAAAAATTATATTTACAATACCATTTTGTACTGAGCACCTGTTAGCAAAACGGCACATCCACATTTAATTTATATCCCCTAGAGTCTATGGTAATGTTGAGGTTCTATGGGGTGGAGCACTAAGGGAAATTTTCAAGATTATTTTTCAGTGAGCCCCTGTGAGCAAAGAGGAACGTCCATGTCAAATTTCAACTCGGTGGACCCTAAAGTCATTTTCATGACCTGTGGGACAGAGCCCTAAAGAATTTCAAAAAATATATTTGCAAAACCGTTTCTTAGTAAGTAACTATGAGCAAAGACGAACGTCCAATTCAAATTTAAACCCCGGAGGCCCAAAAGTAATTTTGAAGTCCTGTGGGGCGGAGCCCTAAAGAACTTCGAAAACTATATTTGCAAACCCCTTTCTTAGTGAGCACCGAGCAAAGAAAAACGTACATGTCAAATATCGACCCCGGAGGCCCTAAAGTAATTTTGAAGTCCTGTGGGGCGGAGGAGACCTAAAGTGCTTCATAAACTAAATTTGCAACACAGTTTCTTAATAAGTATCTATTTGAGCAAAGAGTATTGTCCATGTCAAATTTCAACACGTAGGGTATACAGTAATTGTGAGCTTCTGTGGGGTGGAGTCCTACAGGGGATGTTTAAAGCACTTTTTTTATTGAGCACCTAAGAGAAAAGAGATCACTCCAAATTTCAACCCCGCAGGTTTCTTAATTCGTATTTAAATTTGGCCATACGGATAACATTATGTTGAAATTTCTAAGGCCTGTGGGGCGGAGCCCTGAAGGAATTTTGCAAAATCGTTTCTTAGGAGCACCTAAGACGCAAGATAAACCTTTGTTTAAAGTTTCAAATCAATAAAACGATAAAAAATTAAAATTCCGAAGAATGATTTATCCCCCCCTGCCCTCTGGAACCCAGGAATGGTGGCTTATGAATGGAGTCCCGCGCTGCAGATCTGGTCTACACTGTGACTAACTTATATCTAATCACTGCAGAACTTTGGCATTCGAGAAGTCGTGCGCGATCGAACTTGAGTAACCTTTGGGTCGACCCAGCCTGAACTATCGTACCAAAAGTAAGATCATTCCTTTTTATTGTGTTCAACCACATCTTGTTAAAGGAACTGTGTTACGGATCGGAGGCTAGAGAACATTGCGTGTGATTGGAGTTGCCACCGCATTGTGTCTTCCAACTCTTTGGACAATTTTTTGAACAAAATTAAATTTAGAAAATTTAATTTAAGTTATAGTGTACAAGTTGATAATCCCTGTGTGTGTCTTTTAGGTTAAAGTATTTTCTGTGATTTTGCTGATTCTTAGCTGGAGGTCTCCGATTAAAATTTCTGCTATAAATAATTGTATTAGAATTAAGGGGAAAAAAACTATTGTGTTCAAGGTCAACTTTGAAGTTTCTTTGGATTCAATATTTAAATCTTTAATTTTTTTTGGAATCAGGAGGGCCTTTTGGTTTATTGCTTTAATTTTAACTATAAGTTAGAGGCCAAGGGATGATTGTACATAATTAAGGTGCCTGTTAAATTAAACCTACATTGATTTTTTACTTGATTGGTCGAGGCTAAAAATAAATTCACTACCCGGTATTCAGCTGCCTGGCCATCATCTTTGAAAGGTGAAGTTAGTCCCTCGCTACAGCTCCTCTACTCTCCATGCAGCAAGGTGAAGCCTTTCCGCCCTGACAACATAAGTAAAGGAATCAGAACAAGTTTTGTCAAACCCCTTCCTTCTCTGAGCCAAGCCAGGAAACAAATGCAAATTTCCAACAGACTATTTTCGTGCGTCTTACTATAGTATGGGTCAAGATATGTCTATTTAAATCATATTATGATTAATAGGATATCTCACACAATGGGGACTGATGAGGTCGCTCACTAGTATGGGTCAAAACATGAGTGTTTAAGTGAGATTCCTGCATGAAAGATTTCTCACACAAAGCGCACTGATAGGGTCGCTTACCAGTGTGGATCAAAACATGATTCCTTAAGTTAGATTTCCGCCTGATGGATTTCTCACACAAAGGGCACTGATGGGGTCGCTCTCTAGTATGAGTTAAGGCATGTTTATTTAAATCAGATTTTGAATTGAGGGATTACTCACACAAAGGGCACTGATGAGGTCGCTCACCGGTGTGGGTCATAACATGTCTCCTTAAATAAGATTTCTGCCAGAAGGATTTCTCAAACAAAGCGCACTGATGTGGTCACTCACCAGTATGAGTTAAGGCATGTTTATTTAAATCAGATTTTGAAATGAAGGATCTCTCACACAATGGGCACTGATGAGATCGCACGCCAGTATGGGTTAAGGAATGTTTATTTAAATCAGATTTCTGCGTGAAGGATTTCTCACACAAAGGGCACTGATGGGGTCGCTCTCCAGTGTGGATCAAAACATGATTCCTTAAGGTAGATTTGTGCCTGAAGGATTTCTCACACAAAGGGCACTGATGGGGTCGCTCACCAGTGTGGGTCAAGGCATGTATATTTAATTCAAATTTCTGCTTGAAGGATTTCTCACACAAAGGGCACTGATGAGGTCGCTCACTAGTATGGGTCAAAACATGAGTCCTTAAGTTAGATTTCTGCGTGAAGGTTTTCTCACACAAAGGGCACTGATGAGGTCGCTCACTAGTGTGGGTCAAGGCATGTGTCCTTAAATGAGATTTCTGCCTGAAGGATTTCTCACACAAAGCGCACTGATGTGGTCGCTCACCAGTATGGTTTAAGGTGTGTTTATTTAAATCAGATTTTGAAATGAAGGATTTCTCACAAAATGTGCAATGATGGGGTCGCTTACCAGTGTGGGTCAAGGCATGTGTATTTAATTCAGATTTCTGCCTGAAGGATTTCTTACACAAAGGGCACTGATGAGGTCGCTCACTAGTATGGGTCCAAACATGAGTCCTTAAGTTGGATTTCTGCGTGAAGGTTTTCTCACACAAAGGGCACTGATGAGGTTGCTCACTAGTGTGGGTCAAGGCATGTCTCCTTAAATGAGATTTCTGCCTGAAGGATTTCTCACACAAAGTGCACTGATGCGGTCGCTCACCAGTATGGTTTAGGGCGTGTTTATTTAAATTAGATTTTGAAATGAAGGATTTCTCATAAAATGTGCACTGATGGGGTCGCTCACCAGTGTGGGTCAAGGCATGTGTATTTAATTCAGATTTCTGAATGAAGGATTTCTCACACAAAGGGCACTGATGAGGTCGCTCACTAGTATGGGTCAAAACATGAGTCCTTAAGTTAGATTTCTGTGTGAAGGTTTTCTCACACAAAGGGCACTGATGAGGTCGCTCACTAGTGTGGGTCAAGGCATGTCTCCTTAAATGAGATTTCTGCCTGAAGGATTTCTCACACAATGTGCACTGATGAGGTCGCTCACTAGTGTGGGTCAAGGCATGTCTCCTTAAATGAGGTTTCTGAATGAAGGATTTCTCACACAAAGCGCACTGATGCGGTCGCTCACCAGTATGGTTTAAGGCGTGTTTATTTAAATCAGATTTTGAAATGAAAGATTTCTCACAAAATGTGCACTGATGGGGTCGCTCATCAGTGTGGGTCAATGCATGTTTATTTAAATTAGATTTTGAAATAAAAGATTTCTCACACAATGTGCACCGATAAGGTTGCTCAGCCCACTCATGGCATTTAAATTTTTTAGATTTAATTACTTTCTCCATCTCTACCAGGTACTTGATCAGCAAAAGTGTACACCTGATTTATACAATTGTTGAGATCCAACGTTTATTCTAACATGTTATTCAGCAGTGGTTTTAGTTTTTCATAAAATATGGTGAGTTAGTGGAATACCCGTATCTTTGAGGTTATCGAAATGGTCGATTTTCCTTCGCTCATTAGGATAAACATGGCCTATCACAGGCATTCATCATTGATACTTTTGATGACCTTAATAATATGATCCATTAAGAATCACCATAAGTTTTCATAAGCAAGAAAAATCTTTTACCTGGTAATCTTTGATCATAAGTTAAATCATACCATAAATTCCATTTGATTAGCTTAATATCTCCAAGAGTTGCTTATGTTCACTAGTCAAGATCTAAATCAGACTGATCAGTCCATAACTTGATTAACTTCTTGCAATTATTTTTCTTCTTTATAAAACCTGTAAATAAATTAACCATAAGTATTCCTGCTTGCTCTTCTTGAGAGATATTAGATGGACTGACATTTACAACCCTTTTAAGGAATATCCCTATAGGGGATAGTCAAGTCAAATCAATCTTTATTCAAACATACAACAAAGTGTACAAGAATGCGTCAACAAAACTACAAATACTACAAAAAATGTAACCTGTAACTTTTCCAGTTCCAGATTTATACATATATATACATATTCACACTTTTTCCTCTCCCATCTTTACATATTTGAACACAGATCAGTAAATTCCTCAAAATTATAAAATTCACCATCAATAAAAAATACTTAAGCTTTTTTTTGAATTTATTGCTGTTTTCCTCATTTTTGATGCTACAAGGGAGGGAATGCATGAATTTAACTCCAATATAATCAGGGCTTTCCTTATATTTTTCTTTTTTATGCTTTTTTATTATAAAATTTTGTTTGTGTCTAGTATTATAAGTATGCACATCTTGCTGTCTTTGCAGTTGCAACTCCCGGCTTTTAACATATAATACAGTCTTATAAATGTAGAGGCTATAAACAGTAAAGAATTCTAATTCTTTTAAATGATTTTTACACGATTCATTTATGTTTAGATTAAGGATGCACCTTATGGCCTCTTTTTGTAAGTGTAAAATTTTATTTAAGTTAAATTTATTTATTCCACCATAAATTTTAATTCCATAAGAAATATGGGAGTGTATATTTGAAAAATAAACCATGCGCAAAATTTCTTTACTGCATAGTGGATACAGTCTCCTTAAAGTAAAAATACCTGAGCTAATTTTATTACATACTTTATCGACATGTTTGGTATTTACATGGTTGGTGTTTTATGGACATGTTGGTTTGCAGTGTATTGTCCAAGGTTAGACCTAAAAATTTGGTTTCATATGCAAAATTTTCAAATATCTTTATCCCAGAATTTTTACACTCAAAGTTTATGAAGGTTGTTTTGTTTTCGTTAAGTAATAGGTTTTTTTCATTTAAATAATCTCCAATTATTTTTAGTGAATCCTTCATTTTTATTTCAAGAAGTTCAATATTCTTTTCATGCATTGACATACTTATGTCATCTGCATATAAGCAGAGAGTATTGTTATTCACTCTTTCAGATAAATGTTTTGGCATCCCTCCCAAGTAGCACAAGAAGAGGAATGGACCCAACACTGATCCCTGAGGGACAGAATACTTCACTTCCCTAATACACCGCAGTATTACAGTAGTAGTCACGGCAAGTCCTAAGCCCAGAACCATGATACTTTTTCATTTTGATGTCCCTAGAAGCTAAAAACTCTGTCCGTCCAAACTGATATAAATCTATATTCACTGACATGGGTGACGAGTGAGGGGGCGGGGAAGATTGCGCGCGCATCACATGGTCCTTCAGGTGTTCGGCGATTGAGACACTGGCGCTTAGTGGTTTCGGCTCACTCTCACACAAAATACATTATTAGAATTGTTGTCATGTTTACGGGTACAGTGCATATATCGTAAAACTCCAATAGAGTTGAATGATAACAGCTTAAAATTTAAAAATGATGTAATTGTATTTAAAATATTTTTATTTTTGTTTTGTATGATTTAAAATTGAATATCTAATTTAGCTGCCCCTTCCGCCGCTCTAAAATCTGTCGCAAGGGGCACGTGCCCCCCATGCCCCCCCCCCTAGATATGGCCCTGATTGATCGTGTTACTCATAAGTGTGAGTCAAAGCAATTTTATTTTTTATTTAAATCAGTTTTTAATGAATGATTTGTCACACAATGGGCACTGATGAGGTAGTTCACCACTATGGGTCAGGCATGTTTATTTAAATCACACTTTAAATTGAAAGATTTCCCACACAACGCACACTGCCAAAGTCTCTAACTAGTATGGGTCAAAAAATGAATTCATAAGTTAGATTTCTGCGTGAAGGATTTCTCACACAAACGGCACTGATGGGGTCGCTCACCAGTGTGGGTCAAGGCGTGTCTATTTAAATGAGATTTCGTAGTGAAGGATTTCTCACACAATGCGCATGGAAGAGGTCGCTCACTAGTATGGATCAAATCATGAATCCTTAATTTAAATCTCTGCCAGAATGATTTCTCACACTTCTGGCATTGATGAAGTCGCTCATTAGTGTGGGTCAAGGCATGTTTATTCTTCCTGGTAACTTATTGTATAATTTGGTTGCAGAATACATGAATTGATTTTTATATAAACTTGTGTTTGGATCTTAAGTTATAATAATTTTCATGAATTTCTTGTAGGTTTTGCTTTTGATGATATAAAATTGAAAAAAAAAATAATGATTCATAAATATAAATACACTAGCTGTTGCCCCTCACGGCTTCGCATGCGATTGAATTTATTTTACAGGTAATAAAAACATTTTAAAGAACAAAGAAACCTACTTCTTTAATTAAGAATGACATTGAAACAATGAAGTAGTGTGAGTGGAGCTCTGAAGGTATTTTGCAAAACCTGTTCTTAGTTAGTGAAGGTTTCTTAAATAGAAAAGGTCCGAGAATATATGAGCAAATAGGAACGACCATGTCAAATTTAGTTGTTGACCATGTAAGTTGTTATATCAAAGTTTATCAGTCTCCACACATTGTTTTGCATAGATTCACTTTTTGTGCTCCACTTTATCTTAAATTTGTTATCAAAACTAATTACAATATAATAATTCTTGTGTGTCTTTGTATGCCTGAGGCATGTTATAATGCTTTGAAGGGGATGGGTCCAAACCGTGGTCTTGTTACAACTATCCAACGTCGACCTGTTGTAAGATTACACCATTAATCAATGGCCCAATGATAAATGAATGGCAACTGGGCCTAGTATCAAACCTTTAGAAGGTTACTAACTTTTCTCGGGATTTCGCTTATTCAGTTCTACACTGTTAATAGCATTTACCTGTACATAGTCAAATCAATGTGAAAACAATCAGTGCAACGTGTATATTCAACCCATGAATTGATAATCAAAAAGTACACTCGGGGTAGGCTTATTCTGCAAGGATGGGGATGAACGGTCTAAGGTTACACAATCCTAATATATGAAGTTATTGTTCAAAAATAAAATTAAATACATGCCAATGATGTGTTAAGACATATAATCTTCAGGGCCAATTTAGAAGTTTAGGTTCTGTAAGAAATATCTGTCATTTTAACATAAAGGGTCTGAGCAAATGTAAAAGTAACTGCCTCAGCAAGGTAGTGCTGGAAAATAATGGCCATGTCTTTCCACTGCAAGATACATGTGCAGAAGATTTAGAGAACAGTGGAAGGGGCAACATCAATGGATGGAGGCTTTGTGGAATAAACTGGTGACAGGGTGTGGGGCCTATGGTGTGGCGACTTATGTTAGGCAGGACATAGATGATGTACCGTATCAGTCTCCCACAAAGATGTGAGAATATCGTATGGAAACCATGTGATTTCTTGATTTCTCAATACTTTATATGCAGTGATGAATCCAAGGGGGGGGGAGGCATGGGGGCACAGTACCCTCCAGACAGAAAAAAAAGGCAATGTATAAAAAGGAATAAAAACAAGTTGAATGCTCGGAAAAAGTTTAATCTGCATGGTATTAATTATAACTCACTTTATTCCACCTATCTCATTGATCGTTTTAAATAAATGATCATTTATTACAGACAAAATAGTCTCATTCATCTGTGATTTTGATACTAAACCTACTGTATTTCGTTTGCTGTCATCACGTTGTAAAACTATTAGGGGAGAGGTGGGTATAACCGGGTGGTTGGGTACAAACCGGGTGGTCGGGTTTTGACCAAGTAAGTGCTGGTACCTGGCGATAAATGCCGAAATTAACAGGTAGTTGGAGAGGGAAAGTGGCGGACATTGCGCCATTAGTCTCTGAGCAGAACTCTGGCTGTTAAGAGCGTTTCTTTGTTTTTGATATTTCGTTTCCCAATGTTACGGACAGTTTGATCGCCTACTACGGAAAAACTACATGAGTTTCAGTGAAGGTGACTACACTATTGTGTAGTCTATGTCTTTATCTTTACACTGATATAAGCAATATCACAAATTAGTTTTAAGCACTCTGAATATGTTAAGTTTTTGTTAGTTACTACCAGTGGGGTGAAACCGGGTATGACGCGCGGGGTAAAACCGGATGGTATTTACACGTGTTATATGATCTAAATATTTAAAATTTGATTTTTTGCTCATAAATTATCTGAATATGTTATCTTTGATACTATTTTTGACTTAATTGTGTGTACTTAGTAATAAAATTTTAGAACTATAAAAACTTTGTTTTTTTTCTATTTCCCATATACTTAACATGTGTACCCGGTATCACCCCACTAGTGGGGTGGATTCGGGTACTTGCACTTTTGTTACAAAAGAAATCGCTGAAAAAAAACTATACGACTTATCAAGTTTTTAAAAGAAGCAATTCAAAAACAAATAAACACAAGATAAATTGAGACATTATTTAAAAATTTCTGTATAAAAATATGGCATCTACATGTCACTAAAGCTTAGCCACCCGGTTATACCCCACTTTCCCCTAATACCCCCGTCGCAGCAGACCTGCGTACTCAGCGAATTTCCATAGGAATTTGAGATTTTGTTTTTTCCCCATAAACACCATAGGAATGAGTATGTAGGTTTGCTGCCATGGGGTATTGTTAGAAAATGTTAGTTGTAAGGAAATATAATGATTAGGTAAGGTAAATATAAAATTGTATCAATATTCGGCACTTTTTAAATTTTCCCCATAAACCCCATGCGGGTATGTAGGTTTGCCGCCATATGGGTGTTGTAAGCAAAGATCAGTTAAACCCTACCTAGTGAAGGTGCATACCAAATTATACCAAGTTATGTCAATAAATAAATGAGATACAGGGTACAGGTACTATTGATTTCGGATGGGAAACTTTAGCTTTAGCTTTTCTCCGTTATCTGTTGAGCTAAGTTAAAAATTCAAAATACTAAATTGTTTGTTTTCTTAAGCGGTTTTCTTTCTTAAATGGTTTTAGTTAAAATTTTTGAATATTGAAATTTAAGCTTCAAAAATGCCAAAAACCCATTTTTTACCTCTTTGAAACCTCATAAAACCCCATTCCCATAACCCGATCATGCTGATTCGCAAACTCATGAAAATAGACCTGGGGTTACACCTCCATACCAAATTTCATCGAAATCGGAGGTCCCCTTCAAAAGTTGTCGGTACCATGGACACATATATAAGTATATACATTATACAGGGTGATCAACTCAAGGCGGCACCATTGTGATGTCGGAAATGGTAGGATTTAGAGAAAACTTTAAATGGACTTAATTTTTTATCGCAATTAAAAATATGAAACTTGATTGTGAAAATTTTTTCCAAAATGGCGGCCAACTTTAAAATTTCTTATAGATCACCCTATATTTTATGGTGTTTTTGGAATCTCTATATAATTTTAAGACTTTTTTTATTCTTTGATATTTTTCTCTAAACCTAACAGTTAGGGAGAGAGGCAATTAAAGTTCATTTTTACTTCCATAACAATAACATGGGGCAACCTTTATCTGCCCATATCTCCGAAACAATTCGGTAAAATAAAAAATACTTAAGATTAAAAATGTCTTAAAAATATGTTTAAAGAATATTTCACCACTAATATTTATCATTTAGGCAAAAAATAATTTATTTCCAGAATGATCATTTCAAGTGGTGCCACACCATTGTGGTATTGGAAACGGTAAGATAAATTTTTGCGTAAATGATAATTTTTATGATAAATTTTCATAATCAAGATTCATATTTTTAATTGCGATAAAAAATTAAGTGAGGTTCCCCAAGTTTTCTCTAAATCTTACCGTTTCCGACATCACAATGGTGGCCGCCTTTGAGTTGATCACCTTGTATACATATATATGTATATATATGATACCCCCGTCGCAGCAGACCTGCGTACTTAGCGAATTTCCAATGGAAATCTTTACATTTAAGTGTACATAACACATTTAAACACACACTATGAGTCTTTACATAGGTGTGTGATATCAAATTTAATGATGATCATACAATTTTTTCGATACCAATCTTACTGGTTAACGAACTCATCCAAGAGAATCTAACTTTACATGCCTGTACCAAATTTCATGATGATCAGATGATTTTTGCACTAGTTATCATGTTCACAAACACTCAAAATTGAAAATTCTATTTCCCATTTAAGCTCATGTTAAATTTTTTAGTAAATCGTTATTTGTGCAGTTTTAAATGTGTTTCCGACAAATAATCACTACGCATCCGGAAAGTACACATAAAATGCCACAATATAATATATATAATTATGTAATCGCAGAGGTGTCCCTACAACTATATAAACGGCAGCTCCCATGAAAACGACGGTAATAGCTTATTTCCAAAGGAAATTCGCTAAAAATGAAAGAACAGCGTTCTGGGGCCCTCAAAATGAAAAAGTAACATGGTCCCGGGCTTAGGTCTTAACATGGCTACTACCGTAAGAGCATATTCCCTATAGGGAAATTCGCTAAAATGATAGTTAATCATTGTTCTACATAGAATGTTTTCAAAGGAACGGATTGTCTGCACGGCATGTTCGGAAAATACACTTTTCATCATACCATTGCGATAAACGTTATTGTTTTCGGAACGGTCAGCTGTGATCGAAACTAGGTGATTACCGGTGGGTTGGATAAACGTGTTGGTAAACAAAGTTTTTGGGAGTAGACCGCGAAACAGTGGTTTTCGGGACACTAAACAAGTTAATTTATTTTTATTTTTAATAACAGCTGTAAATAGTTCAAATACAAGATAAACAAATAACAACGTAAGAGGGGGTATATAGGTTAAAACATATTAATTTTTTATCCAAGCTGTAAATTTATTAAATGTGGTACGATTAAAAGTACTGTTCGTAGCTCGTCCGAAAGTGGTATATCGGTGCACAATCGAATTCAAGTACTCGGCTATCGGCTTCGTCTCGTACTTGAAACTCGATCTTGCACCGATAACGTCCACTTTCCGGACTAGTGACAAATACTATTTCAAAATCATATAGGCCCTAGGTAATACATTACTTGATGCAACACCCGAAAGTTCTTTGTAAAATAAAAGTAAGCAACAGCTAAAATATTCTTAATTTTTGTCTACTGCCTCTGGGGAATCCTCGGTGAAAAAGACGAAAACCAAGTATGACAAGTCAACCGGTGTAACAGTGAAATTATTTCTTGTGATTCAGCTGGTAGTTCAACCACGGCAGACAATGCATCATGAGTTAAATCCTCAGCGCAAACACCGCCATCATTGTATGTTTTTTATTTATTTATCATCATTATTAAGGCTCAGATAAAAAAATTTAGAATATAATTCAGTCCAAATCCAGAAGCTCTTAGAAATAGTAAACAGTGGGTAGTCTAAAGTAGGCCTATAAAAATTCGTCTTTTTAAAATAATAATAAACAAAAACGATTTTGCAAAAACCAAAATTTTGTTCACCGAATTTCTTACTGCTTATTTTTCTAACCATTTTATCCTAATATAATCAGAATAGTCCTAAATAGTTACGTATATCTATCAATAAATAACAATTACATTGAATTATGATTTTTTAACCCTCCGAGTTCAATATAGTACCCCTGGAGCGTTACGCATTTTTTGAAGGTTTTGCATAGGCCTACTTCCAAATACCGTACAGTATAAATTAGTAAAAAATATATGTTAAGACCTAGCACCATAAATGTATAAAAATATATGAAAAAATTTTCATATACTATATGAAAGTAGATAAAATGGACTATATAATAATAAAAAAAAAATTTTACCCTTACTTATTGTTACCAAAATTAGGCTATAGGTTAAAAATCAAAAAATTACAAAAAAAATTGTATATAACTTTGCTCTCCCCCAAAATATTTTTGGATACACATAATTAAAATTCCAAGATATACATTTTGTTAGAATTTTATGCAGTTAAAGAAAATATATAATTTACATAGGTTTGAAGTATTTGAAAAAAATTTTTGCTGAATGAAACCAAATATGTCCCACAGTACTTACCCTAATCCCATAAGAACACATGTAAAACCAAGCTAGGAATATAACACTAATTCCTATTTGTGATTATAAACTTGATAAAACATATTAATTTATTCCAATAATGTAAATTAAAGGTAATAGTAACACTTTTAATCATTCATAACCTTAAAACGATTGGTAAAGGTAAAATATTATGCATTTCGTTGTTTACAAAGTTTTTTTTTTATTCTTTTTTTGCTTAAAAGACTTGGCTGTGGAATACTACCACGCAGCCGAATTTTTACAAAGTTTACAAAGTTAGCAGATAGATAGTAACAGTTTTTTTTACCAGACGTTTCATTGCATATTACAAACAACCATTCAGGTTCCGCCATTTGAAATGGGTATTTTTGGATAGCTTAGAATCTCCCGGTAACAGCCAGCGGTAGCGTTCATGGGTCCGTTTCTGTCATTCACTATAAGTCAAAAAATCGTCTAGGCCGAAAAGCTGGACCGAAAAATCTACGATTAACGCTCGGGGGAAAGTTATAGTTAAGTAGAAGCCTACTATTGTGTTAGATTTAATAAATTTATAAGTAGTGAACGAATAGGTAAATCTTCCACAAGGATCTATTTTAGGTCCGACAATGTTCATAATCTATGTTAATGGCTTAACTGTATCTGTTAATAGTAACGGTGGATTTTCTTTTATGTATGCAGACGACTTAGCAGTTCAAATTGTTTGTAAAAATTCTATAGAAATGGAGAATCAGATTTCAAAATGTAATTCGGTAATTGATGATTGGTCTGCTGCTAATATGTTTTAATAAGGAAAAGACCCAAACCTTGGAATTTAGTTTTAATGTTAAGAACAGTGTTGATTGTGTCAAATTTCTCGGTGTTTTCTTGCAGTCTAATGTTAAGTGGAATGTTCACATAGAATCTGTTGTAAAAAAGTTTCTTCTGCCATTTTCTTGCTAAGGAAATTGAAATGTATTGTAACAATAGAAGTATTAGTGTCCGTTTACTATGCTTATGTACAGAGTCATCTTATGTATGGTATTTTTGTGTGGCGATGACAGTAATGTTAAAAAACTTATGATTTTACAAAAGAGAGCAATGAGGGTTATTGCTGGGGTCAAATTCAAATTCAAATTCTTTATTCAGCCATTCAATCAATTATTGACAATAGGCCCTGTCATTAAAACTAACTAAAACTAAGGAGAAAAAAATTACAATCAGATACAAATCCTCTTGATTAACAAAAAGCTGTCCATCAAGGCAAATCAAGGTTCAGAGTCTATGCACACCATGCAGCACACCACACCATGCACAGGTAAAAAAAACCAAAAGAAAAAAAGAAAAAGAAAATTTAAAAGCCACACGATACCTCTGGGCCAGTTACTGTTCTGTTAGGCAATATTAGAAAAATCTGCTTGTAGGTTATAAAAGGGATTGGCCAGCATCCACTTTTTCAGAGTTTTCTCAAATCTCTTGGGTGATTGTTGCCTAACTTGCAGAGGTATGGCATTAAAAAACCTTATAACTGAAACAGGAAAACAGTTAGAGATTTGCTTAATCTATATCTACATCTATATACATTGTGACTTGTTCTTGTTTCATAATCATGTACATTACTGTTTAAAATGAGATCAGACTCCTGTTTCTTCACTTCAACTAGGCACTGATAAATGTATACGTTGTATACGGACATTATGCCACATTGGATAAACAGAGGTTTACAATGCTCAAGATGTGGAGCTCCGCAAAGGATCCTTACAGCTTTTTTTTGCAGGAGCAAAACTTTTTGAGTGGCCGGTGTATGACCCCATAGCCTTATGCCATACTGAAGGTGAGAATGAAAAAAAGCAAAGTAAGCGAGGCGAACAAATTCCTGAGGCATGTCAAACTTAAGGCGTCTAATCAAATAAGTTACTCTACTGAGTTTACAGCACAGAGATTCAATGTGCACAGACCAGTTGAGCTGTGGATCCAGTGCAAAGCCCAGCAGCCTAACAGGTGGGTCAATCACAATATCTTTGCACAGACCAAAAGTGATGGACTGAGTTTTGGCTTCATTGAGTGAGAGTTTGTTTAAGCGAAACCATGTAGCAGCAGTATCTAATAACTCCTGCACTGCTGCCTTAGCAACAAAAAAGTCAGAGTGACAAGAAAACAGGGTGGTGTCATCCGCGTACATAATCACATTACCTGGAACTTTGTTGTACAAATCATTAATTGAAACAATGAACAAGAAAGGGCCGAGTATGGAGCCTTGAGGGACCCCATGCTTCACATCCAAGGAGGCAGAGTTACATCCATTCCAGGTTACAACTTGAGATCGACATTCTCATGGTCCATTCTAGGCACCATTGTAAACCTTTGTTTAAAAAATTTAATGTGCTCACTGTTCCTTCATTGTTTATTTTAGAATGTGTTATGTATGTGAAATTAAATTTAAGTGTAATACCAACTAATGACTCGATTCATAATCATTATATTAGATATCATGACCATCTCAGAGTAACTCAATGTAACCATTGACTATGTACACTGTCAATGATGTAACTATCAAAGAACTATTCATAGCTCTTAGGAATTAGGCCTAAGGCTGTATAATAAGTTACCATATGTTAATTAAAAAAAAAAAAAAAAACGTAATCTATCAGACTTTAGAAAACATTTATAATTTATGCTCCTACAAATGGGTGTATATTCAGTGCGCAAGAATTTATTGGACATTTCAAGACTGATTAATGTATATTAAATGTTATATTCTCTCTTTCTGTACATGACGTTGTCATACACTGTTATTAATGTGTGTTGCGACAATAAATGATTTTGATTTTGATTAGTAATTCAAAATTGGCAGTTAAATTTAAAAAACCTTAGAAAAATAAATTATTTATACAACATGTGAATATTGAGCAGCATGAGAACTAGACTATTCACGTTATTTATATCATTTGGAATAAAAGATATGTTTTGTGCCTTTTTAATGCACTTTGGGGATCCTCTACAAAAGATTTCATCTTGTGAACTGAGAGAGGCCCCCCAACTATTTCCTGGATCCGCGCATGATTATGTAACATATATTTAAGTGTTTAATTAGTTTCGAAGGGAGTGTAAATAAATCCTCACAATTTGAAAATAAAATAAACTTTACTAACTCCACACCCAACAAACTAGTCATGAGTACACAAAATTTCAATCATATTACAGTAGGTTCAGGTCTTGACTTACCATTTCATTAAATTGGTTCTATTCTACTTTATCAACTACAATGTATACAGAAAAAAATAAGTAGGGACATCCCATGTTAAAATATGCTATTTTGCCCTCCAAAACTAACTGTAAATAAAGCACTGGTGCTAGGATTACTTCCCCTTACGTCATGAGAAGCGCTCTTCCTTCCTTTTAAATGTCGAAATGAGAGTATTTATTTACAAAACATCAAAACTATAACAAAATTCTATAAAATTATTCTAGTCATCTGTTTCCATTCAACCAATCAGAATAATCCTTACCATCTTGGTTGTGCTATCTGTGTTTCGGGGGCGTCGTTCTCACTTCCACGTTCTCACTTCCCCATAAGGATGTCCCTACTCATTAGGTTCTTGTATACATTGTCAACTAGTAACACTGGTTTAGCCTAAACAGTTTGGATTGCTACTGTCTTAAGTGATAGATAACTGTCTGCTCATGTTTAGGTTGGCAAACAGTCCTCCTTTATTTACATGACTCATCAATTGGTCTGAAATTCATTATTAACAACAAGATAATTATAACCTAACCAACAATTAAGTGTATTACAATATCCTCAAAGCTTTACTTCTTTCACTAGCCTCCGGAAATAACTGTACCAAATTTGGACGATGACAAAGTTTAACCAAATTAAACATAGACAATATTTTGTTTCATTTTGTCGGGTACATCAAGTATCATTAACCAGGAACTTTTCTATCAACCTTCCACCTCTGACCACAACACATAACTTACATGTCCTGCCAAGCCACATTCCCACTGTTTATCATTAAATAAATCATTAAATAATAAATAAATAAATAAATCTGTAAATCATTAAATATTTTTGCTAGAAATTCCAAAGCTACAAAACAGCCTTATAACACAAACAACAGCCCAATCAGCCATGTCAAGCACATAATGTATGGGCGGAGAGGTCAAAATCTGTTAATATGCCCACAAGTTGATTTTTCATTTATGGTTGACTGCGATCAATTCCTACTGAACAAACGTAACCTAACGTAAACACCTAATTAAAAAGTTAACGAATAACACGGCATGGCATATCGTACTTTAAGGTGAGGCAACATAACCAAGGTTACATTTGTTAATTACAAGTTTGATAGGTTGCATTAAGTTAGGTTAAATAACGTTAACTTAAAAAACTTATCGAAAAACAGTGTAATGTACACATAAAATAAACTAACCTAACCTAAGCAAATATAAGCTTCCTTATAAGCAAAAATACAGTAAAAAAGTAATTGCATGTTATTATATCTCGTTACATAATATGCGTTAGGTAGGTTAGATGCGGCCTGTACTTACACCGATCGTGCGGCCATGTGCAATCGGTATTACCGAGTAAGGTAAGATAACAGCAACCACAATACTGACCAGAATTTACTTAAATGCTTATATTGATAGAATGTTAGTTATCACTATACTAGTTTTTACTGGACATTCATTCCACTGACTTTACACTTCAAATTCTCAATTTTAAGGATTGTTCAAGAGTTAGATATTAATAGGCTTAGCTACAATAGTTGGTCAGTTAAGATATAACATTTAAATAGCATATGTATATCATTATAAAAGAGTATGGACCACTACTGTCTTAAGACATCATTATCATATATCATGTAACTTTACACTTCAATTTCTCAATTTTAAGGTTTATTCAAGTGTTAGATATTATTAGACAATAGTTGGTCAGTTAAGATATAACATTTAAATAGCATCCGTTCACCATTATACGAGTGTATGGTAATGTAAATTTCTCAATTTAAGTATTTTTCTAGTGTTAAATATTAATACGCTTCAATAAAATAATTGGCCAGTTAGGATATAATATTTAAAAAGGGTTTGACTAATAATTTCTTCCAATAGAACATAAATGGGTCCGCTTGTATCCAATGTGTAGTATGAAATTTGTTATAGCAATAAGACTGCCTTAAATATGAAAAAGACTATACACATAAGCTATCACATTGGAAAATGTTACTACCCAGATCAAGTAAACAAATAACACCTGGAATAACACTAACTAACTGCACATGTAGATGTTATTCAGTGAAATTAATGATTAAACAAAGTTAAATTTGTGATTAGCATATGAAGTATATGCTCGTAAACTTCTTATGTCAGTAATGTGGTATTGGGTCAATAAAATTTGTTATAGCAGAAATTGTAAATTATTTTTGGTGCTTGGATTTAAGTGTTTTGACAGCTAACTTGTAATTTGATGATATTATCAATGCTTATCAGTGATGTTGGTTGCTTTAATATGTTTGATGAGGATGGCGTATTTGGAATAGATCCAACCGAGTATGAAGACCCGGCTGATGAAGATTATCCTCAGTTCGATGTGGTACTCGATTTTGACAATAAAAATGTCAATACAGAAGAAAATGAAATCGAAACTGGAGAACCTAAACAGCCATCAGATGTTGAGACCACAAATCCAAGTGGGGAGGACACTTTAGTCCTCCATTAGAATGGTCCAGAAGAATGGCGTTCCACCAAGACCAATAGATCCCTGTAATTACACTTTCCCAACCAAACACCAGGAAATCGTTTAGTCTTTATTTCGCGAGTCAAATTTAATAACTGCATTTACGCCCTTTTTCAGCCAGTTTTATGGCCATACTCTTTGCACGGAGAAATCCGCTGAATTACTAGGAATTATGACCGGATTGCCCTTTGTCTGGCTGAGCGTCAGGTGGCAAGTGACAAGTACAGGGAGTGGTTCTGACATCTTGGTCATAACTAAGGCCAATCTTTATTTGAATCAAGAATGACTGTTTTATCATGCTTATTTATGGATAAAGTTTCTCACAAATTAAAAACTGGTTACATTTTTCCAAAGTTTAAGTAAAGACTTCATTCTTCAACATACTCACGAGGGAAGGATTGTTCAAATTTCTAAACTATTGCGTGTATATGAGATTTTTTAAACTTTTCCTCACACAACAGATACGTGCACAGTTACAGATCTTGACAATTCTTAGGTGAAGGATTTTTCACATCTTAGATACTAATAAACTCAGTGTGGGTCAAGACATGTTTTTTAAATTACATTTTTACTAAAGGATTTCCCACACATTGGCCACTGATACAGTCGCTCACCAGTGTGGGTCAAAACATAACAAGCCTTTAAAGTAGATTTCTGGGAGAAGAATTGTTCATATTTCGGATACTGAATGAGACGCTTACCACTATGGATCGTCATATGATCTTTTAAATTAGATTTGCGAATGAAGGATTTTTCACAGATTAGGCAGTTCTGAGGTCGCTCATCAGTGTTGGTAAAGACATGTTCCTTTAAACCAGTTAAAAAAAAAAAATGATTTCTCACAGATTGGGAACGGATGTGGTCGCTTGCCAGTGTGGGTCAAGACATGTTTGTTTAAATGAGATTTTGTAATGAACGATTTCTCACACAATGTGCACTAATTAGGTCGCTCAACAATGTGGGTCAAGGCATGTTGATTTAAATGATATTTTGTAAAGAAAGATTTCTCACACAATAGGCACTGATGAGGTCGCTCACTAGTATGGGTCAAGGCATGTCTCCTTAAATTAGTTTTTTGAGTGAAGGTTTTCTCACAAAAAGGGCACTGATGGAGTCGCTCACCAGAGTGGGTCAAAGCATGTTGATTTAAATAAGATTTATGTGTGAATGATTTCTTACACTTTGGGCATTGATGAGGTCGCTCACTAGTGTGGGTCAAGGCATGTTGATTTAAATGAGATTTATGCGTGAATGATTTCTTACACTTTGGGCATTGATGAGGTCGCTCACTAGTATGGGTCAAAACATGAGTCCTTAAGTTATATTTCTGCGTGAAGGATTTCTTACACAAAGGGCACTGATGGGGTCGCTCACCAGAGTGGGTCAAGGCATGTCTATTTAAAGCTTGTTTTGAAATGAAGGATTTCTCACACAATGTGCACTGATGGGGTTGCTCTCCAGTGTGGGTCAAGGCATGTTTATTTAAATCAGATTTTGAAATGAAGGATTTCTCACACAATGTGCACTGATGGGGCCGCTCACCAGTGTGGGTCAAGGCATGTTGATTTAAATGAGATTTCTGCATGAAGGATTTCTCACACAAAGGGCACTGATGGGGTCGCTCACCAGAGTGGGTCAAAGCATGTATATTTAAAACATGTTTTGAAATGAAGGATTTCTCACACAATGTGCACTGATGGGGTCGCTCACCAGTGTGGGTCAAGGCATGTTTATTTAAATCAGATGTTGAAATGAAGGATTTTTTACACTTTGGGCATTGATGAGGTCGCTCACTAGTGTGGGTCAAGGCATGTTGATTTAAATGAGATTTATGCGTGAATGATTTCTTACACTTTGGGCATTGATGAGGTCGCTCACTAGTATGGGTCAAAACATGAGTCCTTAAGTTATATTTCTGCGTGAAGGATTTCTTACACAAAGGGCACTGATGGGGTCGCTCACCAGAGTGGGTCAAGGCATGTCTATTTAAAGCTTGTTTTGAAATGAAGGATTTCTCACACAATGTGCACTGATGGGGTCGCTCTCCAGTGTGGGTCAAGGCATGTTTATTTAAATCAGATTTTGAAATGAAGGATTTCTCACACAATGTGCACTGATGGGGCCGCTCACCAGTGTGGGTCAAGGCATGTTGATTTAAATGAGATTTCTGCATGAAGGATTTCTCACACAAAGGGCACTGATGGGGTCGCTCACCAGAGTGGGTCAAAGCATGTATATTTAAAACATGTTTTGAAATGAAGGATTTCTCACACAATGTGCACTGATGGGGTCGCTCACCAGTGTGGGTCAAGGCATGTTTATTTAAATCAGATGTTGAAATGAAGGATTTTTTACACTTTGGGCATTGATGAGGTCGCTCACTAGTATGGGTCAAAACATGAGTCCTTAAGTTATATTTCTGCGTGAAGGATTTCTTACACAAAGGGCACTGATGAGGTCGCTCACCAGTGTGGGTCAAGGCATGTTTATTTAAAAGATATTTTGTAAAGAAGGATTTCTCACACAATGGGCACTGATGGGGTCGCTCTCCAGTGTGGGTCAAGGCATGTATATTTAAATGAGATTTTCTAATGAAGGTTTTCTCACACAATGTGCACTGATGGTTTCGCTCACCAGTGTGGGTCAAGGCATGTTGATTTAAATTAGATTTTGAAATAAAAGAATTCTCACACAATGTGCACGAATGAGGTTGCTCAGCCCACCCATGGCATTTAATTTGTTTAGATTTAATTACTTTTTCCATCTCTACCAGGTCCTCGTTTGCAAGTGTAATTAATACACTTTAGTAATACAATTGTTGAGATACAACCCTTATTCTAACATGTTATTCAGTGGTGGATTTAGTTTCTTATAAAATATGGTGATTGCTTTCAGGTTAGTGAAATGATCGATTTTCCTCCTCTCATTAGGATATACCTGGCCTACCACAGGCATTCATCATTGATACTTTTGATGACCTTAATAATATGATACAATAGGAATCACCATAAAAGTTTTCATAAGCAAGAAAAATCTTTTACCTGGTAATCTTTAATCACATGTTAAATCATACCAGAAACCCCATTTGATCAGCTTCATATCTCATAGAGTCGCTTATGGTCACAAGTCAGGATCTAAATCAGACTGATCAGTCCATAACTTGATTAACTTCTTGCATTCATTGTTCTTCCTTATAAAACCTGTAAATAAATTAACCATAAGTATTCCTGCTTGCTCTTCTTGAGAGATGTTAGATGGACTGACATTTATAACCCTTTTAAGGAATATCCCTATAGGGAATACACCGCAGTATATCAGTAGTAGTCACGGCAAGTCCTAAGCCCAGGACCATGATACTGTTTCATTTTGATGTCCCTAGAAGCTAAAAACTATGTCCGTCCAAACTGATATAAATCTATATTCACTGACATGGGTGAAGAGTGAGGGGGCGGGGAAGATGCGCGCGCATCACATGGTCCTTCAGGCGTTCGGCGATCGAGACACTGGCGCTTAGTGGTTTCGGCTCACTCCCACACAAAATACATTATTAGAATTGTTGTCATGTTTACGGGTACAGTGCATATATCGTAAAACTCCAATAGAGTTGAATAATAACATTAAAATTTAAAAATGATGTAATTGTATTTAAAATATTTTTATTTTTGTTTTGTATGATTTAAAATTGAATATCAAATTTTGCCGCCCCTTCCACCGCTCTAAAATATGCTGCCCGGGGCACGTGCCCCCCTTCCCCCCCCCCCCTAGATGGCACTGACTGATCGTGTTGCTCGCCAGTGTGAGTCAAGGCAGGTTTATTTTAATCAGTTTGTAATGAACGATTTGTCACACATTGGGCACTGATGAGGTAGCTCACCACTATGGGTCAGGCATGTTTATTTAAATCTCATTTTAAAATGAAGGATTTCCTACACAACGCACACTGCCAATGTCTCTAACTAGTATGGGTCAAAAAATGAATCCTTAAGGTAGATTTCTGCGTGAAGGATTTCTCACACAAACGGCACTGATGGGGTCGCTCACCAGTGTGGGTCAAGGCATGTTTATTCTTCCTGGTAATTTATTGTATAATTTGGCTGCAAAATACATGAATTGATTTTTATATAAACTTGTGTTTGGATCTTAAGTTATAATAATTTTCATGAATTTCTTGTAGGTTTTTGCTTTTGATGATATAAAATTGAAAAAAATTAATGATTCATCTATATATTAATACGCAAGCATGTTTCATTTCCTCCTTTTTTCTCAGCTCGTGTGCATCGTAGGATAAATATGCGAATACCGTTAGAAAGGTATAGTCCTGTAGATGAGCAGAATCACATTCTAATTCACATCGGACTCCAGGGCTGCGCCCTAAAGGCTTTCAAAGTTCCAATGTTAATCTTATGGAGAAAGGAAAATTAAATGAATCATTAGACAGCTGTTGTAAAAACAAATGCTAGAAAATTAGGAAGAACATATGTTTTAGTTCTAAAATGTTTTTAAGCTTCTTGGGTCCAGATCAACTGAAATTTTGATCGAATTTCGATCAAGAGGCGATCTCTAGTAAATATAGGCCTAAATACACTAGCTGTTGCCCTTCACGGCTTCGCATGTGATTGAATTTATTTTACAGGTAATAAAATCATTTTAAAGAGCAAAGAAACCTACTTCCTTAAGAATGACATTGAAACAATAAGTAGTGTGAGTGGAGCTCTGAAGGTATTTCGCAAAACCTGTTCTTAGTTAGTGAAGGTTTCTTAAATTTGTTATCAAAACTAATTACAATATAATAATTCTTGTGTGTCTTTGTATGCCTGAGGCATGTTATAATGCTTTGAAGGGGATGGGTCCAAACCGTGGTCTTGTTACAACTATCAAACGTCGACCTGTTATAAGATTACACCATTCATCAATGGCCCAATGATAAATGAATGGCAACTGGGCCTCGTATCAAACCTTTAGAAGGTTACTAACTTCTCTCGGGATTTCGCTTATTCAGTTCTATACTGTTAATAGCATTTACCTGTACATAGTCAGATCAATGTGCAAACAATCAGTGCAACGTGTATATTCAACCCATGAATCGATAATCAAAAAGTACACTCGGGGTAGGCTTATTCTGCAAGGATGGGGATGAACGGTCTAAGGTTACACAATCCTAATATATGAAGTTATTGTTCAAAAATAAAATTAAACACAAGCCAATGATGTGATAAGACGTATAATCTTCAGGGCCAATTTAGAAGTTTAGGTTCTGTAAGAAATATCTGTCATTTTAACATAAAGGATCTGAGCAAATGTAAAAGTAACTGCCTCAGCAAGGTAGTGCTGGAAAATAATGGCCATGTCTTTCCACTGCAAGATATATGTGCAGAAGAATTAGAGAACAGTGGGAGGGGCAACATCACAGGATAGAGGCTTTGATCATAAAATTGGAATGAGCATGTTAACAATATGTTATTGAAGATTAACTCGGGTATGTATGCTCTGAAAAGGATGTCTTTTTTATGTAACGAGTCCACTCTCAAAATAATTTATCACTCATACATCCATTCCCATATTGCTTTTGGGGTTTGTCTCTATGGTTCAACAAAGCAAAAAAATCTTGTCAAAATTTTAAAACAACAAAAAAAGGCAATCAGAATCATTAATAAACTTCACTTTGAAGAATCGGCAAGACAATTTTTCAAGTCTTTAAATATTTTAACAGTTTATGGTCAGTACATTTTTGATGTTATTATGATGTAAAAAAATAATTATTTCTTAAATACATCAAAACAGCCCAATGTAACACATCCGTACAACACTAGATATAAAGGTAAAATCATACCCACTAAACATAGACTTTAATTATTTGCAAAAAAGCCATCGTATGCTGGAAATAAATTATTTAAAGGGCTACCTAAGGAAATTAAGAATGATGAATTTTTACCTAAATGTAAAAGAAAATTGAAGAGCTATTTGGTTGATAAAGCTCTGGCTTCCATTGATGAATATTTTCAACTGTAAATATATATTTATTTTTGTTAGGGAATTGTCGAAGTTGTAAATAATTTAGGTTAAGTTGTTATGATCCTGATCACGACACTATTCAATGTATACAATGTATATTATATGAATAAAGATGATTTTGACTTTGACTTTGTGTAAGAAATAGGTGACAGCGTGTATGGCCTGGCGGCTTATGTTAGGCAGGACATAGACGATGTACCGTATCAGTCTCCCACAAAGTTGTGAGGACATCATATGGAAACCATGTGATTTCTCGATTTCACAATACTTTATATGCAGTGATGGATCCAGGGGGGGGGGGGCATGGGGGCACGATCCCCCCAAGACAGACAAAAAAGGCAATATATAAAAAGGAATAAAAACAAGTTGAATGCTCGGAAAAAGTTTAATCTGGTATCAATTATAACTCACTTTATTCCACCTATCTCATTGATCGTTTTTAAATAAATGGTCATTGATTACAGACAAAATAGTCTCATTCATCTGTGATTTTGATACTACTATTTCGTTTGCGGTCGTCACGTTATCGTCATAGCAATGGGCCGCGCTAGTGCGTGAGTAAAGGTGCGAGATTGGAGAGTGGAGAAAGCTTCTTTTATAATCCTCCTTTAGGATGCGGGTAATGCTAATGCCATGAGAAAATCTGCCAATTTCTAACCTCTAAAATGTATTAGTTATTTACGGTAATGTAAAAACAATTTTTTTAATTAGTGCTATTGTGTTGCCTGGCCGTCTAGCAGACGACTCGACGGCAGTGAGCGCTCAGCGCTGTCACGGAGTCACCCTACCGGAGCCTTGCTACATTCACAGTCCTCCATACTCTATACAGCCTCAATGGTAAACGATGTAGTTCTCTCTTATCATTCTATTTGCATATCGCCATCATAGAGTATGTTTTTTTATTTATTTATTATAAAATTACTATGGCTCAGATCGAGAAATTTAGAATATGACTCAGTCAAACTCCAGAAGCACTTAAAAATAATAAACAGTAAGTACTCTAAAGTAGGCCTATAAAAATTCGTCTTTTTAAAAATAATAGTAAACATAAAAACGAATTCCTACTAAACAAGATTTTGTTCACTGAATTTAATAAACTGAGATTTGTAGTGCCCCAGCAGTAAGTAAGTAAGTTATTTTTCTAACCATTTTATCATAACATAATCACAATAGGCCTAAGTGGTTACGTATATCTATCAATAAATAACAATTACATTGAATTATGATTTTTTAAAGTTATAGTTCAGCAAAAGCCTAATATTGTGTTAGATTTAATAAATTTATAAATAGTAAATGAATAGGTAAAAACTAGTAATAGAAAATAGTCAGTTAAATTTAAGCAACCTTAGAAAAATAAATTATCTATACATAATGTGAATATTGAGCAGTATGAGAACTAGACTATTCACATTATTTATATCATTTGGAACAAAAGAGATGTTTTGTGCCTTTTTTAGCGCTTTGGGGATCCTCTACAAAAGATTTCATCTTGGGAACTGAGTGAGGCACCCCAACTATTTTCTGGATCTGCCCCTGTTTATATAACATATATTTAAGTGTTTAATTAATTTTGAAGGAAGTGTAAATAAATCCTCACAATTTGAAAATAAAATAAACTTTACTAACTCCACACTCAACAAACTAGTCATGAGTATACAAAATTACAATCATGTTACAGTAGGTTCAGGTCTTCAATTACCATTTCATTAAATTGGTTCTATTCTACTTTATCAACTACAATGTATACAGGAAAACAATAAGTAGGGACATCTCATGTTAAAAAATGTTAGTTTTGCCCTCCAAAACTAACTGTAAATTAAGCGCCGATGCTAGGATTAGCGCTCTTTCTTCCTTTTAAATGACAAAATGAGAGTATTTATTTACAAAACATCAAAACTATAACAAAATTCTATAAAATTATTCTAGCCATCTGTTTCCATTCAACCATTCAGAATAATCCTTACCATCTTGGTGGTGCTATCTGTGTTTCGGGGGCGTCGATCTCACTTCCCCATAAGGATGTCCCTACTTATTAGGTTCTTGTATACATTGTCAACTTGTAACACTGGTTTAGCCTAAACAGTTTGATTGCTACTGTCTTAAGTGATAGATAACTGTCTGCTCATGTTTAGGTTGGCAAACAGTCCTCCTTTATTTACATGACTCATCAATTGGTCTGAAATGCATTATTAACAAGATAATCAAAACCTAACCAACAATAAGTGTATTACAATATCCTTAAAGCTTTACTTCTTTCACTAGCCTCCGGAAATAACTGTACCAAATTTGGACGATGACAAAGTTTTACAAAATTAAACATAGACAATTTATTGTTTCACATTTGTCGGGTACATCAAGTGTCATTAACCAGGAACTTTTCTACTAACCTTCCACCCATTACCGCAACACCTAACTTACACGTCCTGCTAAGCTACATTCCCACTGTTTGTATGCAATGGTTTAGTATTAAAATCATTAAATAATCTTGCTAGAAATTCCAAAGCTACAAAAGGGCCTTATAACACAAACAACAGCGCAATCGGCCACAACAAGCACTTAATGTATGGGCGGAGAGGTCAAAATCTGTTAATATGCCCACAAGTTGATTTTTCATTTATGGTTGACTGCGATCAATTCCTACTGAACTAACGTAACCTAACGTTAAATACCTAATTAAAAAGTTTAACGTATAACATGGCATGTTATACGTTACCACATTAACATTAACATGTTAATTTCAAGTTTGTTAGGTGTCGTTAGGTTAGATTATATAATGTTAACTTACAGTGTAACGTACGCATCAAATAAACTAACCTAACTTAAACAAATATAAGCTTCCTTAAGCGAACTCGACATGGAAAATACAGTAAAAAAGTAATTGTATAATATTACATCTCGTACTTTACATAACATGCTTTAGGTAGGTTATATGCGGCCTGCACTTACACCGATCGTGTGGCCATGTGCAATCGGTATTCCCAAGTAAGATAAGATATCAGCAACCACAATACGGACCAGAATTTCCTTAAATGCTTACATTGATAGAATGTTCGTTATCACTATACTAGTTTTTACTAGACATTCATTCCACTGACTTTACACTTCAATTTCTTAATTTTAAAGATTTTTCAAGTGTTAGATATTAATAGGCTTAGCTACAACAGTTGGTCAGTTAAGATATAACATTTAAATAGTATCCGTACATCATTAAAAGAGAGTATGGACCACTACTGATTTAAGACATCATTATAAAATATCATATGACTTTACACTTCATTTTCTCAATTTTAAGGATTTTCCAAGTGTTAGATGCATCCCCTAATAGGCTAAGCTACAACAGTTGGTCAGTTAATATATAACATTTAAATAGCATTCGTACACCATTGCAAGATTGTATGGGTCAGTTAAGATACAATATTTAAAATTGGTTTTTACTAATAATTTCTTCCAATAGAACATAAATGGGTCCCGCATGTATCCAATGTTGAGTATGGTATTTGTTATAGCAATATGAAAAAGACTTAAGCTATTATATTGGAAAAGATTGCTACCCAGAGTACGTAAAAAATAACACGTGGAATAACAATGACACTCCAGGAAGTGGTTCTGACATCTTGGTCATAGTTAAGGCCAGTCTTTATTTGAATCAAGAATGACTGATTTTATAAGGCTTATTTATTTATAAAATTTCTCACATATTAAACACTGATTAGATTTTACCAAAGTTTAGGTTAAGACTTCATTCTTCAACATACTCACGAGGAAAGGCTTGTTCAAATATCCAATGATAGTGGCTCAGCCACTATCTGTTAAAACTATTGTGTGTATATGAGATTTTTTCAATCTTTTCTCACACAACAGATCTTGAGCAGAGTAAGATCTTCACAATTTTTAGATGAAGGTTTTTCATATCTTAGATACTAATAAACTCAGTGTGGGTCAAGACAGGTTTTTAAATCATATCTTTACTAAAGTATTTCCCACACATTGGGCACTGATACAGTCGCTCACCAGTGTGGGTCAAGACATGGTTCTTTAAATGACTTTTGTAAGTAAAGGGTTTCCCACACATTGGGCGTTGATGAGGTCGCTCACCAGTGTGGGTCAAAACATGAGCCTTTAAATTAGATTTCTAGGTAAAGAATTGTTCACATTTCGGACACTGAATGAGATGCTTACCACTATGGATTGTCATATGACCTTTTAAATTAGATTTGCGAATGAAGGATTTTTCACAGGTTAGGCAGTTGTGAGGTCGCTCACCAGTGTTGGTAAAGACATGTTCCTTTAAACCAGTTTGTCAATAAATGATTTCCCACAGATCGGGCACTGATGAGGTCACTCGCCAGTGTGGGTCAAGGCATGTTTATTTAAATCAGATTTTAAAAAAAAGGAATCCTCGCGCTATGGTCACTGGAGGCCAGTATGGAAGATCGCCAGTGTGGGTCAAGACATGTTCATTTAAATGATATTTTGTAAAGAAAGATTTCTCACACAATAGTCACTGATGAGGTCGCTCAATAGTATGGGTCAAAATATGAGTCCTCAAGTTATATTTCCGCGTGAAGGATTTCTCACACAAAGGGCACTGATGGGGTCGCTCACCAGTGTGGGTCAAGGCATGTTTATTTAAATTAGATTTTGAAATGAAGAATTTCTCCCACAATGGGCACGAATGAGGTCGCTCACTAGTATGGGTCAAAACGTAAGTCGATGAGATAGATTTATGCTCGAAGGATTTCTTACAAAAAGGGCACTGATGGGGTCGCTCACCATTGTGGGTCAAGGCATGTTTATTTAAATGAGATTTTGAAATGAAGGATTTTTCACACAATATGCACCGATAAGGTCGCTCACTTGTATGGGTCAAAACATGAGTCCTTAAGTTAGATTTCTGCGTGAAGGATTTCTCACAAAAAGGGCACTGATGGGGTCTTTCACCAGTGTGGGTCAAGGCATGTCTATTTAAATGTGATTTTGTAATGAAGGATTTTTCACACAATGGGCACCGATGAGGTCGTTCACTAGTATGGGTCAAAACATGAGTCCTTAAGTTAGAATTGTGCGTGAAGGATTTATCACACAAAGGGCACTGATGGGGTTGCTCAGCAGAGTGGGTCAAGGCATGTTTATTTAGATAAGATTTCTGCTTGAAGGACTTCTCACACTTCGGGCATTGATGAGGTCGCTCATCAGTGTGGGTCAAGGCATGTTTATTTAATTCAAATTTTGAAAAGAAGGACTTTTCACACAATGGGCACTTATGAGGTCGCTCACCAGTATGGGTCAAAACATGAGTTTTTAAGGTAGATTTATGCGTGAAGGATTTCTCACATAATGTGCACTGATGAGGTCGCTCACCAGTGTGGGTCAAGGCATGTATGTTTAAATCAGATTTTGAAATGAAGGACTTTTCACACAATGGGCACTTATGAGGTCGCTCACCAGTATGGGTCAAAACATGAGTTTTTAAGGTAGATTTATGCGTGAAGGATTTCTCACATAATGTGCACTGATGAGGTCGCTCACCAGTGTGGGTCAAGGCATGGATATTTAAATCAGATTTTGAAATGAAGGATTTCTCACACAATGTGCACTGATGGGGTCGCTCTCCAGTGTGGGTCAAGGCATGTTTATTTAAATCAGATTTTGAAATGAAGGATTTCTCACACAATGTGCACCGATGAGGTCGCTCACTAGTATGGGTAAAAACATGAGCCCTTAAGTTAGATTTCTGCGTGAAGGATTTCTCACACAACGTGCACTGGTGGGGTCGCTCACCAGTGTGGGTCAAGGCATGTTTATTTAAAATAGATTTTGAAATAAAAGATTTCTCACACAATGTGCACCGATAAGGTTGCTCAACCCACTCATGGCATTTAAATTTTTTAGATTTAATTCCTTTCTCCATCTCTACCAGGTCCTCGATAGCAAGTGTAATACACTTTAGTAATACAATTGTTGAGATCCAACGCTTATACTAACATGTTATTCAGTGGTGGTTTTAGTTTCTTATAAAATAAGGTGAGTTAGGGGAATACCTGTATCTTTCAGGTTATTGAAATGGTCGATTTTCCTTCGCTCATTAGGATAAACCTGGCCTATCACAGGCATTCATCATTGAAACTTTTGATGACCTTAATAATATGATACATTAAGAATCGCCATAAGTTTTCATAAGGAAGAAAAATCTTTTACCTGGTAATTTTTAATCATATGTTAAATCATACCAGAAATTCCATTTGATCAGCTTCATATCTCATAGAGTTGCTTATGTTCACAAGTCAAGATCTAAATCAGACTGATCAGTCAATAACTTGATTTATTTCTTGCAATTATTTTTCTTCTTTATAAAACCTGTAAATAAATTAACCATAAGTATTCCTGCTTGCTCTTCTTGAGAGATATTAGATGGACTGACATTTATAACCCTTTTAAGGAATATCCCTATAGGGAATACACCGCAGTATTACAGTAGTAGTCACGGAAAGTCCTAAGCCCAGGACCATGATGCTTTTTCATTTTGATGTCCCTAGAAGCTAAAAACTCTGTTCGTCCAAACTGATATAAATCTATATTCACTGACATGGGTGACAAGTGAGGGGGCGGGGAAGATTGCGTGCGCATCACATGGTCCGTCAGGCGTTTGGCGATCGAGAGACTGGCGCTTAGAGATTTCGGCTCACGCTCACACAAAATACATTATTAGAATTGTTGTCATGTTTACTGGTACAGTACATATCTCGTAAAACTCCAACAGAGTTGAGTGATAACAGCTTAAAACGGAAAAATATTGTAATTGTTTTTAAATTTTGTTTGTTTGTATGATTTTAAATTGAATATCAAATTTTGCTGCCCCTTCCACCGCTCTAAAATCTGCCGCCCGGGACACTTGCCCCCATGCCCCCCCCTAGATATGGCCCTGATTGATCGTGTTGCTCACCAGTGTGAGTCAAGGCAGGTTTATTTAAATAAGTTTTTAATGAAGGATTTGTCACACAATGCACACGGAAGAGGTCGCTCACTAGTAAGGGTCAAATCATGAATCCTTAATTTAAATCTCTGCCAGAATGATTTTTCACACTTCGGGCATTGATGAAGTTGCTCATTAGTGTGGGTCAAGGCATGTTTATTCTTCCTGGTAACTTATTGTATAATTTGGTTGCAGAATACATGAATTGATTTTTATATAAACTTGTGTTGTTGAAACAAGAAATTTTGAGTGGATCTTAAGTTATAATAATTTTCATGAATTTCTTGTAGGTTTTTCTTTTGATGATATAATATTGAAAAAATTAATGATTCATAAATATAGATACACTAGCTGTTACCCCCCACGGCTTCGCATGTGATTGAATTTATTTAACAGGTAATAAAATCATTTTAAAGAGCAAAGAAACCTACTTCCTTAAGAATGGCATTGAAACAATGAAGTAGCGTGAGTGGAGCTCTGAAGGTATTTCGCAAAACCTGTTCTTAGTTAGTGAAGGTTTCTTAAATTTGTTATCAAAACTAATTACAATATAATAATTCTTGTGTGTCTTTGTATGCCTGAGGCATGTTATAATGCTTTGAAGGGGATGGGTCCAAACCGTGGTCTTGTTACAACTATCCAACGTCGACCTGTTGTAAGATTACACCATTAATCAATGGCCCAATGATAAATGAATGGCAACTGGGCCTAGTATCAAACCTTTAGAAGGTTACTAACTTCTCTCGGGATTTCGCTTATTCAGTTCTACACTGTTAATAGCATTTACCTATACATAGTCAGATCAACGTGAAAACAATCAGTGCAACGTGTATATTAAACCCATGAATCGATAATCAAAAAGTACACTCGGGGTAGGCTTATTCTGCAAGGATGGGGATGAACGGTCTAAGGTTACACAATCCTAATATATGAAGTTATTGTTCAAAAATAAAATTAAACACACACCAATGATGTGTTAAGACGTGTAATCTTCAGGGCCAATTTAGAAGTTTAGGTTCTGTAACAAATATCTGTCATTTTAACATAAAGGGTCTGAGCAAATGTAAAAGTAACTGCCTCAGCAAGGTAGTGCTGGAAAATAATGGCCATGTCTTTCCACTGCAAGATACATATGCAGAAGATTTAGAGAACAGTGGAAGGGGCAACATCGTTGGATGGAGGCTTTGTGGAATAAACTGGTGACAGGGTGTGGGGCCTATGGTGTGGCGACTTATGTTAGGCAGGACATAGATGATGTACCGTATCAGTCTCCCACAAAGATGTGAGAATATCGTATGGAAACCATGTGATTTCTTGATTTTTCAATACTTTATATGCAGTGATGAATCCAAGGGGGGGGGGCGCATGGGGGCACGGTACCCTCCAGACAGACAAAAAAGGCAATGTATAAAAAGGAATAAAAACAAGTTGAATGCTCGGAAAAAGTTTAATCTGCATGGTATTAATTATAACTCACTTTATTCCACCTATCTCATTGATCGTTTTAAATAAATGGTCATTTATTACAGACAAAATAGTCTCATTCATCTGTAATTTTGATACTACAGTACACTCTCGTTCATCGGACTCTGCGACATCGGAACTCCGCTTCATCGGAACTGAAAATCTGGATATTATTAATTTTTTTTTTCTTACGAAATAAATAATTTTTTTTCGTTTTAGCGCCTTCAATTTCTATTCGTTCTATCCGCACAACAGTGAAGTATCACATTTTGCATCAAACGTCATCAGGCGTTTTCCACAACCTATACCCATCGATGAGATTTACGAGGCCGTGGAGTATTCGCACAAAAATAGAATGAGGAAGGGGTAGGAAGTGAACATCCGGTCGACCGCTTCCCAAACTGTCATTCAGTCTGTCTCGCGTCGCGACTGCACCTGTGTTACAAGGAAGTCAGTTGACTGCTGAGTTGATGAGTGGACTATGAATATGGAATATGAGAATAAAGATTTTGGATCTTTATTTCCTGTGTTGTATTTATTTCTATCTGTTCATTGTTACAATGTTTAAAGTTTGAGTGCCTTATTGTCATAAAATCTCTTGTGTTATCTTAAAAACAAGAGTGAATACAATCACGATAGTTCACCGTACGGGCGGAAATGAAGACTCACGACGGACTCCGCTTCATCGGAATTATTTGACATCCGAACCGGCCGTCCGCCACATTAGTTCCGATGAACGAGAGTGTACTGTACTGTATTTCGTTTGCTGTCATCACGTCAACGTCATAGCAATGGGCCGCGCTGGTGTGTGATTAAAGATGCGAGATCGGAGAGTGGAGAAAGCTTCTTCTATATTCCTTATTTAGGATGAGGGTGTTGCTAATGCCATGAGAAAATCTGCCAATTTAAAACATAAAACGTATTAGTTGCTATTTACGGTAATGTAAAAAAAAAATTTTTGTAATTAATGCTTTTGTGTTGCCTGCCCGTACACTGTACGGGCCCTCCGTACACTGTACAGCCCAAATGTCAAACGATGTAGTTCTCTCTTATCATACATACTGGCCAGCTAGCAGATGACTCGACGGCAGTGAGCGCTCAGCGCTGTCACGGCGTAACCCTACCGGAGCCTTGCAACATTCCGGAGCCTTGTACTTCCCAAATGTCAAACGATGTAAAACTATTAATACCCCCGTTGCAGCAGGACTGCGTACTCAGCGAATTTCCATAGGAATTTTAGATTTTGTTTTTTCCCCCATAAACACCATAGGAATGAGTATGTAGGTTTGCTGCCATGGGGTATTGTTAGAAAATGTTAGTTGTTAGGAAATATAATGATTAGGTAAGGTAAATATAAAATTGTATCAATATTCGGCACTTTTTAAATTTTCCCCATAAACCCCATGGGGGTATGTAGGTTTGCCGCCATATGGGTGTTGTAAGCAAATATCAGTTAAACCCTACCTAGTGAAGGTGCATACCAAATTATACCAAGTTATATCAATAAATAAGTGAGATACAGGGTACTATTGATTTCCCTTTAGATTAACAAATGTTTTTAGCTTTTCTCCGTTACCTATTGAGCTAAGTTAAAAATCCAAAATACTAAATTGTTTGTTTTCTTATGCGGTTTTCTTTCTTAAATGGTTTTAGTTAAAATTGTTGAATATTGAAATTTGAGGTTAAAAAATGCCAAAAACCCATTTTTTACCCCTTTGAAACCCCATTCCCATAACCCCATCATGCTGGTTCGCAAACTCATGAAAATAGACCAGGGGCCTGTTTCATAAAAAGTGACAGGTTTGACAATTCCGACAATTTGACAAATTTGTCAAAAACAATTAATTATTTGTAAATTATACTATTCGACAGGTGACAGTTTTAAAATTGTAAACTATCACATGTTTTATATTTTTTTTATAACAAGTTGACAATTTCCACGAAAATACATGTTAAGAAATTGCCAAGACATGACATATTTGTAAGAAATATTTGACATAACATTGTAAATTTTAAAACTTATATGAAACAAAAATTTGTAGAATTGTAGATATGCCAAATGTACCTGTCACCTGTCACCCTGTCACACCTGTCACTTTTTATGAAACAGGCCCCAGGGGTTACACCTCCATACCAAATTTCATCAAAATCGGAGGTCCCCTTCAAATGTTGTCAGTACCATGGATACACAAATATATATACACATATATATGAAAATGAACAAACAGCGTTCTGGGGGCCTCAAAATGAAAAAGTAACATGGTCCCGGGCTTAGGTCTTACCATGGCTACTACCGTAAGAGCATATTCCCTATAGGGAAATTCGCTAAAATGATACCGTATCATTGTTCTACGTAGGATGTTTTCAAATGAACAGATTGTCTGCACGGCATTTTCGGAAAATATACTTTTCATCATACCATTGCGATTAACGTTATTGTTTTCGGAACGGTCAGCTGTGACCGAAACTAGTTGATTCCCAGTGGGTTGGATAAACGTGTTGGTAAACAAAGTTTTCAGGACTAGACCTCGAAACAGTGGTTTTCGGGACACTAAACGAGTCAATTTATTTTTAATAACAGCTGTAAATAGTTCAAATACAAGATAAACAAATAACATCGTAAGAGGGGGTATATAGGTTAAAACATATTCATTTTTATCCAAGCTGTAAATTTATTAAATGTGGTACGATGAAAAGTACTGTTCGTAACTCGTCTCAAAGTGGTATATCGGTGCTCAATCAAATTCAAGTACTCGGCTATCGGCTTCGTCTCGTACTTGAAACTTGATCTTGCACCAATAACGACCACTTTCCGGACTAGTGACGGAATATACTATTTCAAAATCATATAGGCCTTGTAATACATTACTTGATGCAACACCCGAAAGTTCTTTGGAAAATACAAGTAAGCAACAGCTAAAATATTCTTAATTTTTGTCTACTGCTTCTGGGGAATCCTCGGTGAAAAAGACGAAAACCAAGTATGACAAGTCAACCGGTGTAAATTTCTTTTGATTCAGCTGGTACTTCAACCACGGCAGACGATGCATCATGAGTTAAATCCTCAGCACAAACACCGCCATCATAGTATGCTTTTTATTTATTTATTATCATCATTAAGATTCTGATCGAGAAATTTAGAATATAACTCAGTCCAAATCCAGAAGCTCTTAGAAATAATAAACAGTGGGTAGTCTAAAGTAGGCCTATAAAAATTCGTCTTTAAAAAATAATAATAAACAAAAATGATTTTGCAAAAACCAAAATTTTGTTCACCGGATTCCTTAGGCCTACTGCTTATTTTTCCAACCATTTTATCCTAACATAATCAGAATAGGCCTAAATAGTTACGTATATCTATCAATAAATAACAATTACATTGTATTATGATTTTTTAACCCTCCGAGCGTTCAATATGGCACTCCTAAAGCGTTACGCATTTTTTGAAGGTTTTGCATAGGCCTACTTCCAAATAACAATTAGTAAAAAATGTAGCCTATGTTATGGTCTAGCACCATAAATGTATATGTTATATGAAAGTAGATCAAATGGACTATCTAATAATACAAAAAATTTTACCCTTACTTATTGTTACCAAAATTAGGCTATATAGGTATAAGTTAAAAATAAAAAAATTAGGCCTACAAAAAAATTGTTGTATATATAACTTTGCTCTCCCCCAAAATATTTTGGGATACACATAATTAAAATTCCAAGATATACATTTCGTTTAAAATTTCATGCAGTTTAAGAAAATATATAATTTACATAGGTTTGAAGTATTTGAAAAAAATGTATGTTGAATGAAACCAAATATGTCCTACGGTACTTACCCTAGGGTAATCCCATAACAACACATGTAAAACCAAGCTAGGAATATTACACTAATTCCTATTTATGATTATAAATTTGATAAAACATATTAATTTATTCCAATTATGTAAATTAAAGGTATTAGTAACACTTTAATCATTCATAACCTTAAACCGATTGGTAAAATGTAAAATATGCATTTCGTTGTTTACAAAGTTAGCAGATGGTAATAGTTTTTTTTTACCAGATGTTTCATTGCATATTACAAACTTAACAACCAATCAGGTTCCGCCATTTTTTTGAAATGAAATGGGTGTTTTTGAATAGCTTAAATCTCCCGGTAACAGCGGTAGCGTTCAGGGGTCCGTTTCTGTCATTCACTATAAAGTTACGTCACTTTTTAAAAGGTCGAAAAATCAACTAGGCCGAAAAGCTGGACCGAAAAATCGACGATTAACGCTCGGAGGGAAAGTTATAGTTAAGTAGAAGACTACTATTGTGTTAGATTTAATAAATTTATAAGTAGTGAACGAATAGGTAAATCTATCATGACTTAAAATTAAATTAATGAGTTACACATTACATTTATAAAAAAAAGTATATTTCGGTCTATTATCATAAACCATCTTCAGCTTATCAACAAAACTAGATAATAAACAGACATGAACACAAATTGACAACTAATCACATGCTAAAATTAAATCATCAGTTTAATCTTAAGTCATGATAGAAATCATCACGAAAAACACATACCTGAGAGAATTAGGTAAATCTAGTAATTAAAAATTGGCAGTAAAATTTAAGCAACATTAGAAAAATAAATTATTTATACACAATGTGAATATTGAGCAGTATGAGAACTATACTATTCACATTATTTATATCATTTGTAATAAAAGAGATGTTTTGTGCCTTTTTAATGCGCTTTGAGGATCCTCTACAAAAGATGTCATCTTGTGAACTGAGTGAGGCCCCCCAACTATTTCCTGGATCCGCCCATGTTTATGTAACATATATTTAAGTGTTTAATTAATTTCAAAGGGAGTGTAAATAAATCCTCACAATTTAAAAATAAAACAAACTTTACTAACGCCACACCCAACAAACTAGTCATGAGTACACAAAATTTCAATCATACAGTAGGTTCAGGTCTTGACTTTCCATTTCATTAAATTGGTTCCATTCTAATTTATCAACTACAATATACAGAAAAAAATAAGTAGGGACATCCCATGTTAAAAAAATGTTAGTTTTGCCATCCAAAACTAACTGTAAATAAAGCACTGATGCTAGGATTACTTCCCCTTACGTCATGAGAAGCGCTCTTTCCTTCCTTTTAAACGTCGAAATGAGAGTATTTATTTACAAAACATCAAAACTATAACAAAATTCTATAAAATTATTCTAGCCATCTGTTTCCATTCAACCAATCAGAATAATCCTTACCATCTTGGTGGTGCTATCTGTGTTTCGGGGGCGTCGATCTCACTTCCACGTTCTCACTTCCCCATAAGGATGTCCCCCCTACTCATTAGGTTCTTGTATACATTGTCAACTAGTAACACTGGTTTAGCCTAAACAGTTTGGATTGCTACTGTCTTAAGTGATAGATAACTGTCTGCTCATGTTTAGGTTGGCAAACAGTCCTCCTTTATTTACATGACTCATCAATTGGTCTGAAATGCATTATTAACAAGATAATTAAAACCTAACCAACAATAAGTGTATTATAATATCCTCAAAGCTTTACTTCTCTCACTAGCCGCCGGAAATAACTGTAGCAAATTTGGACGATGACAAAGTTTTACCAAATTAAACATAGACAATATTTTGTTTCATTTTGTCGGGTACATCAAGTGTCACTAAACCAGGAACTTTTATATCAACCTTCCACCCCTGACCACAACACCTAACTTACATGTCCTGCCGAGCCACATTCCCACTGTTTATATATGATGGTTCAGTATCAATAATCCTGCTAGAAATTCCCAAGCTACAAAAGGGCCTTATAACACAAACAACAGATCAATCAGCCATGTCAAGCACATAATGTATGGGCAAAATCTGTTAATATGCCCACAAGTTGATTTTTCATTTATGGTTGACTGTGATCAATTCCTACTGAACTAACGTAACCTAATGTTAAATACCTAATTAAAATACATGTAAACGTATAACACGGCATGACATATTGTACTTTAACGTGAGGCAACATAACCAAGGTTATATTTGTTAATTACAAGTTTGTTAAGTTGCGTTAGGTTGGGTTATGTAATGTTAACTTAAAAAAACTTATCGAAAAACAGTGTAATGTACACATAAAATAAACTAACCTAACCTAAGCAAATATAAGCATCCTTATAAGTGAACTTTACATGGAAAATACAGTAAAAAAGTAATTGCATGATATTACATCTTGTACGTTACATAACATGCGTTAGGTAGGTTATATGCGGCCTGCACTTACACCGATCGTGTGGCCATGTGCAATCGGTATTACCGAGTAAGGTAATAGTACCAGGAGGACCGAGCATTGCTCGGTGAAATATTAGTAAATTTAAATATCAGAATAAACTTTATTGACATTTAATATGCAGTACATAAACAGCTGTTACATTTCTTTTTGAAGTTCTGAATGTACTTTCTTGTTTATATGTTGTTAATTCGTTGCCAACATGGCAACCCATAAGCCCAATGTTAAAATTTTGTAATTTTAAACTTTAATTTTTAGCAAAATTAGATTTTCCCTGGGGGCGAGACCCATCTCAATCGTATTTTTAAGGTAAAACTAAGTTTATTCCAAAATTTGAAGGAAATCGTCGGAGCCGTTTTTGAGATAATTGTGCAAGCAAGCAAACAAGCAAACAATTGCTCGTATAAGAGTATAGGATAACAGCAACCACAATACTGACCAGAATATCCTTAAATGCTTACTATCTTAAGACATCATTATCAAATATCATATGACTTTACACTTCAATTTCTCAATTTTAAGGATTTTTCAAGTGTTAGATATTAATAAGCTTGGCTACAACAGTTGGTCAGTTAAGATATAACATTTAAATAGCATTTGTACACCATCATAAGATTGTATGGGACCACTACTGTCTTAAGTGTCATAGGCGTCATTTCAGCATTCTGATTGGGGGGGCATGATTTTCATAAAAGGTCATACCCCCTCCCCCTTCCCACAAATACGCCAAACATCTTAAATTTCGTTAAAAACTGTAAATAAAAGCTAATTAAGTTTACATTGTGACACTAAGCTGTCCATAAAATTTGAACTTATAATATAATCTCACAAACCCATGAAAACAATACCCTAATGCATGTAAAATTTGATTATATAACATGTTTCTATTTGTAGAAAGTTATTATTCTTCTGGAACTGCCAGTGGTTACTGTGATGTAAAACACCTTAAGAAATTTAATGGATTTAATTGGTTAATGGATACTAAATCGTTAAAATAAAAAACATCATTTTATAACTATTTAGTTATTTTTATTGTCTATTATTTACAACTCTAAAGTTTTACAGTCGGATTCATATACAAAAACTCCATAGGTTTGTATGGTAAAACACATTGTTTTATCTTTATCAAAAATTAGTTTTTGACAAAGCACCTTTTGCAGTCTCCCGTATAAGGGACAAAAAATCATTTAACATTTAACTACTGTTGGTTAGGATCAGTACAGCTAGGTATATTGCCCATTACATTACCTAAAAAAATAAAATTGTTATTGAGGACAAGAGAGGTAAAAAATTACTAAGCGATTAAAAAAAGATAAATAATGATTTACAAAATCATCTATACATATTTAATACGTGATACGGGTTTCTGTACAAGAAACTCCTCCCACAATTTGCAATATATTTTAATGATTTTAATGCCATTGGATAGAGCTCGGCGTGAAGTTGTTTCTAAAGTGAATTGGTAAATTGTCCATTAAAAAGAGGGGACCTACAAGTCCTTAAAGTTTGTAATTTTCCCATTTGATTACCCATCAGCAAGGAAATTGATTGATTTTCAAGTAAACAACAGTGTAAACATCGGACATCAGCGAAGGTACTATATCCACCTTTTCACACGAAAGAGGTTATGTTTAACCAAGGCAAGGCTCCGGTCTACCGTCTGGTCTACCTGAGCCCGAACGACGTTACCGAATGCCGCCTCGCGGCCGTAGCGCTAGGCGAGTTTGATGGCTGCAGACAGTGCAGAGGTTTACGGGAATCGTGTTTTAAAGTTAACTAATTATGATAGAGATTGACTCTTAACTTTTTCTAAAAGAAGAGAGACGGATCTCGTCTTCTCTGGTTTTAGAATTTTTAATACAATTTCTAGTTTCAACTGTCTAAAATCATCTGTTTTTAGTGGGAAGAAGTTTTATAGATGCAGAGGTTTACGGGGATCGTGTTTTAAAACTAACCAATTAAGATAGAGATTGGATCTTAACTTTTCTAAAATTAAAGAGACGGGTCTCTTCGACTCTGTTTTTAGAATTTTTAAATAAAATTTTTAATTTCAGCTATAGGCCTAACTGTCTAAAATCATCTGTTTTTCTCGATGCAAATGCAAGGGTTTTTAGAACCCTGTTATCTTTTGATAAATGCAGCCTATTCATTGCTAGAGCTACAACTAATGTGTCATATTAAAGAAAAAATAACGGTGCTAAATTTCCTTTCTTACACTTTGGTAATCTCACTTTGGTAGTGTTATCAAAAATAATGGAAAACTTAAGTTAAAAATCGAGAAAAACAGATGATTTTAGACAGTTATAGCTAAAATTAGAAATTGTATTTAAAAATTCTAAAACCAGAGAAGACGAGATCCGTCTTTCTAATTTTACAAAAAGTTAAGAGTAAATCTCCATCATAATTTGTTAATTTTAAAACACGATTCCCGTAAACCTCAGCAGCCATCTAACTCGCGGAACTCGCCTAGCGCTACCTACGGCCGAGAGGCGGCATTCGGTAACGTCGTTCGTGCTGGTAGACCGGAGCCTTAACCCTTAAGTGGGCGCGCGGGGTCCAGTGAGACCCCAGGGTGAGAATTTTCGCTCTGGTAGCTAAAGTGGGTTGGCAACAGTGCTGAGCGGCCTGATACCTTCAAGTGACACCCCCTCTCACCTGTCAAACCGGTTTTCGTCAGTTAATTGCATTCCATTGTGGGGTAAACTTGCCTCTGGGGTCCGTACCTACCCCGCGCGCCCAGTTACGTTTTACGGCAGTTGTGGTTTTTCCATGCATTTAATTACCATTAGAAAGTTAAGATTTTTTTTAAATATTTCGGCTGTTCTTTACGAGTTGTAACGATGAATGACGAAGAACGGAATGTTGCCAGGATTAGAAAATATCTTTTGGAGGACATTAGTGAAGGTGATGATATTTTTGAGTAGTGACACAAAAATGACCCAAGATGACTCAGAGTAATGGCCATGATGAATTTTTACAATTATTTTTAAGTAACTACCAAATATATTATTCAGTTTTTCTTTCAAAATAAAAATGGAAAAAGTATAAGGCGCGTGTTTAGTTTTTTACCATAAAGTACCGTAATTTATTAAAATTTTTGTTGTGTAAGTTTGGGTTTAAAAAATAAGCAACCTATCGACATAATACCAATAATATTATTATTTTCCTGTAGTAACATTACTAATTTACAAGTATATAGGGTTAAAAAAAATTTTAAATTTCAATGTAAACTATTTAATGCAAATTAAAAAAACCCTTGTATATTTTATCATAATTTTCTAAAGTTTGGAAAAAAATACAAATAGTATTTAAATGTGTCTACAACTGCTTGTAAGTGATATAAAACAGTTAACAACACTCCAAACTTTGATAAAACAGGAACAATTGTGAAAAAACTTTGTTTCGTAATTTAATAAAAAAGGTAAAAATTGGGGTCCGATAGGACCCCGCGCGCCTAGTAGTGTCACAAAAAAAACGCGCGCCCACTTAAGGGTTAACAACTCAACAGACGTGAGATGGGACTTCCTGCTACAGATGACGATTGCAGAATGAGTCAATTTAAGAGTTTTGTGTAAATAATACAAAGTAGACATTTTGTTAAAGTCTGATTCAGAAGTTTATAATTGTTATATACAAATATTTCACCGTATTACATAACCTAACATTTTAATTTCCAATTAAAAAAAAAAAAAAATCACCGAAATTATTGGGGGGGCAACTGCCCCCCCTTGCCCCCCCCAAATGACGCCTATGTTAAGTGTTCATCATCAAACATAATATGACTTTACACTTCAATTTCTCAATTTTAAGGATTTTTCAAGTGTTACATATTAATAAGCTTGGCTACAATAGTTGGTCAGTTAAGGTATAACATTTAAGTAACATCCGTACATCATTCTACTAACTCTCTTACCCACACGTTGGGCATTGATGAGGTCGCTCAGCAGTGTCGGTCAAAACATAATGAGCCTTTAAATCAGATTTCTGGGTAAAGAATTGTTCACACTTCGGACACTGAATGAGACGCTTACCTATGTATCGTCATATGGCCTTCTTAATTAGATTTGCAAATGAGGGATTTTTTACCAATTAGGCAGTTATGAGGTCACTCCCCAGTGTTGGTAAAGACATGTTCCTTTAAACAAGTTTTCTCAATAAATGATTTCCCACAGATCGGACACTGATGAGGTCACTCGCCGGTGTGGGTCAAGACATGTTTTTAAAACTACTTTTCTTACTAAACAGTGTTTATTTCTCACACAATAAACACTGATGAGGTCACTCACTAGTATTGGTTAAAACATGAGCATTAAGTGGGATTTCTGCGTGAGGGATTTCTCACACAGAGTGCGCTAATGGGGTCACTCACCAGTGTGGGTCAAAACCTGAATCCTTAAATGAGATTTCTGCGAAAAGGATTTTCCACACTTCGGGTATAGTACTGATGGTGTCACTCACCAGTGTGGGTCAAGGCATGTTTATTTAAATCATATTTTGATTTAAAGGATATCTCACACAATGGGCACTGATGAGGTCGCTCACTATAGTAGTATTCACGAAAATAGTCCAATGAGAGTCAATACATTGTTGCCAAATTTACTCTGCAACACATCTTTAAACTGTATTACACATGGTTAACATAAAAACAAATGACAACATTGAAAAATGAGAGGAGGTGAGGGGAGACACAGCTGTTAAAATTTGTAACACTCTGGGTTTGTGCCACTTGCAAGTACAGAGGTTGGCCCCTTCTGAATTAAAAAAAAAAAAAAAAAAAAAAAAAAAAACATTTGTAGTCCTAGCCTACAAACTTCTTGCTCCCCACATTGCTACTTCAGTGTTTGCATTTTGTCTTCCCGCCGCCTGAAGGAACTACAATAATCCCAATTGGAACAACAACTGGGCCAAGTCCTGCGGCATGAGTCACCAGAGCCTGCACAAGCCTGACAGCTGATAACGGGTAGACTGTTTCTTTAACTTTGTTCATTCGGTCTGGTGCTTCACCTTCAGTCGTGAGTTCTTTCACCCTTTCCAGTATTGGATTTTTGCAAAGGTAAGATCAATTTATTAAAGAACTAATTACTTAGGGAAAATATGATTAAATAATACTGAGCCTCTACCATTCAATTACTTTTGAAAATGATTTTAATATTATGAATAAAAAATTGGATTTTCTGAAAACATGAAAAATATATTAAAACAAAATTAATTAAATCATGATATACAAGTTTATGAAATAATTAATTATCTTTATTAAATCTTCTGCTTGTACAAATCTATATATATATAATACGTGATGCCCTTTTTTTGTTAACACTACTCCTCCCTTATAATTTATGGACCAATTTTCAAGTTTGAGGTGTCTAAAGAATGGTCTCAGTTTGTAGGTTTGCAATAAAGTCTTAGATTTTTGATATTTTAATTCTGAAGCTCACGGGAAGCCCCCAAAGTTCATTTTTTGTCCATAAGATTAACATGGGGAACAATTTGTATTGAATTGCAATATAAAACAGCTGTTGATTATAAAACAGACAAACACATGTTAAAAGCTGAATACAAGCAATTGAACTACTGGTACTGAAATATCAACACAAATTTCATACTTAAAGAAGAAGTGTCTTTTGTCGTATTTGAACCTTTTCTCAAAATTTAGCGAGAATATTTTCTTGAACATTTTATTTACGTGTATTTGGGCACAAAATAAGTTTAGTAACGTAACCCTAGAAAAATTCATGCAGGGCCTACAAAAACCAGCTTGGAAATTGAAATTTTTGGCGTGGGTCTTAATGGGTGGTCTGATTTAAACAATAAAGAAAGTTTACAAATATTAAAATAGAACACTAAATTTGTGTGCATGGGTTCTCAAACTCTGTAAATTATAAGGAAAAGGGATAGTTGGTTGTAGGTGTTATAAGTGTAGAAAACAAGCTTATTTCAAATATGGTTTGTACAAAGAGAAATTTCAATCAAAAAATAAATACCACATCAAACCAAAATGGACCACACTAACAAATATGTAGTTTCTCCTTATTTTAGCGATTTCTTTATTTACATTTTGTAATGCCATGGAAAATTACGAATTATAGGGGCTTTAGTTCTTTTTTAATAGTAATGTAGACTCATTCACTATGTCGACAACTACCTCATAACAGCCACAGTGAGTGTTGCATAACTCATACAGGACCGGGAGTTATAATGAAATGTTGATTTTTATTCTATTGTCTTTTAAGTTTTATGTTTGATGAACTATGTACATCCAACATCTGTGAATTTATTCTAGATTTTATAGGAGTGTTTAGACGGAGACCCTAAGACAAACCGGAAAAAGAACAACTACGTAATCTTAGCTAATTTTGAACTAAAAGAACAAGCACCAAATCTCAACAGGGTCACATTGGCAAGTTGCAGAATTAGTAATGAAGATCGATTGATTAAACACCATTATGTTTTATCTGATTTTCACTATAGTTTAATTTTTATTCAAAGTAACTCTGTCCATTACCATGGAGCAAGATTTAATACTCTATAATAAATGCAGCGCATTGCGCTGCACGGGCCCCCTAGTTGATTTAAAATAGCTGCTGAGATTTAAGTTGTAAATTAATTGTTACATGTTGATGCCAGACTAGCCTGTTTAAGAGTGTTCATGATTTTTCTGGAAATTAAAAATATGCAACCACATGTTTTCTAGAAAATTGTCTTTAGGTGTTAGATTTTTCACATCAAATATTTCATTTAAATTAGTGGAAATGGAAAAAAATGAATCTATTACTTGACAATAAAAATTTCCTTAAGTGGGAAATGTTGAGTTTATAACATAGTTATAATTTTATTAATTACTTGAAACATATTGATCAACTATGCATAATAACTCATGAATAATTTGTGTACCATTTTTGTTCTCAAAAGGTTTGTATAATATTTTATTTAAATTTGTTGTATTCCATAGAGAAAATTTAAAGAATTTAATGTTCTCTTTTTATTAGAAATAGGCCTGATTTATATGACCATTTCTCATTATCTAAACAAGATTAATGAGATTAAGAGAGAACTCAATTTAAAAATGTAATGGTCCAGACATTGTTGGTTTTCTGATCATAAAATGTTCCTTAGCAAAGAAAAAACAAAATAAAAGTAGAAATAATTTATGAGAATAAGATTCCAGTGATGTTTTATAATGTATGACGTATTTAAGACTTACATTATATTGTTTTTAAACCTGGGTATTTGTAAATGTCCACAACTTTGTGAGTTTAATGGTAATTTTGTATGGTTTAACAGTGTTTAAACATTATTTGTTGCGAGTGATAATGCAATAAATTGAAACAATAATTTTCTAAGAACTAGTGGTTGAAATAAAGAAAACCTAGGTCATTTAACATATGTCACTTGAGCTAAACGATAAAATATTAAAATTTCGAAGAATGATTATGAATTAATTAAGGTATTTGATTGAATAACTTGCTTACCATTTTTTTATCACTCCTGATGTTATTAAAATATAAAATGTATTTACAAAAAAATTATTACACAAATAGTTAATTATTACTGATTTTTCATTTTGTTATAAATGCTAGGCTTAAATAATTCTTAATTTAGGATTATATTACATCCTGGTGGAACATTCTAGGGTTTATCCCCCTTGCCCTCTGGAACCCAGGATTGGCGGCTTATGGGTGGAGTCCTGCGCTGCAGATATGGTCTACACTGTGACTATATCTAATCACTGCAGAACTTTAGCACTCGAGAAGTCGTGCGCGATCGAACTTGAGTAACCTTTGGGTCGACCCAGCCTGAAATATCGTACCAAAAGTAAGATCATTCCTTTTTATTGTGTTCAACCACATCTTGTTAAAGGAACTGTGTTACGGATCGGAGGCTAGAGAACATTGCGTGTGATTGGAGTTGCCACCGCATTGTGTCTTCCAACTCTTTGGACAATTTTTGGAACAAAATTAAATTTAGAAAATTTAATTTAAGTTATAGTGTACATGTTGATAATCCCTGTGTGTGTCTTTTAGGTTAAAGTATTTTCTGTGATTTTGCTGATTCTTAGCTGGAGGTCTCCGATTAAAATTTCTTGCTATAAATAATTGTATTAGATTTAAAGGAAAAAAACTATTGTGTTCAAGGTCAACTTTGAAGTTTCTTTGGATTCAATATTTAAATCTTTATTTTTTTGGAATCAGGAGAGCCTTTTGGTTTATTGCTTTAATTTTAACTATAATTTAGAGGCCAAGGGATGACTGTACATAATTAAGGTGCCTGTTAAATTAAACCTACATTGATTTTTTACTTGATTGGTCGAGGCTAAAAATAAATTCACTACCCGGTATTCAGCTGCCTGGCCATCATCTTTGAAAGGTGAAGTTAGTCCCTCGCTACAGCTCCTCTACTCTCCATTCCGCAAGGTGGAGCCCTTCCAGGGCAGACAACGTAAGTAAAGAATTCAGAACAAGTTTTGTCAAACCCCTCAACCTTCTCTGAGCCAAGCCGGGAAACGAATACAAATTTCCAACAGACTATTTTCGTGCGTCTTACTATAGTATGGGTCAAGGCATGTCTATTTAACACAATGGGGACTGATGAGGTCGCTCACTAGTATGGGTCAAAACATGAGTGTTTAAGTGAGATTCCCGCATGAAGGATTTCTCACACAAACTGCACTGATAGGGTCGCTCACCAGTGTGGATCAAAACATGATTCCTTAAGTTAGATTTCCGCCTGAAGGATTTCTCACACAAAGGGCACTGATGGGGTCGCTCTCCAGTATGGGTTAAGGCATGTTTATTTAAATAATATTTTGAATTGAAGGATTTCTCACACAAAGGGCACTGATGGGGTCGCTCTTCAGTATGGGTTAAGACATGTTTATTTAAATCAGATTTTGAATTGGAGGATTTCTCACACAAAGGGCACTGATGAGGTCGCTCACTAGTGTGGGTCAAGGCATGTAGATTTAAATTAGATTTCTGCGTGAAGGATTTCTCACACAAAAGGCACTGATGGGGTCGCTCACCAGTGTGGGTCAAAACATGATTCCTTAAGGTAGATTTCTGCTTGAAGGATTTCTCACACAAAGGGCACTGATGGGGTCGCTCACCAGTGTGGGTCAAGGCATGTATATTTAATTCATATTTCTGCCTGAAGGATTTCTCACACAAAGGGCACTGATGGGGTCGCTCACCAGTGTGGGTAAAGGCATGTTTTTTTAAATCAGATTTCTGCCTGAAGGATTTCTCACACAAAGGGCACTGATGGGGTCGCTCACCAGTGTGGGTCAAGGCATGTATATTTAATTCAGATTTTGAAATGAAGGATTTCTCACACAATGTGCACTGATGAGGTTGCTCACTAGTGTGGGTCAAGGCATGTCGCCTTAAATGAGATTTCTGCCTGAAGGATTTCTCACACAAAGCGCACTGATGCGGTCGCTCACCAGTATGGTTTAAGGCGTGTTTATTTAAACTAGATTTTGAAATAAAGGATTTCTCACAAAATGTGCACTGATGGGGTCGCTCACCAGTGTGGGTCAATGCATGTTTATTTAAATTAGATTTTAAAAGAAAAGATTTCTTACACAATAGGCACTGATGAGGTCGCTCACCAGTGTGGGTTAAGGCATGTTGATTTAAATGATGTTTTGTAAAGAAAGATTTCTCACACAATAGGCACTGATGAGGTCGCTCAATAGTATGGGTCAAAACATGAGTCCTCAAGTTAGATTTCTGCCTGAAGGGTTTCTCACACAATGTGCACTGATGGGGTCGCTCACTTGTATGGGTCAAAACATGAGTCCTTAAGTGGCATTTCTGCGTGAAGGTTTTGTCACACTTCGAGCACTGATGGGGTCGTTCATCAGTGTGGGTCAAGGCATGTTTATTTAAACGAGATTTTGAAATGAAGGATTTCTCACACGATATGCACCGATGAGGTCGCTCACTTGTATGGGTCAAAACATGAGTCCTCAAGTTAGATTTCTGCGTGAAGGATTTCTCACACAAAGGGCACTGATGGGGTCGCTCTCCAGTATGGGTCAAGGCATGTTTATTTAAAGTAGATTTTGAAATGAACGATTTCTCACACAATGGGCACCGATGAGGTCGCTCAGCCCACTCATAGCATTTTAATTTTATAGACTTAATTACATTCTCCATCCCTACCAGGTCCTTGATCAGCAAATGTATTAAGTTGTATTAATTATACAATTGTTGAGATCCAATGCTTACTCTAACATGTTATTCAGTGGTTGTTACTTTTTTTATAAAACATGGTTAGTTAGTGGAATACCTGTATCTTTCAGGTTATAGAAATGGTCGATTTTGCTTGCCTCATTAGGATAAATCTGGCCTACCACAGGCATTCATTGTTGATAATTTTGGTGACCTTAATAATAAGGATCATTATAAAATAGTCATAAAAGTTTTCATCAACAAGAAAAATCTTTAACCTGGGATATTTAATCATATGTTAAATCATACCAGTAATTCCATTTGATCAGGTTTACATCTCATAGAGTGGCTTATGTTCACTAGTCAAGGTCTAAACCAGACTGTTCAGTCCATAACTTTGGTTAGCTACTCGTTACTAGTTTTCTTCCTCATAATACCTGTAAATAAATGAACCATAATTATTTCTGCTTGCTCTTCTTAAGAAATATTAGCTAGACTGACAATTATGACCATGTAGGGAATTTCCCTAGGGAATACGCTACAGTAGTACGGTAGTAATCACGGTAAGAATTAAGCCCAGGACCATGATACTTTTTCGTTTTGAGGTCCCTAGAAGACAAAAACATTGTTCTTTTAAACTATTGATCTATAAATTAGCAATATTTATATACATATATATGTGTCCGTGAACACGACAGATTTCGACCAGAACCTCTGATTTTGATGAAATTTGTAATAGGGTTACTTGTTCCCATGGTCCGATCATTCTGGTTCGCGAACTCATTCAAGTAGATGTGCTGATCTACACCCTACTGGTCCCTGGTGCCAAATTTCATCAAAATTGGAGGTTTACACAAGCATTTACCTGAATGAGTTCCAGAATAATCAGACCATGGGATAGGGTTTTGATGGTGTATCAAAAGGGTCAAAAGTGGGGTTTTGACATTTTAAATCCTAGTTTCTTAAATTCCAATAATTTTAACATAAACCGATTAAAAGAAAGCAAAAAAACAAACAATTCACAGGGCTTGTAACAGTTCTTAAGGTCAATAAAAATTTAAGAAGTAACAAAAATGATAAAAAAATAACCAAAAAATAACCTTGAATAAAAGCGTTGCTAAAAATTCCAAAATCCGGTGTTTTATCGGGATATTAAAAATATGAAGGCAATAAAAATGATGTAGGCAATAAGCAATAATGGCCAATAATAAAAAAATTTTAAAATAAAAAATCCTCTCTAATCCATTTCTTATTTTTGTTTATTTTTTCCTTTTTTAAATATTTATTTTGTTTTTACGAGCTTCATCCAAATCAATCAACAAAAACCAAATTTCCAAAAAAAAAAAAAATCCAAAAATAACAAAATTCAAATTTGAAAAAAATAACAAAAAAATTTAAGAAATAACCTGTTACAAGCCCTGATTTTAAAATTTGAATTGTTAACTTAGTTCAAATTATTGAGTAGAAATCAGGAGAAATCCTAAATATATGTTTTCCATTTTATTCTAATAAAAAAACCTTCTACGTCACTGATTTATTCAAATAACTTGCTAAAATTTGGTATGTCCATTAATGAGGAAGAGTTTAACAAAGGTTGTAATATTTGGTTACAAAGACCAAATAGCGGTAAACCGACGTACTCACTCCAAGGGATTTATGGGGAAAACGAAAAGAATAATCTAAATCTATAAAAGAGGAAGTATGTATATAAATATATATGTTGCCTATAGACCCCGAATCCGCTGGACAGATTGTAATGAAAATTTCAGGCATTATTAAGCATTATTCAAGGATGGTTTGAGTGAAGTTTGATGCAAAGCTGTCCAAAGAGCTTTGGCCCAGAAGGCATGGTGCAGTGTATACTTATTTAGAAAAACCTAAATTACTTTGGGGCCACCAGGGTTGAAATTAGATGGACGACTCTCTTTGCTCATAGGTGCTCACTATGAAACTGCTTTTATTGATAATTTTGTAAGCACTTTAGGGCTCCACCCCACTGGACATCAAAATTACTTTTTAGGGCCTCTGGGGTTAACATTTGACATGGACATGCCTCTTTGCTCATAGGTACTCACCAAGAACCGATTTTGCAAATATAGTTTTTTAAATAACTTCTTGATTAGCATTATACGTGCTGGTACTGATATTCAGGTTGAAATAATAAAACGTCTTCCAACACTACTCGATGTATTTACACTTATACTATAATTGTTTACAAGACGGTAAATATTTACCGTTTTAGTATTTTAACCTGAATAGTTTTTTAAGCACTTTAGGGCTCCGCCTCGCTGGACATCAAAATTACTTTAGGGCCTCCGGGGTTGAAATTTAATGGACACTTTTCTTTGCTCATAGGTGCTCACTATGAAACTGTTTTGCAAATATAGTTTTTAAGTACTTTAGGGCTCCGCCCCACTGGACTTAATTTAAAATAATTTAGGACCTCCGTATTTGGAATTTGACATGGATGTTCCTCTTTGCTCATAGGTGCTCTTGCATTTGCAATCACGATCAATAACGTGAAAGGGCAATCCTTGACTATTCCGGGTTTAAATTTGAAAAATGTCTGTTTTCACATGGCCAGTTATAAGTGGTATGCTTACAGGTTAGTCTGCCTGGAAATTTTTACATTTATACACTAAATCAAAAGACGAAAACTATTATTTATCCTTTGGCCTTACAATAAAACTTACAATAATATACTTACTTTCTATTCCATAGACTTTTTTTGTTATATTAAAAATGTAATAAAACAGCTTTATTTCTGTAAACAACATAAATTGAGTGCAGCAATGCGCGCCGGTTACCTGCTAGTACCATAATAAAATAGCATAATAGAATTTGGTATGTACATTCACAAGTTAGGGTTTAACTTATATTTACTTACAAAATCCATATGGCGGCAAATCTACATACTCAACCCCTTGGTTTCTATTGTGAAATAGAATACCACCGTCTCAGTAGACCTTGCGTACTCAGCGAATTTCCAAATTAGTTAATATTAATTTTGAACAGATGAAACTGTAAACAAAATTCATCACATGCTCATGAATAGAAAAATTAATTTCTTTTCTCCTTATGATAGCCTAAATATAGGGAAAGAGTATGTAGGTATGCTGCCATGGGGAACACTAAAAGTAAAGTTTTAGAAAAAAAAATGTATTTCAACCATTAGAAGCCAATACACTAAGTTTCATCTACACAATATCTGTCCATAAATAAAGGAGTTGGCCTTTTCTCCCAGCGAGCACAGAACATCCACGTAATTACGTGGAAGATATTGCAAGTGTGTGGTTGGCTCCCCTGTGCTGTCTCCTGATCGGTGCTGTATATTTTTCCAATTTAATTGTTTGTGTTTAGTGTTGTTTTGTTTTTTGACTGCTTCCACAGTTCACTGTTTGAGCTTTTTCAATTTATTATTGTTGTATTTAATTTTTGTTACTGCCTTTTCTGATTCAGGTTTGGCTATGGACTTCTCCAAGTTCGCCTAGCGTGTTTTTACTAACTTTGTTATGTTCTAGGTACTTCTTCCACCTAAAGACGGGATCAGATTCCAGATTCCGAAACGTCGTGAAATTGTAATTTGCTAATCAGTGATGGAAAATGTCCACAATATTTTACTGAACAATGATATTTTAGTTTTATACAAAAGGATTTAAGGAGAGGGTGTGGAAAGTGGCTACAAGAACATCAAAGACTCTGCAATCAAAATTATAAATGTAAAATTAGTTTGCCAGCACCCAGCCATGCTGTTGTAAAGTTTTAAAAAATTAATCACCAACGTAGAATATTAATCACCAAAATCAGAAGATAGTGATGAAGACCTAGAACCCTCCACATATAGCGGTTTAACAGATGAAGAAACCAAAACAGATCTAGAATCATCCACATACAGCAATTTAAGCGAATTACTCGGTGAACAAACCAAAAAAAGAGGTTGTAACTATTGGTAGTGATGATGATGATGGGGAAGAAGACATAAGTATTGAAGAGTAAGAGGAACTATAACAACCCCTGGTCAATCAAATATAAGCTTATTAGGAGAAAAATGGATACCGCAGGTCCCTTAGGGAAAAATCCCTTTTAAATATGCTAAAATCAAACATCCAGGTAAAAAATATTATCAATATGTCGCTAGGTTGGATGATGATGGTGTAATGGTTGGCAAGAGAAAATTGGAGTTTGATGAACAAGATAACCTTCATATTGGTAATAAAACATTCAAAAGGACGATTAGATTATTTGGACTTTTATTTGAAAACAATCCATCTGTAAATTTTACTGAACAAGATTGGGCTAATTATCGCGACATATTGAAGCTAACCAGCACATATAAAAAACAGTATGTAGCAAGTGCTTGGGGTTAAGGTTGGTTGGCACATGTAATAGGTAAACACTAGTTAACAGAGCAGTAAAAGAAATATTAATATTTTGTTTAAATTGGTATAATACATAAATATACCTCAAATTCTGTCTTACACTAATTTTGGGCGAAATTAAAATTTCACTAGGCCTATAGAACGTATGTTTAAAAGTAATTTAAAAAATAAAACAGCAATAAAATCTAACTCTTAACAATTCCTTTGAGAACAATTCGTTTTCTTGCCCAAAGAGCTCAACGGCCTTCTACTTTTAAGTAAAGTTTCTATAAAATTATGTCAATTAATAAAACATCTTTTGCGACAAAAATAAAAGCAACTTTGTGGGGCGACTCGGAATACATTATCTTAAAATGAAATCCTATGTTAACTATTAAATCTTCAATTATTTAATTTTCATTAAAGTAATAGTTTCATTAATATAACAGAAATCTAAATATCCCATTAGAAGAAAACCCTCTGTAAAACGAAGGATTGTTGCACCCACTTTGGACGTATCCCGTGCCCTACACTACTGGGTCAACGGGACGAAGAGGAAGCACTGTAAAAACTGGATTTAAATGTTCCGGAAATGAGAAATGCCCCTGTCGCAGCAGACCTGCGTACTCAGCGAATTTCCAAAATAATTTGAGATTTTGTATTTCCCCATAAACACGATAAGAATGAGTAGGTAGGTTTGCTGCCATGGGATGTAGTTAGAAAATGTTAGTTGTTAGGAAATGGAATGGTTAGTTAGGATAAATATCAAATTCTATCAATATTCGGCTATTTTTAATTTTCCCCATAAACCCCATGGGAGTGAGTATGTAGGTTTGCCGCCACATGGGTGTTGTAAGCAAATATCAGTTAAACCCTAGCTGGGGAATGTATATACCAAATTTCATCAAGTTATGAACATAAATAAGCGAGATACAGGGTTTTGTTAATTTCCCATAAGATTAACATGGGAATCCTATTTTTGTCTTTTCTCCGTAACCTGTCAAGCTAAGTTCAAAACTAAAAATACTAAATTGTTTGTTTTTTCAGCTCTTTTAAATGGTTTAAGTTCAAATTGTTGAATTTTGAAAATTAAGGTCTAGAAATGCCAAAAAAACATTTTTGGCCCCTTTGAAACCCCATAACCTGATAATGCTGGTTCGCAAACTCATGAAAATAGACCTGGTCTTACACCTTCATACCAAATTTCATCAAAATCAGAGGTCCCCTTCAAAAGCTATCAGCACCACAGACACATAGATAAGTATATATATATATATATATATATATAAGTAGATAGTAATATGGGGTTCCTAGCTCACTTTTGGAGACAATCAAAAATCAAACAAATTTCACAGTTTTTTAATACAATTATGCAATATTTTTGCTATTTTTTAGCCAATTTTCAGCTTTTGTCAAATTTTACCATATGCACATTTACCATATGTGCATTAACTCTCTAATAACTTTAATAACGTTATACAATAATAACAAGAAACCATCATGCCAAGTTTCAATTTAGTAATTTTAACGAAAACGGGGATGATAAATTCATACCGACCATCCAATGAAAAATGAACAAATTAAGACTATACTACACATGATGACATTTTTATTTCAACATAAGATATAACCAGGTAAAGTCTGGGACCATAATTTTTAGTAACATTGTATAAATCATATAGAAACCAATGGCAGATCTGACACGCTCAATACGGATCACAATATTTGGATCGTGATCCTAGATTCATGGATCGCACATCAATATTTTGACTTTTCACGCTCAGTCTGTATCGTCTGTATCGTGATCCAGGATCACGATCCAAATATCGCAATATGTATTAACCGTGTAAGATCCACCATTTGATTTCACATTTGTAAAACTAAATATCTAGGTGTTTACTTAATTTCAAAGGAAGCATAAATAAATCCTCACATTTTTTATAAAATTTACTTAGTCCACACGGATAAAACAAGTCATGAGAACAAAATTACAATTATATTACAGCAAGGTTTGGGTATTATTTTCCCATTTCATTGAATCAGGACTAATCTAACTTACCAACTAATAACACTGGTTTAGCCTAAACAGTTTGGATATATACTACCCATCACTCAGACTGTCACAACTTACTCTGTGTCACAGGGGCGAACCCAGGGGGGGGATAAAGGGGATATATCCCCCCCCCCCCCGAAATGTGGGGTCGGAAAATAAAAAGTATGCTCAAAAAATAAAAATAATCTATTACAAATGGTTAAAATATTAATTTCATATGCCAGACTTTCATAAACATATATAAACACCAAATTATTGAAAGAGTAATAGGGGTTTTATTGCACAATACAAAAAGATAAAACCGTAATATTCATCCAAAACAGGTCATTTCAGTTTTGGGAATGAAATACATTATTTATTGCGCGTTGGCATTACTGACTGCCAACTGAGTTCTTGCATTGGAACTAAGCACGCTCTAATTTACTTGCAGTGAATTCTAATTCTATATCACTGCCACCACTAACGTATTATAGTTATTTTGTAGTTTTGCCGTTTGGTTGGTCGAATTGTGCATATCTAGATAAGGATAACACATATATTTTACGATTTCTAAGCAGTGTATTTATTTTGTATTTATTTACCGAACAGACGGTTACAATGATAACCATTGTTCTACAATTGTTTGTTTTATTTTTTGTAAAAGTTTTGTGTAAACTTGTAAATAAAGCACTTTTTCATTCATTCATTATTTTGGTATTTCTTGTAAACTGTAGACTATCATTTACTGCATTTCATTTGAATTTTGACAACTTGATTCTTTTTTTATAAAGACACGATACCTTTTACTTTTTTATATGCACTATTAAAATATTAAAACTTTTAAGTTACAATTGTATTACTGTTATTAGTTGTTATTATAATTATATATTACCTCCATAATATATCAATAACTCTGATACACTGTATTCTGTGTCTTAAAAAATTCTTAAAAAAAGCTTTAAAAATTTAAAATTTAGAGCTTAAAAAATTCCAAAATTTTTGGGGGGAGGCCCCCCGGACCCACCGAGTTCTTGAGGGTATTCCATACCCCCCAAACCCCCTGATGTTACCCCTTCGCAAAAAATAACCCCCCTCCCCCCCCACCCCCCCTCCCCCGAAATTGAATCCTGGGTTCGCCCCTGCTGTGTCACTTACTGTCGCTACTGTAAGTGATCATTATCAAACATATAATCACTTTATAGTAGAATTTCTCAATAATATCCAACCTGGCCACATTTGGTAATGAGGGAAACAAAGCTATAGACTCTGTATCAGACTTTTATACCGGGTGTCCCATAATAGTCCCCCCCTGGTTAATTTTTCAACGGCTCTATATTTTCAAAAGAACTTCGATACACGTAAGGTACTTTTTGGTGGTATTTTGAAATTCACCCCCACCCCAAAATAGGGGTTGCTGGGGGTAACTAAAAAAATTTAAATATGAACCCCCAATTTTTATGTTATTTATGAATTCTTTATAAGTTTTCGGGACTCTTTTATTCTTTGACATTTTTCTTTAAACTTAACGGTTAGAAAGCTATAGCCAATAGAAGGTCACTTTTAGTCCCATAAGAATAACATGAAGCAAACTTTAATCACCGTTATCTCCTGAACCATTTAATCAAATAAAAAATACTCAAGTATAAAAATGTCTTAAAATTATGTTTTAAGAGATTTTTTTCATAATACAAACGACAAATTTTTACAAATTTTATTATACGTCCGCATTATTGGAATAATATTGGTTATGCGTAAATGACAATTTTATGAGTGAAATGTTCTTAAAATGTAATTTTAAGACATTTTTATACTTGAGTATTTTTTATTTGACTAAATAGTTCAGGAGATATAGGCAATTAAAGTTTGCTCCATGTTATTCTTATGGGACTAAAAGTGACTTTCCATTGGCTGCATCTCCCTAACCGTTAAGTTTAGAGAAAAATGTCAAAGAATAAAAGAGTCTCGAAAACACGTAGAGAGTAAAAAAATAACATAAAAATTGGGGGTTCATATTTAAATTTTTTAGTTACCCCCAGCAACCCCTATTTGGGGGTGAATTTTAAAATACCACCAAAAAGTAACCTTACATTACCCTAGTAACGTGTATCGAAGTTCATTTGAAAATATAGAGCCGTTCAAAAATTAACCAGGGGGGGACTATTATGGGACACAGGTATAAAGATTTCATAGATAACTGGCTGCTTATGCTTAAGATGATAAACAACCGTCCTTTTTTATATGACTCATTAATTGGTCTGAGATGCAGTATCAGCAACAAGATAATGAAAACCTAACCAACAATAAGTGTCTCACAACACCATCAAAGATTTCATTCACTATCCCCTGGAACGAACCGCACAAAGTTCGGACGATGACAACGTTTTACAACATTAAACATAGACAATTTTTTGTTTCATATTTGTCGGATACATCAAGTGTCTTTTTGAAGGATTTCCAAATCATTCAGCTTATAGGTCTGCAACACACACTGCACCAGGAACTGTTCTCTCAACCTTCCACCCCTGACCGCAACATCTAAATTGCAAGTCCTTCTAGGCCAACTTTTCACCGTTTATACAGGGTGTCTCTATCTCTGTACCGACCTTTTCAGGTATTATTCTTGGACCAAAAACAAGTCAAAATATCATATTTGAAATTTCCAAAACTCTATAGTTACCCGTACAGCCGCCATTTTGTATTTTTTAAGGGATAATCTATATATATATATATATATATATATATATATATATATATATATATATATATATAATTCCGTAAGCGAATCGGTCCCCACGAAATATCTCGAGTTAGAAGAAAGATAGAGCAACGTATGATGGCTCATTTTAAAGCTTGAGGTCCAAGGACGCAAGGAAAAATACCAGAATTGTCAAAAGTTACCTGGGCTTTGCCCCAATGGACCTTGAAGTTCCAATGTTAATCTAATGGGAAGAAGATTTTTATATCTACACGGGTAATTAAGCAGATGTTCCAGTGTTTAATCATAAACTCAGCTGGTTATTTAGCAGATATTTTGAGTTAAGATAACCTCATAGTTTATAACTTTTTAAAATTGGAAATGCACTATAAAAAAGGAGAACACTAATAGTCATGAAGGGATTGTGGATCCACAGGAGATTTCATCTTCGTGATCCCATCTATGTCATTAGGGAAATAGGAGTATTCAGCATAAAAAATAAAAAAGTTAAAATTATATTAGACGTGGCATGGTTGATATAATGGTCAATTGTCTTTACTCAGTGAATGACGTTTAGTTATTACATTACTGCTTCATATTGGCTATTAATAGATAAGTTGAAGAGTTGAATCTTTATGTTGAGTATTTATTTTCGACTGAATCATATGTAAACTACTAACAATTGATAATCTCCATATGAGGAATATTTTGGTTTGGTTTTATCCATTCTCTGCTTTTTCCTTTACGTAGGTCGTAGGGAATCATTAACGCCCGTTAATCCATAAAGACGGGGAGTTTTTTAGGTTAATTATGGTGTGCGAAAAGTAACAATATATCAATCAGTGTTCTACTTCACTGATGAACAGACAAAATAGACTACAATCAATGTATGAGGGACATCGGTGGCACGGAGTGTAAGGAGGTATGGAGGCACGGGGGAGACATGGGAGGAATAGGGGAAATGGCGGGGGGCACAGGAGGACACGGAGGTGCGGGGAGGGACGGCGGGGATGGCAGCAGGGAACCACAGGGAGTGCAGGGGAGTTCGGGGATGTGGGGGCATGAAGGGCACGAAGGGTGTCGGTGGCACTGGAGACAGGGGGACACAAGGAGCATTAGGGGCGTTGGTGGCAAAAGGGGTAGATGGGCATGGGGGACACGGTTACCACGGGGAGCAACGTTGGGCATGGCGGTACGGAAACATAGGGTGCCCGGAGGCACATGGCGGAGCGGGAGTTGGAAGGCACAATGGGCACTAGGGGCGTCGGTGGCACGAGGCACGGGGGGCAGATGGACATGGGGACACTGGGGAGACTTGTGGGGCGTAGAGAGCATGGGGACCACGGGGAAGAACGGTGGGCAAGTGGGCACAGGAGTACCTGGGTGCGGGGGAATGGGGCACGAGTCACGAGGGTTGTCGGGGGCACTGGGGTTAGGGGGGCATGGGGATATAGGTTGCATGAGGAGAAATGTTGGACATAGGGCACGGGGTTATGGATGCATGGTAATGGGGGCACAAGGGTGGGGCCTACTGGTGGCGTCGGTGGCATGGAAGTTGGTTGGGCATGGGGGCATTGGGAGGAATGAGGAACATAGAAGGCGTGGGGGCCAAGGGTATGAACTGCGGGCATGTGGCCAAGAGAGAATGAAGGACAGAGGGTTGTGAGGGGGCAAGGGGGTACAGAGGCATGGGGGATACTCGAACCCCGGGGCATAGGGGGTTTAGAAACACGGATCAGGAGAGGTGAACGGGAGCACGGGGATGCATGGGGTCACGGTCAGTGTGGGAAATGGGGGGAACATAGGTCCAGGGTGAAGGAGTGTACAGTATTAATGGGCTTATGTTGTATTGACCTATTTTATTTATTTGAGTTACATACTCATCATGAACATGTTTAAAATTAAAACTATTTCAAACTTAATCAAATAAGGTAGTATAATACCTTTTACCATGTTTGGAAGCTTAATAGTGCAATAATTTTTTTCAACAAAATAGACTACTGCATTTTAATACAGAATACATTATTAGTAAATTACTGATTTGATACCTCTAAAGAGTTTCGTCAAAATTAGGAAATATTTTATGAGAAAACCCAAACGTGTACATTGACACTACAGCTAGAGAAAAATACAGTATCCCTAATACTGCAAGGTGATAAATTTAAACTTATTTTTGGAGACAAAACCAATTTGATTTTTAGGGGCCTTTGCCCCTACACACCACTAGTTTTTAATTTAAGAGCAACTTGACGTAATAAAATGACTTTGGTACACAGCTTATAAAGTAAATACCTAGCTAAAAAATTAATAATTTTTTACATTCTTATTTCAAAATGGCGGCTGTTTAAAATCTTTAACCTTAAATTGCATGAAAACTACATAAGGTAGCAAAGTTTATGTTCTTAGTGTTTTTGGAAAATTTAATTTAAATCCAACGATGTAAAAACTATGTAAATCGGTTCATAAATAAGTGAGAGTGATTTATCTGAGGCTACTCTGAGGTCGTACCGCTTCAACAGGAGCAGTTTTGGATTACATCCACTGCTGCTCTGGCCGTATAGTCAACTTACACGAACATAGTCAATGCTTATAATAATAATAATAAAATAAATGATCGGTTAAGATAAGATAGCCTATAACATTTAATATGGTTTTTACTTATAATTTATTCCAATAGAAATGGGTCCAGCATGTATTCAAAATTGAGTATGATATTTGTTATAGCAATATGAATGCCTTAAATATGAAAAAGGATTAAGCTATCATATTGGAAAAGGTTGCTAAACAGAGTGGGTAAACAAATAACACTTGGAATAACACTGACACTACAGGAAGTGGTTCTAACATCTTGGTCATAGTTAAGTCCAATCTTTATTTCAAATACAGAATGACTGATATTATCAGGCTTATTTAAGGATAAAGTTTCTCACAAATTAAACACTGATAACTTTCTCCAAAGTTTTGGTTAAAACGTTGTTCTTCAATTAAGATTTACGAGAGGAGGATTGTTCAAATTTACAACGATAGTGGCTTGGGTTATCTATTAACACTGTCATACGAAGAAGAGATTTTTATCAGAAAAACCTATTTCCCACACGAGAAATAAGTATCTCTTATGACACTTATATTGTATCTATGTTCTATTGGTGTATCTTCTCTGTGTAAGTGCACACTTTAAAATTCTTGACGATTCTCAAGTGAAGGTTTCCTCAGATCTTAGATACTAATTAGCTCAGTGTGGATGAAGACAGGTGTCTTCATATCAGATTTCTGTTTGAAGGATTTCCCACAGATCGGGCTATAATGAGTAATTAATACCAGTGTGGATCGAGATATGTGTCTTTAAACTAATTTTCTGAATAAAGGATTTCCCACACGTTGGACACTGATGAGGTCGATCCCCAGTGTGGATCGAGATATGTGTCTTTAAACTACTTTTCTGAATAAAGGATTTCCCACACGTTGAACACTGATAAGGTCGCTCGCCAATGTGGATCAAGACATGGTCCTTTAAATTGCGTTTCTCTAAGAAGGATTTCTCACAAAACATGCACTGATGAGGTCGCTTACCAGTGTGGCCCAAGATATGTACCTTTAATGTTGATTTCTGGGTGAATAATTTCTTACAATGGGGGCATTGATGAGGTCGCTCGCCAGCGTGGGTTGCTCGAAAGTGTTTATTTAAATTTGATTTTGTAATGAAGGACTTCTCACACATTGGGCATTGATGAGGTCGCTCACCAGTGTGGGACAAGACATGGATATTTAATTTATATTGTGAAATGAAGGATTTCTTGCACATTGTACACAAATGAGGTCCCCCTGTCATCTCATGATATTTCTTTTTTTTAGAGTTGAGTTCCTCCTTCATCTCTGTCGTGTTCTTGATCAGCAAGTGTTTTAACTTAGTAACAAAATTTTTAGATCCAACGCCTACTCTTAATATGTTATTCAGCAGTGGTCAAGAATGAAATTTTTTTTTAACTGGTGAGTCAGTGGAGTACTTGTATCTTTGGGTTTATAGACATGTTTGGGTTAAATCAAACCATTCAGTCCATTAACTATGATTAGCTACTTGCTATTATTCTTCTTCCAAATTAAACCTGTAAATAAAATAACCATAAGTATCTACTTGCTCTTAATGGAAAAACTATAATAGTTTGACAAATACGATTCTTTTCACTAAGTAATCTAAAAATAGGGTGTGGAAAAGTTAGAAAAAACTACTGATTCTTTGGAAAAAATTGTATTAAAAGAAGTTTAATCGCTCAAAAAAGTATTTTATTAATTTTTGTGATGCCTCCTGAACTGTTCTTTTTTGTTTGCATGTACATGTGTTTAACACAATTATTGTCAATTCTAAATGTAGTATGTTGAACTGTGTTGTGTGTGTGTGTTTTTAAATTTTTAATCTTTGACGATTCATTACTGATGAATTTTCAACATTTTTCGTATTGACCTAAAGATGGGATTTTAATCCTGAAATGTATACATAGTCAAGAGAGTAAACAGGAACTGTTTGCAAGAAAGGTATGTAACCTAGTAAAATTTCAAAAAAGTAATTTTCTACGTTATTTTTGGCAGTTCTTGGTTGCGAGAACAATTGAGTCAATGAAAGAATTCAACACACACCGACAGTGAGAATGGCACCCATAGGTTTAAATGAACATAAAATTAAAGGAATTCAATAGTGCTTTAATACTTACTCCGGTAATGTCCGCACTGGCCGAACATTCCTTGGCAAACTTCGCGAACACAAAAAATCATCAACTAACATTCCCTACGAACAAATACCGGCCATAAGTTTACATTCTAAAAGGATAGCAACGAACAAACAGAGTCCGCGAAAAGCTTTGTTCGGCGAACATGCTCGGCCAGTGCGGACGCAGCTTAAGGATTATTAAATTACAGTCCCATGAACTAACTACAGCATCGTGGCACCATTGATTTCAATACATGATGTTTTTTTTTTAAGTTCAGAAACATAAAGGGTCATATAAATCATACCACCGGCGCCAATAACCCACTTTCAGAAGTATTCAGTAGTACATCAATTTTGAAAGTTTCAATTTTCTGAAACTATTTATACTAGTTTTTTTTTTACACCTTAGGCATTTTATGGTTTGAAAGGGAACCGTCCAAACCTGTCTCACTATCTAACATCGACCAATGGCATCATTAATCAATAGTCCAATGACAAGTGGCAAATAGGCCCAGTATAGACTTTAACAAGCTACTGACTTGTCTGAGGATCACCTTTGTACTTAAAATAAAAGTAATATTTAAAAAATTTGAGATCTAATAATTAAAATGACGATTTTACTCAAGATTCCTCTAGCTGATCATGAATTATAATGATTTAAAATGGATATTTTTACTTAAAATTCGTTTTGCACTTTGATTAGGTTAGGCCTATAGGTTTAATTGGAGTGAAAAATATAAATATTAAGACCTCTCAACTACTTTGCAGCTTAATTAGGAAGAAAAAAGAAATAAGAAAAATTTCAAAAAGTTTAAAATGAAGAAAAAGTTTAGAGACAATGAGTAGATGAAATTGTAATTAAATGAAAATTTGTAAAATTGTGAATAAGTGCAAAAACTTGAAATTTGTTTTTGTAAATTCCCATACAATGTGAAACTTTGTCGGAGAATAAATTTATTATTATTATTATTATTATAACTAGTAAACGTGTTGCTCGAAATCGAGCAATTTATTTTAATACAATATAAATGTTACTTTTATCTCTAAATCATTGACGTTTTGACCAATCCAATATTGTGAATATCTGCAATCACCAAAACTACACGTATTTACAGCTGATTATTAACAGATGTTTAAAATGCTTTATTCAATCCCAATGTTATTTAAATGGGAAATTTTGAAATTTCAATGGTGGATAACGCCTTTATTTTCCGTCAGATTCTCATCAGTTTTTGGCGGAAACAACTACAGACTAAGCCTTATCCAACGACACCAAAAACTTGAAAATCGGTTGAAATTGTAGGAGTTCTCAAGACAAAAAAACCCTTAGCGTATTAAATAAGTATAGATTAGCTCAATAATACAGAGGAGCCTCGCAACCACAACTCTTGTTAACACAACCGCCTCTCAATAACAAGCGATTTTTTATAATCCCTGTGAATTGCCGATAAACACTCAATGGTAGTAATATCTTTTTAGGACAGATACCTTTCATATAAATATCTTGATAGCATATTTTTGCAGTTAAAATTACCACACAATTAACCTTCCAACATGTATTTCAACGGATCTGAGCTTCTATAGCATAGCACAAACTCACAATCGGTGACAGAATTATTTCAACTACAGTCAATTCCCGATTGTCCGGGGGCGGGTTAACTGGGTTGCGGATTAACCGGAGTCACAAAGAGTCAATTTCCATTTTATTCATTTTCTTAGTTTAGACAACAATACCATAATTTATCAATCTTATTATGTTGAAATTACTTGAGAAGAAATCTCTTTACTAGTTATTATATGATTTATCGATGGAAAAAAGCAGTGAAAGACGGAAAATAATTCATAAATTATTTGGGTGGCGTAATTGTGATCGTGTCAGGTGGTCAGGGAGGAGCGAGTCTGAGCGATGGAGTAGTGGGATGGGATGGGGCGCATGGCGAAGTGAACTTGACTGCTAGAAACAACTGAACGCCTTCCGGGATATGCTAAAAATAGAAACGAAGAAAGGTCCTATTTAGTTTCCAGTTCAATTACTCTGATTCGTGTGCTGTCCAGTGACCCTATAATTGGGTCCAGTGTGCTGTAATTTTGGGACATATTATGCTAAACAACACATTTCAAAATACATTTGTTTTGCATTTAAAGAAATGTTTGATAGTGACATTAAAAATTTATTCGACAGTTATAAATTTATAAGCCTAATTTAGTAATTAACACTCATTAAAACAATTGATTATTCTTAAACTTTTACCCATTAGACAAAAAGATGCACCATCACTGTTTTTGTACGCGTGCTCTTATCTTGAATTAATTATACCAAGCAACTCTCCCCCCTCACTTAGCACTACAATTCACTACGCTCACAAAAACCAAGAGTAGCGTACGTATAAAGTAAACTAACCTAACTGAGGTTAAAATAAGCTCCGTTAATCAAACTTCACATAGTAAATACAATAAAACAGTAATTGCATGTGATCACATCTGTACGTTACATAAAATGCGTTGGGTAGGTCAGTTGAGGCCCGTACTCACACCCATCGCATGGCCAGCTGCAATCAGCCAGAACCATCCAGAATTTCCATTTCCTTATGAGCTTATAATAATAGAATATTATTTGTCACTATAGTTTTATAAAATTTTGATGTCATTAAATAAAGATTAAGCATTGTGAGCATATAACGGAATTTGACCTAAGGGTGATAACCTAAACTTGTAATTGTCCACTTTAACACTTGATGCACCCGCCAATTTTGGGTTGTAAAAAAATTATGCAGATTTAAGCCAAACAACAATGTTATTGTCCTACTTTGACAGTTACGAGTCCCACTTCGCTTAATTTCCTATTAGTGTAATATAACATTTAAATAACACCCATACACCATTATTAGTCATATCTTTATACCATTATATTTATCTATACCATTATATAAATTTAACCATTATATTGTTAAATCTTATTTATTGTCTTATTATGTTTTGCTTAGTCTTGATAAATTATCTATTGTGCTTGCTTTTCCATGAATTTGTTACTGCTTGTATAGTTTTTATGTGCTACATTGCATGTTATGCCTGTCATCTATTTATTGCCTGCAAAATTGGACTGCTTGAATCTGTATTGTAAAATGGTGTATACCGTTTATGTGCAAATAAATAAATAAATAAATTAGAGTGTATGGATTACTAACAAACATCATATGACTTTACACTTCAATTTATCAATTTTAAGGTTTTTCCAGTATTAAATATTAATAGTCTTATATGTACAAAAACGTGAGTAGACTTCTCATTGCATAGGCATGTGTGAAGCCTATTGACGGTGGTGCGATATCGGGCGGCGTACATGGAAGTACACGTAACATATGATAGATAAATCAGTATTACCACTCTTCTCAACTAAGGAAGACACATTTTATAGTTGAAAGTTATGTTTATAGTTTGGTAAAGTGTTTTTGCAGCAATGTAAATTCAGCTGAATAATAACAAGATCAGTGGCAGCAACTCAGGTGCAGCGTACACTCAACTTTCAAATTTTTGCCTCAAATTAAATGCATTGGATAGGAGGTCTATTCATGTTTGTGTACATGGTCAATGCTTATAATGATAATAGAATAATTGATCAGTTAAGATAAAATATAACATTTAATATAAGTTTTTACTAATAATTTCTTCCAATAGAACTTGAATGGGTCCTGCATGTATCCAATGTTGAGTATGATATTTGTTATAGCAATATGAATGCCTTAAATAAGAAAGACTCAAGCTATCATATTGGAAAAGGTTGCTTACCCAGAGTAGGTAAACAAATAACATTTGGAATAATACACTGACACAGCGGGAGGAAGTGGTTTTGACAGCTCGGTCATAGTTAAGACCAATCTTTAGTCCAAATACAGAATGACTGATATTATCAGGCTTATTTAAGGATAAAGTTTCTCACATATTATACACTGATCAGCTTTCTCCAAAGTTTGGGTTAAAACGATGTTCTTCAAATAAGATTTACGAGAGGAGGATTGTTCAAATTTACAACGATAGTGGCTTGGCTTATCTGTTGGTAACACTGTTATACGAAGAGGAGATTTTTTTTCTCTTGTGATACTTATATTGTATCTATGTTCTATTGGTGTATCTTCTCTGTGTAAGTGCACACTTTAAAATTCTTGACGATTCTTGGGTGAAGGTTTTCTCACATCTTAGATACTTATTAGCTCAGTGTGTGTGAAGACACGTGTCTTTATATCAGATTTCTGTTTGAAGGGTTTACCACAGATCGGGCATTAATGAGTAATTAATACCAGTGTGGCTCGAGATATGTTTCTTTAAATTACTTTTCTGACTAAAGGATTTTCCACACATCGGGCAAAGATGAGGTCGGTCGCCGGTGTGGGTCAAGACATGTGCTTCTAAATTACATTTTTGAATAAAGGATTTCCCACATGTTGGACACTGATGAGGTCGATCCCCAGTGTGGATCAAGAGATGTTTATCTAAACTATTTTTCTGAATAAAGGATTTCCCACACGTTGAGCACTGATAAGGTCGCTCACCAATGTGGATCAAGACATGGTTCTTTAAATTGCCTTTCACTGTGAAGGATTTCTCACAAAACATGCACTGATGTGGTCGCTTACCAGTGTGGCTCAAGATATGTACCTTTAATGTTGATTTCTGGGTGAAGAATTTCTTACAATGGGGGCATTGATGAGGTCGCTCGCCAGCGTGGGTTGCTCGAAAGTGTTTATTTAAATTTGATTTTGTAATGAAGGACTTCTCACACATTGGGCATTGATGAGGTCGCTCACCAGTGTGGGTCAAGACATGGATATTTAATTTATATTGTGAAATGAAGGATTTCTCGCACATTGGACACAAATGAGGTCCCCCAGTCACCTCATATTTCTTTTTTTTAGAGGTAATTTCCTTATTCATCTCTTTGGTGTCCTTGATCAGCAAGTGTTTAAACTTAGTAACAAAATTTTTAAATCACACGCTTACTCTTAATATGTTATTCAGCAGTGGTTAAGAATGAAAAAAATTTTAAAAAATTGGTGAGTCAGTGGAGCACTTGTATCTTTGGATTTATAGACATGTTGGGGTTAAATCAAACTGTTCAGTCCATTGACTATGATTAGCTACTTGCTATTATTCTTCTTCCAAATAAAACCTGTAAATAAAATAACCATAAGTATCTACTTGCTCTTAATGAAAAAAACTCAAATAGTTTCACAAATAAGATTCTTTTTCATTAAATAATCTTAAAATAGGGTTGGGAAAAGTTGGAAAAAAATACCGATTCTTTGAAAAAATTGTATTAAAAGAATTTTAATGGCTCGAAAAAAGTATTTTATTCATTTTTGTGATGCCTCCTGAACTTTTCTTTTTTGTTCGCATGTACATGTGTTTGAACACAATTATTGTCAATTCTAAATGTCGTATGTTGAACTGTGTGTGTGTTTTTAAATTTTTAATCTTTGGCGATTCATTATTGATGAATTTTCAATTTTTTTCGTAATGACCTAAAATGGGATTTTAATCCTGAAATGTATACATAGTCAAGAGACTAAACAGGAACTGTTTGGACGGAAAGGTACTTCTGTAACCTAGTAAAATTTCAAAAAATTAATTTTCTAAGTGTTGGCACTACTTGGTTGCAAGAAAAATTGAGTCAGTGAAAGAATTCAACACAAACCGACAGTGAGTATGGCAGGCATAGGTTTAAATGAACATAAAATTAAAGGAATTCAATAGTGCTTTAATACTTACTCCACTTATGTCCGCACTGGCCGAACATTCTTGGCAAACTTGGCGAACACAAAAAATCAACTAACATTCCCTACGAACAATTACCGGCCATAAGTTTACATTCTAAAAAGATAGCAACGAACAAACCAAAGTCCGCGAAAAACTTTGTTCGGCGAACATGTTTGGCCAGTGCGGACGCAGCTTAAGGATCATTAAATTATAGTTCCATGAACAAAAGGTAACTACAGCATTGTGGCACCAATGATTTCAATATAATATGATGTGTTTCAAGTTCAGAAACAATAAAGGGTCATATAAATCATACCACCGGCGCCAATAAACCACTTTGAGAAGTATTCAGTAGTACATCAATTTTGAAAGTTTCAGTTTTCTGAAACTATTTATAGTAGTTTTTTCTACACCTAAGGCATTTTATCGTTTGAAAGGGAACCGTCCAAACCTCAGTCTTACTATCTAACATCGACCAGTAGCATCATTAATCAATAGCCCAATGACAAATGGCAAATAGGCCCAGTATCAAGACTTTAACAAGCTACTGACTTGTCTCAGAATCAAACTGGCAACCTGTGTACTTGGAGTGAAAAACCTAAATATTAAGACCTCTCAACAACTTTGCAGCTTTAGATTATTTTTGTTTCAAACAGCGCCAGGTCTGAATCCTAGTGTCAAAATCCACCCCATTCACACATTGATTTTATATTTTCTCAATATTTCAACTAGGATCAATTTCAACTAGGGGATCTTGATCATAGCTTGTCACGGTTAGGGTCGTTTGCACCATTTTAGTTTAAACCTGATCCTCAGTTTAAACCTAAGTTTAACCTAAAAGTCATTTGCACGTACATAGTTACACCACCTGCTGATTTTAATGGTTTAAAACGAGATTATACTTAATACAGTTTATGACAAACTTATGCAAATAGCACTTAAAAATAAAATTTATTAACTTTTTGGTAAAAAAAACCTATGTAGTTTTGTTAAGAATAACATGGTAAATTCGAAGGCTTGTGCGGCGGAGCCCTATGGTGGAATATGGATAAAAAGTAACCTATATGTTCTTCCTGGTTCTAAGCTACCTACTCACCAATTTTCAGCCAAATCAGTTCAGCTGAACACGACTTTCTTTTATATATATTAGATTGTTAGTCGAAAGAGGACGACTTTGAAAATGAGATAAAAACACTTAAAAGACGGTAAATCCATGAATTTGGGCCGTAATAAAATGAAAACCAAACTAAATTTAAACAAAAACATGAGACCATACACACAACTAGGCCAAAATAATTCTGAACACTTGTACTAGACATGAAGGTGACAAGCATTAGCTCCCTTTAATGAATTCCGCAAACATTAAAAGAAATTGACATTTAATCAACTGATATTAAGACTTGAATTGGGTTTCTATTAAGAAACATTTATTTGGAAAGACAAGATAGGTTTATTCTTATGGTGGCACAGTATTGACAAGAAGTACGGGGTTAATTGAACCTTGCTAGTTTTAATTCACTTTTGTTATAGAATCATGGTAATAACGCTCCTTTCACACATCACGTTTTTAGCCGTGCGGGAAAAAACCGCACGATTTAAAAACCGTCCAAAACACCGTACAAGTAATTGTCAGCTGGTTAAAAACCGTAAACGTGCCTGTGTGAAAGGTCTCATAAGATTCTATTGGAATGTACGCCGTACGATTTTTAATCGTACGGGCAAAACCGTGATGTGTGATAGGGGCGTATGGCTTTGAAGTTTAAACAATTGATACCTTTTCACAGGTGACAGCTTTTTCAAAACAATGTTTAGTGGCAATAAAAGTAGCATTATTTCATTTTTGTTTACATTTAGTTGTTATTGTTAACAACTTTTCCTGAGGTCGAGGCTGTTTTCTAGACTTATTTTTGAACTAAAAAACTCTCAAATGCAAAGTTTTCTAAACTTATTTTTTGGACTGAAACACTCTCAAATGCAAAGTTTAAGCAACGTCTACCAGCTGAATTTTGAGATGGTGGAAAATACATCGCCACAGACACTCCTCATATTTAAGTATAGGGATATAAAATCTTGCCCCGATCAAAATGTGGAAATTTCACCCATTAATGGGATCATCATGAACAAGATGAAAAATACATCTGTCAGGCTAACACAGCGCCATCAAGTCTGTTTTTTGTAAACGCTAAAATGTTAGGAGTCTTCGGTACCTCCGCCATCTTGATTTTTAGTCCCATAAGAACAATGTTAATTATAGGTGTCTTTGAAACACTTTATCTCGGTAATCTTTCATCAGATTCGCGTGAAACTTGAATATGATCACCATAATGGTATGGCGGTTCATTTGACGTGGATAATTTTTTTAATAAACCTCCTAAAAATGGTTTAACATGGTTTTAAAATGGTGTTAATATACTTTGTTTTTATTCGTTATTCGAGTGGATACTTTTTAAATTAATTTTCTATCACGTCAAATGAAGGACACTATGGTAACATTTAAAATGACATCAAGTATGTAATTTTCAAACGAAAAACAAACTCACAGTAATGTTTCAAATTTAACATTGTTCTTATGGGACAAAATACCGAAATGGCGTAGGTACTGCAGACTGTTAAAAACCCCTTTTGGTACACTTTACTCAACTCAAGCCTGTTGGGCGAGCATTGGGTGAGGTTCATTAGTCCCAGTTTTCAATTGTCCCAGTTTTATAAAAATTCAAAAATAATGAGAAAATCATATGTCCCAGTTTTCATTTGTCCCAGTTTTACTAAATAAATATAAAAATATTATTAAATCAATTGTCCCAGTTATCAAATGTCCCAGTTAAATTAAATAATTAATCAAATAACGAAAAATCAACAGTCCCAGTTTTCAAATGTCCCAGTTTGTTTAAATTTATATAAAAATGAAGCTAAATCAATTGTCCCAGTTATCAAATGTCCCAGTTTCATTAAATTAATAATAAATAACGCAAAATCAATAGTCCCAGTTTTCAAATGTCCCAGGTTTTTAAAATAAACATGAAAATAGAGCTAAATCAATTGTCCCAGTTTCATTTGTCCCAGTTACACTCCGCGGCAAAAGTGAGACGCGGCCGCCGCGCTGCTGGTACAGTCCGCACAAGCAGCAGCTCTCTGCCGGGTGAGCCGCCACTTAGTCGGCGGTCGTCGCGTCTTTTTAACGCTCCTGTGTCTAATTATGAGATATTAAGTACTGTACTACGAAACCTATATATTATTTTTCTCCAGTAATGTATTTAATCATTATCTGTGATTTAATAGAGATTCCAACAGTATGAATATTTTTTACTTTTTTAATTATAGGTAACTACAAAAGTTGGAAATGTTTGATAACCAATTTTTTTGGAAATGAAAAAGTTATTAAGCGGGGAAATTTTTATTTATGGGTTCCAAAAAAAAAAATGGGAAAGTTGTAAATCAATGATACGAATTTTATAATTGTTTCAAGAAACTTAAGATAAGATGACCTGATCGTAGGTAAGGTAATTAATAGGGAATTAAATCATCTTATTCAATACAGTTTTGCTGCTTGAACTTTTTTGATAACCCAACAATAAAAATTTTAACCGCTTAGTACGTTTTTCGGTTCAGGCTAAGGTTATTCTAACATATTTTACATTATTAAAGTATTAAGTAAATACAAGAAAATAAACTAGTACTGCTGGATCCGGTATTTAATGGGGAAACATTATATATATGTTCTATTGTATTTAAGATATCTTACTAAGACAGCGTTAAGACGACCCGGCACTATCATCACAATGCCGGCCTGGCCATAGCAGAGGGATCACACTTTTCTAGAAAGTAGGCCTACCAGCAGCATGACTAAAAGATGAATATAATATGTATTCCTAAGTTTTATTTGTTAACTATTTGTAAAACGCAACTATACAATGATTAGGCGCATTTAATGTTTGTTCATAAGAAATTAAAGATCGACCTGCAAGTAAACTGGGAAGGAGCGGTGTGATTAAAAATGAACTTCAATTGGGCTACTTATTTCATTACAAACGATCTAATAGATTAATTGTAAATTGTATTATTACATTTTAAAGATTATCTCATTACCTAAAACTGTGCCTATTATAGATTATTCCTGGCCCAAAAATAAAACTCATCCTTGCATATTAACTTTTCCATGTCAGGCTATGGTGGTGATTCAAAGTATTTCACATTATTAAAATTTAACGTAAATCAAAAAATAAAATGAACTCATACTGTTAAGTTCAGTATTTAATAAATAAAAAGAATATATATGTTTCATAGTACAGTACTTAATATCTCATAATTATACACAGGAGCGTTAAAACGACGCGACGACCGCCGACTAAGTGGCGGCTCACCCGGCAGAGAGCTGCTGCTTGTGCGGACTGTACCGGCCGCGTCTCACTTTTGCCGCGGAGTGTAACTGGGACAAATGAAACTGGGACAATTGATTTAGCTCTATTTTCATGTTTATTTTAAAAACCTGGGACATTTGAAAACTGGGACTATTGATTTTGCATTATTTATTATTAATTTAATGAAACTGGGACATTTGATAACTGGGACAATTGATTTAGCTTCATTTTTATATAAATTTAAACAAACTGGGACATTTGAAAACTGGGACTATTGATTTTTCGTTATTTGATTATTAATTTAATTTAACTGGGACATTTGATAACGGGGACAATTGATTTAATAATATTTTTATATTTATTTAGTAAAACTGGGACAAATGAAAACTGGGACATATGATTTTCTCATTATTTTTGAATTTTTATAAAACTGGGACAATTGAAAACTGGGACTAATGATGTGCTCCCCGAGCATTCACATTAATAAATGTCACTTAAGTGTTCGCCTTTGAATCTGAAGGTTGGTGGTTCGATCATAAGAAAAGTTAGTAGCTTTTTGATGATTTGAAACTGGACCCAGCTGTCACAGGTTGTTTGGCTATTAATTAATGCCACTGTTAAAAGAACCAATCGATCTCAGACAGTAACAAAGCTACACAAGGCATCACATGCAGTCTACATTAATCCTTCATTCATTTTCACCTTAAAATACGTCCTGCTAGCATCGACCTCTTAAATAGCGAAGCGTTTTGAGTTTATAGTATTCTCTATATATAGAGTTTATAGCGTTTTGAGTTTGTTTATGGGTGTTTAAAATAATATTGGTACCTTGGTTAGGAAATCAATTTTGATAACATTTTTGAGTTTTGGAAAATTTAGAAAATTTGGTTTTGCTTTATAACTTTAGCAACTTAAAAAAACATCTTTTCAAAACATTGACATGAAAATGGAGAACACTGACATGAAAGTCTTGAAATGGACATTCGTGTTATGTTTCTCCATTGCGAACTTGAACCTAGGAACAACAATCTGACTACGATACGAAAACAATTAAAGATAAAGACAATCACAGAAAGCAGCTAAAGAAGCCAAAGTAAAAAAATTACTAGTCATTTACAAAGGAAATTGTGGCACCCTATATTGTAAAGTATAATCAAAATTAAAAATTTAATTTACAGATATGAATTTAGAACATCAACTAAAGGACTTGAAAAATTTTATGTGCTGTCAAAATCTTTTTTTTTATAAAAAACAAAATTTAAAAAAAAATATTAAAACAGGCCTTAAAAAGTAGGAAAGTAGGACACACATTCCTAAAATTAGGACAATTCCTACTTTTCTACTAAAACGTGAAGATGTAGGAAAACTGGGCTCCTTGCAAACATCACTAAGTCCCTATGATTGCCCCCCCCATGATATTTCTATGATATCACTGCCCCTGTCAGATAACTTGAGATCATTTGCTCAATAATACAGAAGAGCCTCGCGACCACAACTCTAGTTAACACAACCACCTCTCGATAACGAGTGATTTTTTATAATCCCTGTGAATTGCCGATAAACACTCAATGTTAATAATATCTTTTTAAGACAGATACCTTTCATATAAATATCTCTATAGCATATTTTTGCAGTTAAAATTACCACACAATTAACCTTCCAACATGTATTTCAACGGATCCGAGCTTCTATAGCATAGCACAAACTCTCACTCTGTGACAGAATTATTTCAACTACAGTCAATTCCCGATTGTCCGGGGGCGGGTTAACTGGGTTGCGGATTAACCGGAGTCACAAAGAGTCAATTTCCATTTTATTGATTTTCTTAGTTTAGACAACAATACCATAATTTATCAATCTTATTATGTTGAAATTACTTGAGAAGAAATCTCTTTACTAGTTATTATATGATTTATCGATGGAAAAAAGCAGTGAAAAACGGAAAATAATTCATAAATTATTTGGTGGCGTAATTGTGATCGTGGTCAAGTGGTCAGGGAGGAACGAGTCTGAGCGATGGCGTAGTGGGATGGGACGGGGCGCAATGGCGGAGTGAACTTGACTGCTAGAAACAACTGAACGCCTACCGGGATATGCTAAAAATAGAAACGAAGAAAGGTCCTATTTAGTTTCCAGTTCAATTACTCTGATTCGTGTGCTGTCCAGTGACCCTATAATTGGGTCCAGTGTGCTGTAATTTTGGGACATATTATGCTAAACAACACATTTCAAAATACATTTGTTTTGCATTTAAAGAAATGTTTGATAGTGACATTAAAAATTTATTCGACAGTTATAAATTTATAAGCCTAATTTAGTAATTAACACTCATTAAAACAATTGATTATTCTTAAACTTTTACCCATTAGACAAAAAGATGCACCATCACTTGTTTTTGTACGCGTGCTCTTATCTTGAATTAATTATACCAAGCAACTCTCCCCCCTCACTTAGCACTACAATTCACTACGCTCACAAAAACCAAGAGTAGCGTACGTATAAAGTAAACTAACCTAACTGAGGTTAAAATAAGCTCCTTTAATCAAACTTCACATAGTAAATACAGTAAAACAGTAATTGCATGTGATCACATCTGTACGTTACATAAAATGCGTTGGGTAGGTCAGTTGAGGCCCGCACTCACACCCATCGCATGGCCAGCTGCAATCAGCCAGAACCATCCAGAATTTCCATTTCCTTATGAGCTTATAATCTATATCTATATATATATATATATATATATATATATATATATATATATATAATACGTGATGTCCTTTTTTTGTTAACACTACTCCTCCCTTATTTCTGGACCAATTTTAAAGTTTGAGGTGTCAAAAGAATGGTCTCAGTTCGTAGTTTTGCAATAAGGTCTTAGATTTTTGATATTTTAATTCTGAAGCCCACGGGAAGCCCTCAAAGTTCATTTTTTGTCCATAAGATTAACATGGGGAACAATTTATATTGAATTGCTAAATAAAACAGCTGTTGATAGTTAAACAAACAAACACATGTTAAAAGCTGAAAAGAAGCAAATTGAACTGGTACTGAAATATTAACACAATTTCATACTTTAATACAAGGACTGTCTCATCTGAGGTTTTAACCTTTTCTCAAAATGTAGGCCTAGCAGGTAGATTTTGCTTGAAAGTTTTATTTACACGTATTTGGGCACAAAAATAAGTTTTGTAACTTAACCCTAGAAAAATTCATTTTTGTTTACGAAAACAATATTGGAAATTGAAATTTTTGACATGGTTCTTATTGGTTGTCCGTCTGGTATTGAAACAATAATGAAAGGTAACAAATATTAAAATAGAACACTAAATTAGTGTGCATGGGTTTTCAAACCACTGTAAACTATAAGGAAAAGGGATAGTTGGTTGTAAAGTGTAATAACCTTTTTATTTACTATTATAGTATAAACATGTTTTATGCAGAAACGCTACTCATATTAAAAACCTGTGTAAAAGACAACATTTAAAAGTTTTTTACCTCCAGTATATAAAACAAGCTTATTACAAAAATGGATTTTAAAAAGAGAAATTTTAACCAAAATAAAAATGCCACTAAAAACAAAATGGACCACACCAACAAAGATGTAGATTCTCTTAATTTTTGTGATTTCTTTATTTAAATTTTGTAATGTCATGGAAAGTTAAGTTAAGAGGATTTAGGCATAAACAGTAATGTGGACTCATTCACTATGTCATTGACTACCTCATACAGTAGTGCTAAAAAACAGCCGCAGTGAGTGCTGTATAACTCATACAGGACCTGGGAGTAATGAAATGTTGATTTTTATTATGTTGTCATTTACGTTTTATGTTTGATGAACTATGTGGATCCAATATCTGTGAATTTATTCTAAATTTTATAGGAGGGTTTAGACAAAGGTCCTAAGACATATCGGCAAAAGAACAACTATGTAATCTTAGCTAATTTAGATCTAAAAGAACAACCACCAAATCTCAACACTATCACATTGGTAAGTTGGAAAATTAGTGATGAAGATCGATTGATGAAACATCAATAATGTTTAATCAGATTATCACTATAATTTGATTTGTATTCAAATTAACTCTGTTCATCATCATTTAATTAATGATGCTTTCAAACAACTGGTCGATGTTGGATAGTACCGTAACAAGACTGGGGTTTGGACCGTCCCCCGTCAAAACATTAAAAAATGCCACAGGCGTATATAGACACTAGAAATATTAACATGGAGTTAAGTTTGATCACCAGGTATACTCTAATAAATGCAGCGCATTGCGCTGCACGGGCCCCCTAGTAATAGAATATTATTTGTCACTATAGTTTTATAAAATTTTGATGTCATTAAATAAAGATTAAGCATTGTGAGCATATAACGGAATTTGACCTAAGGGTGATAACCTAAACTTGTAATTGTCCACTTTAACACTTGATGCACCCACCAACTTGGGGTTGTTAAAAAATTATGCAGATTTAAGCCAAACAACATTATTGTCCTAATTTGACAGTTACGAGTCCCACTTTGCTCAATTTCCTATTAGTGTAATATAACATAGACAATAATAGACAATAGACAATAGACAAATTCTTTATTAACATAACATAGAGAAATGCAATGGCGTCAATTTTACATAGTTTTTTTTTCTTCATTAGGCCAGTCCAGGTTCTTCATTCTTCCTCCAGTCCAGGAATGCATCGATGGAGTAAAATGGTCGGTCGATGAGCCAGTTGGTCAGGGCTGTCTTCAATTTCTTCATGTTCAGCATCTTTAGATCTTCTGGTAGGAGGTTGAAGAGTTTTCTCCCCATGTATGATGGTTTCCTCTCGTATGATGCAGTGTGATGTAGAGGGAGGTGAAAGTTTGATGCATGACGGGTGTTGTATGTGTGTATATCATGGCCTCGTTGCAGCTGTTCGATTGTGGCATATAGTATGACTTCTTTTATGTATAGGCCAATGACTGTTAACACATTTGCAGTTCTGAAGGCATTTCTGCAGCTCTCCCTTGGGCCAAGGCCGACCATAATTCTGATTGCTCTTTTCTGAAGAAGCAGAATTTTATTAAGGTTCCCTGCTGTTGTGCCTCCCCAAACTGCAAGTCCGTATCGCAAGTGGGACTCGAACAATGCGTGGTAGGCAGTTTTTGTTGTAGCTTCGTCACTCACAAAGTTTATTCTTTTCAAAACATATAAGCAGGAGTTTAGTTTTTTGGATAGTGTATCAATGTGATTGTTCCAGGATAGGGCATTGTTGATAGTCATTCCTAGAAATTTTGTCTGGCTTTCCATTGTCACTTCTGGCAGCTCTGGGACTTCTTCCTGTCTTCTCCCAAAAGCTAGTTGTTTGGTTTTTTCAGCGTTTACAACTAAGTCATTTTCATGACAGTATTGATACGCCTTATTTAGTGCAATGTAAGAGTTGATGGCCAAGTTGTTTGGTGATGACTCGGCGACTAAAAGTGTCGTATCATCAGCATACATTAGGGGAGTACAGTGCATTCCTAGATATTGTGGCATGTCATTTGTCAGGAGCAACATTTAAATAACACCCATACACCATTATTAGTCATATCTTTATACCATTATATTTATCTTTACCATTATATAAATTTAACCATTATATTGTTAAATCTTATTTATTGTCTTATTATGTTTTGCTTAGTCTTGATAAATTATCTATTGTGCTTGCTTTTCCATGAATTTGTTACTGCTTGTATACTGCTTGTATAGTTTTTATGTGCTACATTGCATGTTATGCCTGTCATCTATTTATTACCTGCAAAATTGGACTGCTTGAATCTGTATTGTAAAATGGTGTATACCGTTTATGTGCAAATAAATAAATTAGAGTGTATGGATTACTAACAAACATCATATGACTTTACACTTCAATTTATCAATTTTAAGGTTTTTCCAGTATTAAATATTAATAGTCTTATATGTACAATAACGTGAGTAGACTTCTCATTGCATAGGCATGTGTGAAGCCTATTGACGGTGGTGCGATATCGGGCGGCGTACATGGAAGTACACGTAACATATGATAGATAAATCAGTATTACCACTCTTCTCAACTAAGGAAGACACATTTTATAGTTGAAAGTTATGTTTATAGTTTGGTAAAGTGTTTTTGCAGCAATGTAAATTCAGCTGAATAATAACAAGATCAGTGGCAGCAACTCAGGTGCAGCGTACACTCAACTTTCAAATTTTTGCCTCAAACTAAATGCATTGGATAGGAGGTCTATTCATGTTTGTGTACATGGTCAATGCTTATAATGATAATAGAATAATTGATCAGTTAAGATAAAATATAACATTTAATATAAGTTTTTACTAATAATTTCTTCCAATAGAACTCGAATGGGTCCTGCATGTATCCAATGTTGAGTATGATATTTGTTATAGCAATATGAATGCCTTAAATAAGAAAGACTTAAGCTATCATATTGGAAAAGGTTGCTACCCAGAGTAGGTAAACAAATAACATTTGGAATAATACACTGACATTGCGGGAGGAAGTGGTTTTGACAGCTCGGTCATAGTTAAGACCAATCTTTAGTCCAAATACAGAATGACTGATATTATCAGGCTTATTTAAGGATAAAGTTTCTCACAAATTATACACTGATCAGCTTTCTCCAAAGTTTGGGTTAAAACGATGTTCTTCAAATAAGATTTACGAGAGGAGGATTGTTCAAATTTACAACGATAGTGGCTTGGCTTATCTGTTAACACTGTTATACGAAGAGGAGATTTTTTTCTCTTGTGATATTTATATTGTATCTATGTTCTATTGGTGTATCTTCTCTGTGTAAGTGCACACTTTAAAATTCTTGACGATTCTTGGGTGAAGGTTTTCTCACATCTTAGATACTTATTAGCTCAGTGTGTGTGAAGACACGTGTCTTTATATCAGATTTCTGTTTGAAGGGTTTACCACAGATCGGGCATTAATGAGTAATTAATACCAGTGTGGCTCGAGATATGTTTCTTTAAATTACTTTTCTGACTAAAGGATTTTCCACACATCGGGCAAAGATGAGGTCGGTCGCCGGTGTGGGTCAAGACATGTGCTTCTAAATTACATTTTTGAATAAAGGATTTCCCACATGTTGGACACTGATGAGGTCGATCCCCAGTGTGGATCAAGAGATGTTTATCTAAACTATTTTTCTGAATAAAGGATTTCCCACACGTTGAGCACTGATAAGGTCGCTCACCAATGTGGATCAAGACATGGTTCTTTAAATTGCCTTTCACTGTGAAGGATTTCTCACAAAACATGCACTGATGTGGTCGCTTACCAGTGTGGCTCAAGATATGTACCTTTAATGTTGATTTCTGGGTGAAGAATTTCTTACAATGGGGGCATTGATGAGGTCGCTCGCCAGCGTGGGTTGCTCGAAAGTGTTTATTTAAATTTGATTTTGTAATGAAGGACTTCTCACACATTGGGCATTGATGAGGTCGCTCACCAGTGTGGGTCAAGACATGGATATTTAATTTATATTGTGAAATGAAGGATTTCTCGCACATTGGACACAAATGAGGTCCCCCAGTCACCTCATATTTCTTTTTTTTAGAGGTAATTTCCTTATTCATCTCTTTGGTGTCCTTGATCAGCAAGTGTTTAAACTTAGTAACAAAATTTTTAAATCACACGCTTACTCTTAATATGTTATTCAGCAGTGGTTAAGAATGAAAAAAATTTAAAAAAATTGGTGAGTCAGTGGAGCACTTGTATCTTTGGATTTATAGACATGTTGGGGTTAAATCAAACTGTTCAGTCCATTGACTATGATTAGCTACTTGCTATTATTCTTCTTCCAAATAAAACCTGTAAATAAAATAACCATAAGTATCTACTTGCTCTTAATGAAAAAAACTCAAATAGTTTCACAAATAAGATTCTTTTTCATTAAATAATCTTAAAATAGGGTTGGGAAAAGTTGGAAAAAAATACCGATTCTTTGAAAAAATTGTATTAAAAGAATTTTAATGGCTCAAAAAAAGTATTTTATTCATTTTTGTGATGCCTCCTGAACTTTTCTTTTTTGTTCGCATGTACATGTGTTTGAACACAATTATTGTCAATTCTAAATGTCGTATGTTGAACTGTGTGTGTGTTTTTAAATTTTTAATCTTTGGCGATTCATTATTGATGAATTTTCAATTTTTTTCGTAATGACCTAAAATGGGATTTTAATCCTGAAATGTATACATAGTCAAGAGACTAAACAGGAACTGTTTGGACGGAAAGGTACTTCTGTAACCTAGTAAAATTTCAAAAAATTAATTTTCTAAGTGTTGGCACTACTTGGTTGCAAGAAAAATTGAGTCAGTGAAAGAATTCAACACAAACCGACAGTGAGTATGGCAGGCATAGGTTTAAATGAACATAAAATTAAAGGAATTCAATAGTGCTTTAATACTTACTCCACTTATGTCCGCACTGGCCGAACATTCTTGGCAAACACAAAAAATCAACTAACATTCCCTACGAACAATTACCGGCCATAAGTTTACATTCTAAAAAGATAGCAACGAACAAACCAAAGTCCGCGAAAAACTTTGTTCGGCGAACATGTTTGGCCAGTGCGGACGCAGCTTAAGGATCATTAAATTATAGTTCCATGAACAAAAGGTAACTACAGCATTGTGGCACCAATGATTTCAATATAATATGATGTGTTTCAAGTTCAGAAACAATAAAGGGTCATATAAATCATACCACCGGCGCCAATAAACCACTTTGAGAAGTATTCAGTAGTACATCAATTTTGAAAGTTTCAGTTTTCTGAAACTATTTATAGTAGTTTTTTCTACACCTAAGGCATTTTATCGTTTGAAAGGGAACCGTCCAAACCTCAGTCTTACTATCTAACATCGGCCAGTAGCATCATTAATCAATAGCCCAATGACAAATGGCAAATAGGCCCAGTATCAAGACTTTAACAAGCTACTGACTTGTCTCAGAATCAAACTGGCAACCTGTGTACTTGGAGTGAAAAACCTAAATATTAAGACCTCTCAACAACTTTGCAGCTTTAGATTATTTTTGTTTCAAACAGCGCCAGGTCTGAATCCTAGTGTCAAAATCCACCCCATTCACACATTGATTTTATATTTTCTCAATATTTCAACTAGGATCAATTTCAACTAGGGGATCTTGATCATAGCTTGTCACGGTTAGGGTCGTTTGCACCATTTTAGTTTAAACCTGATCCTCAGTTTAAACCTAAGTTTAACCTAAAAGTCATTTGCACGTACATAGTTACACCACCTGCTGATTTTAATGGTTTAAAACGAGATTATACTTAATACAGTTTATGACAAACTTATGCAAATAGCACTTAAAAATAAAATTTATTAACTTTTTGGTAAAAAAAACCTATGTAGTTTTGTTAAGAATAACATGGTAAATTCGAAGGCTTGTGCGGCGGAGCCCTATGGTGGAATATGGATAAAAAGTAACCTATATGTTCTTCCTGGTTCTAAGCTACCTACTCACCAATTTTCAGCCAAATCAGTTCAGCTGAACACGACTTTCTTTTATATATATTAGATTGTTAGTCGAAAGAGGACGACTTTGAAAATGAGATAAAAACACTTAAAAGACGGTAAATCCATGAATTTGGGCCGTAATAAAATGAAAACCAAACTAAATTTAAACAAAAACATGAGACCATACACACAACTAGGCCAAAATAATTCTGAACACTTGTACTAGACATGAAGGTGACAAGCATTAGCTCCCTTTAATGAATTCCGCAAACATTAAAAGAAATTGACATTTAATCAACTGATATTAAGACTTGAATTGGGTTTCTATTAAGAAACATTTATTTGGAAAGACAAGATAGGTTTATTCTTATGGTGGCACAGTATTGACAAGAAGTACGGGGTTAATTGAACCTTGCTAGTTTTAATTCACTTTTGTTATAGAATCATGGTAATAACGCTCCTTTCACACATCACGTTTTTAGCCGTGCGGGAAAAAAACGCACGATTTAAAAACCGTCCAAAACACCGTACAAGTAATTGTCAGCTGGTTAAAAACCGTAAACGTGCCTGTGTGAAAGGTCTCATAAGATTCTATTGGAATGTACGCCGTACGATTTTTAATCGTACGGGCAAAACCGTGATGTGTGATAGGGGCGTATGGCTTTGAAGTTTAAACAATTGATACCTTTTCACAGGTGACAGCTTTTTCAAAACAATGTTTAGTGGCAATAAAAGTAGCATTATTTCATTTTTGTTTACATTTAGTTGTTATTGTTAACAACTTTTCCTGAGGTCGAGGCTGTTTTCTAGACTTATTTTTGAACTAAAAAACTCTCAAATGCAAAGTTTTCTAAACTTATTTTTTGGACTGAAACACTCTCAAATGCAAAGTTTAAGCAACGTCTACCAGCTGAATTTTGAGATGGTGGAAAATACATCGCCACAGACACTCCTCATATTTAAGTATAGGGATATAAAATCTTGCCCCGATCAAAATGTGGAAATTTCACCCATTAATGGGATCATCATGAACAAGATGAAAAATACATCTGTCAGGCTAACACAGCGCCATCAAGTCTGTTTTTTGTAAACGCTAAAATGTTAGGAGTCTTCGGTACCTCCGCCATCTTGATTTTTAGTCCCATAAGAACAATGTTAATTATAGGTGTCTTTGAAACACTTTATCTCGGTAATCTTTCATCAGATTCGCGTGAAACTTGAATATGATCACCATAATGGTATGGCGGTTCATTTGACGTGGATAATTTTTTTAATAAACCTCCTAAAAATGGTTTAACATGGTTTTAAAATGGTGTTAATATACTTTGTTTTTATTCGTTATTCGAGTGGATACTTTTTAAATTAATTTTCTATCACGTCAAATGAAGGACACTATGGTAACATTTAAAATGACATCAAGTATGTAATTTTCAAACGAAAAACAAACTCACAGTAATGTTTCAAATTTAACATTGTTCTTATGGGACAAAATACCGAAATGGCGTAGGTACTGCAGACTGTTAAAAACCCCTTTTGGTACACTTTACTCAACTCAAGCCTGTTGGGCGAGCATTGGGTGAGGTTCATTAGTCCCAGTTTTCAATTGTCCCAGTTTTATAAAAATTCAATAATAATGAGAAAATCATATGTCCCAGTTTTCATTTGTCCCAGTTTTACTAAATAAATATAAAAATATTATTAAATCAATTGTCCCAGTTATCAAATGTCCCAGTTAAATTAAATAATTAATCAAATAACGAAAAATCAACAGTCCCAGTTTTCAAATGTCCCAGTTTGTTTAAATTTATATAAAAATGAAGCTAAATCAATTGTCCCAGTTATCAAATGTCCCAGTTTCATTAAATTAATAATAAATAACGCAAAATCAATAGTCCCAGTTTTCAAATGTCCCAGGTTTTTAAAATAAACATGAAAATAGAGCTAAATCAATTGTCCCAGTTTCATTTGTCCCAGTTACACTCCGCGGCAAAAGTGAGACGCGGCCGCCGCGCTGCTGGTACAGTCCGCACAAGCAGCAGCTCTCTGCCGGGTGAGCCGCCACTTAGTCGGCGGTCGTCGCGTCTTTTTAACGCTCCTGTGTCTAATTATGAGATATTAAGTACTGTACTACGAAACCTATATATTATTTTTCTCCAGTAATGTATTTAATCATTATCTGTGATTTAATAGAGATTTCAACAGTATGAATATTTTTTACTTTTTTAATTATAGGTAACTACAAAAGTTGGAAATGTTTGATAACCAATTTTTTTGGAAATGAAAAAGTTATTAAGCGGGGAAATTTTTATTTATGGGTTCAAAAAAAAAAAAATGGGAAAGTTGTAAATCAATGATACGAATTTTATAATTGTTTCAAGAAACTTAAGATAACATGACCTGATCGTAGGTAAGGTAATTAATAGGGAATTAAATCATCTTATTCAATACAGTTTTGCTGCTTGAACTTTTTTGATAACCCAACAATAAAAATTTTAACCGCTTAGTACGTTTTTCGGTTCAGGCTAAGGTTATTCTAACATATTTTACATTATTAAAGTATTAAGTAAATACAAGAAAATAAACTAGTACTGCTGGATCCGGTATTTAATGGGGAAACATTATATATATGTTCTATTGTTTAAGATATCTTACTAAGACAGCGTTAAGACGACCCGGCACTATCATCACAATGCCGGCCTGGCCATAGCAGAGGGATCACTCTTTTCTAGAAAGTAGGCCTACCAGCAGCATGACTAAAAGATGAATATAATATGTATTCCTAAGTTTTATTTGTTAACTATTTGTAAAACGCAACTATACAATGATTAGGCGCATTTAATGTTTGTTCATAAGAAATTAAAGATCGACCTGCAAGTAAACTGGGAAGGAGCGGTGTGATTAAAAATGAACTTCAATTGGGCTACTTATTTCATTACAAACGATCTAATAGATTAATTGTAAATTGTATTATTACATTTTAAAGATTATCTCATTACCTAAAACTGTGCCTATTATAGATTATTCCTGGCCCAAAAATAAAACTCATCCTTGCATATTAACTTTTCCATGTCAGGCTATGGTGGTGATTCAAAGTATTTCACATTATTAAAATTTAACGTAAATCAAAAAATAAAATGAACTCATACTGTTAAGTTCAGTATTTAATAAATAAAAAGAATATATATGTTTCATAGTACAGTACTTAATATCTCATAATTATACACAGGAGCGTTAAAACGACGCGACGACCGCCGACTAAGTGGCGGCTCACCCGGCAGAGAGCTGCTGCTTGTGCGGACTGTACCGGCCGCGTCTCACTTTTGCCGCGGAGTGTAACTGGGACAAATGAAACTGGGACAATTGATTTAGCTCTATTTTCATGTTTATTTTAAAAACCTGGGACATTTGAAAACTGGGACTATTGATTTTGCGTTATTTATTATTAATTTAATGAAACTGGGACATTTGATAACTGGGACAATTGATTTAGCTTCATTTTTATATAAATTTAAACAAACTGGGACATTTGAAAACTGGGACTATTGATTTTTCGTTATTTGATTATTAATTTAATTTAACTGGGACATTTGATAACGGGGACAATTGATTTAATAATATTTTTATATTTATTTAGTAAAACTGGGACAAATGAAAACTGGGACATATGATTTTCTCATTATTTTTGAATTTTTATAAAACTGGGACAATTGAAAACTGGGACTAATGATGTGCTCCCCGAGCATTCACATTAATAAATGTCACTTAAGTGTTCGCCTTTGAATCTGAAGGTTGGTGGTTCGATCATAAGAAAAGTTAGTAGCTTTTTGATGATTTGAAACTGGACCCAGCTGTCACAGGTTGTTTGGCTATTAATTAATGCCACTGTTAAAAGAACCAATCGATCTCAGACAGTAACAAAGCTACACAAGGCATCACATGCAGTCTACATTAATCCTTCATTCATTTTCACCTTAAAATACGTCCTGCTAGCATCGACCTCTTAAATAGCGAAGCGTTTTGAGTTTATAGTATTCACTATATATAGAGTTTATAGCGTTTTGAGTTTGTTTATGGGTGTTTAAAATAATATTGGTACCTTGGTTAGGAAATCAATTTTGATAACATTTTTGAGTTTTGGAAAATTTAGAAAATTTGGTTTTGCTTTATAACTTTAGCAACTTAAAAAAACATCTTTTCAAAACATTGACATGAAAATGGAGAACACTGACATGAAAGTCTTGAAATGGACATTCGTGTTATGTTTCTCCATTGCGAACTTGAACCTAGGAACAACAATCTGACTACGATACGAAAACAATTAAAGATAAAGACAATCACAGAAAGCAGCTAAAGAAGCCAAAGTAAAAAAATTACTAGACATTTACAAAGGAAATTGTGGCACCCTATATTGTAAAGTATAATCAAAATTAAAAATTTAATTTACAGATATGAATTTAGAACATCAACTAAAGGACTTGAAAAATTTTATGTGCTGTCAAAATCTTTTTTTTATAAAAAACAAAATTTAAAAAAAAAAAATATTAAAACAGGCCTTAAAAAGTAGGAAAGTAGGACACACATTCCTAAAATTAGGACAATTCCTACTTTTCTACTAAAACGAGAAGATGTAGGAAAACTGGGCTCCTTGCAAACATCACTAAGTCCCTATGATTGCCCCCCCCATGATATTTCTATGATATCACTGCCCCTGTCAGATAACTTGAGATCATTTGCTCAATAATACAGAAGAGCCTTGCGACCACAACTCTAGTTAACACAACCACCTCTCGATAACGAGTGATTTTTTATAATCCCTGTGAATTGCCGATAAACACTCAATGTTAATAATATCTTTTTAAGACAGATACCTTTCATATAAATATCTCTATAGCATATTTTTGCAGTTTAAATTACCACACAATTAACCTTCCAACATGTATTTCAACGGATCCGAGCTTCTATAGCATAGCACAAACTCTCACTCTGTGACAGAATTATTTCAACTACAGTCAATTCCCGATTGTCCGGGGGCGGGTTAACTGGGTTGCGGATTAACTGGGGTCACAAAGAGTCAATTTCCATTTTATTTATTTTCTTAGTTTAGACAACAATACCATAATTTATCAATCTTATTATGTTGAAATTACTTGAGAAGAAATCTCTTTACTAGTTATTATATGATTTATCGATGGAAAAAAGCAGTGAAAGACGGAAAATATTCATAAATTATTTGGTGGCATAATTGTGATCGTGGTCAGGTGGTCAGGGAGGAGCGAGTCTGAGCGATGGCGTAGTGGGATGGGACGGGGCGCAATGGCGGAGTGAACTTGACTGCTAGAAACAACTGATCGCCAACCGGGATATGCTAAAAATAGAAACGAAGAAAGGTCCTATTTAGTTTCCAGTTCAATTACTCTGATTCGTGTGCTGTCCAGTGACCCTATAATTGGGTCCAGTGTGCTGTAATTTTGGGACATATTATGCTAAACAACACATTTCAAAATACATTTGTTTTGCATTTAAAGAAATGTTTGATAGTGACATTAAAAATTTATTCGACAGTTATAAATTTATAAGCCTAATTTAGTAATTAGCACTCATTAAAACAATTGATTGTTCTTAAACTTTTACCCATTAGACAAAAAGATGCACCATCACTTGTTTTTGTACGCGTGCTCTTATCTTGAATTAATTATACCAAGCAACTCTCCCCCCTCACTTAGCACCACAATTCACTACGCTCACAAAAACCAAGAGTAGCGTACGTATAAAGTAAACTAACCTAACTGAGGTTAAAATAAGCTCCGTTAATCAAACTTCACATAGTAAATACAATAAAACAGTAATTGCATGTGATCACATCTGTACGTTACATAAAATGCGTTGGGTAGGTCAGTTGAGGCCCGTACTCACACCCATCGCATGGCCAGCTGCAATCAGCCAGAACCATCCAGAATTTCCATTTCCTTATGAGCTTATAATAATAGAATATTATTTGTCACTATAGTTTTATAAAATTTTGATGTCATTAAATAAAGATTAAGCATTGTGAGCATATAACGGAATTTGACCTAAGGGTGATAACCTAAACTTGTAATTGTCCACTTTAACACTTGATGCACCCGCCAATTTTGGGTTGTAAAAAAATTATGCAGATTTAAGCCAAACAACAATGTTATTGTCCTACTTTGACAGTTACGAGTCCCACTTCGCTTAATTTCCTATTAGTGTAATATAACATTTAAATAACACCCATACACCATTATTAGTCATATCTTTATACCATTATATTTATCTATACCATTATATAAATTTAACCATTATATTGTTAAATCTTATTTATTGTCTTATTATGTTTTGCTTAGTCTTGATAAATTATCTATTGTGCTTGCTTTTCCATGAATTTGTTACTGCTTGTATAGTTTTTATGTGCTACATTGCATGTTATGCCTGTCATCTATTTATTGCCTGCAAAATTGGACTGCTTGAATCTGTATTGTAAAATGGTGTATACCGTTTTTGTGCAAATAAATAAATAAATAAATTAGAGTGTATGGATTACTAACAAACATCATATGACTTTACACTTCAATTTATCAATTTTAAGGTTTTTCCAGTATTAAATATTAATAGTCTTATATGTACAATAACGTGAGTAGACTTCTCATTGCATAGGCATGTGTGAAGCCTATTGACGGTGGTGCGATATCGGGCGGCGTACATGGAAGTACACGTAACATATGATAGATAAATCAGTATTACCACTCTTCTCAACTAAGGAAGACACATTTTATAGTTGAAAGTTATGTTTATAGTTTGGTAAAGTGTTTTTGCAGCAATGTAAATTCATCTGAATAATAACAAGGTCAGTGGCAGCAACTCAGGTGCAGCGTACACTCAACTTTCAAATTTTTGCCTCAAACTAAATGCATTGGATAGGAGGTCTATTCATGTTTGTGTACATGGTCAATGCTTATAATGATAATAGAATAATTGATCAGTTAAGATAAAATATAACATTTAATATAAGTTTTTACTAATAATTTCTTCCAATAGAACTTGAATGGGTCCTGCATGTATCCAATGTTGAGTATGATATTTGTTATAGCAATATGAATGCCTTAAATAAGAAAGACTTAAGCTATCATATTGGAAAAGGTTGCTACCCAGAGTAGGTAAACAAATAACATTTGGAATAATACACTGACACTGCGGGAGGAAGTGGTTTTGACAGCTCGGTCATAGTTAAGGCCAATCTTTAGTCCAAATACAGAATGACTGATATTATCAGGCTTATTTAAGGATAAAGTTTCTCACAAATTATACACTGATCAGCTTTCTCCAAAGTTTGGGTTAAAACGATGTTCTTCAAATAAGATTTACGAGAGGAGGATTGTTCAAATTTACAACGATAGTGGCTTGGCTTATCTGTTGGTAACACTGTTATACGAAGAGGAGATTTTTTTTCTCTTGTGATACTTATATTGTATCTATGTTCTATTGGTGTATCTTCTCTGTGTAAGTGCACACTTTAAAATTCTTGACGATTCTTGGGTGAAGGTTTTCTCACATCTTAGATACTTATTAGCTCAGTGTGGGTGAAGACACGTGTCTTTATATCAGATTTCTGTTTGAAGGGTTTACCACAGATCGGGCATTAATGAGTAATTAATACCAGTGTGGCTCGAGATATGTTTCTTTAAATTACTTTTCTGACTAAAGGATTTTCCACACATCGGGCAAAGATGAGGTCGGTCGCCGGTGTGGGTCAAGACATGTGCTTCTAAATTACATTTTTGAATAAAGGATTTCCCACATGTTGGACACTGATGAGGTCGATCCCCAGTGTGGATCAAGAGATGTTTATCTAAACTATTTTTCTGAATAAAGGATTTCCCACACGTTGAGCACTGATAAGGTCGCTCACCAATGTGGATCAAGACATGGTTCTTTAAATTGCCTTTCACTGTGAAGGATTTCTCACAAAACATGCACTGATGTGGTCGCTTACCAGTGTGGCTCAAGATATGTACCTTTAATGTTGATTTCTGGGTGAAGAATTTCTTACAATGGGGGCATTGATGAGGTCGCTCGCCAGCGTGGGTTGCTCGAAAGTGTTTATTTAAATTTGATTTTGTAATGAAGGACTTCTCACACATTGGGCATTGATGAGGTCGCTCACCAGTGTGGGTCAAGACATGGATATTTAATTTATATTGTGAAATGAAGGATTTCTCGCACATTGGACACAAATGAGGTCCCCCAGTCACCTCATATTTCTTTTTTTTAGAGGTAATTTCCTTATTCATCTCTTTGGTGTCCTTGATCAGCAAGTGTTTAAACTTAGTAACAAAATTTTTAAATCACACGCTTACTCTTAATATGTTATTCAGCAGTGGTTAAGAATGAAAAAAATTTAAAAAAATTGGTGAGTCAGTGGAGCACTTGTATCTTTGGATTTATAGACATGTTGGGGTTAAATCAAACTGTTCAGTCCATTGACTATGATTAGCTACTTGCTATTATTCTTCTTCCAAATAAAACCTGTAAATAAAATAACCATAAGTATCTACTTGCTCTTAATGAAAAAAACTCAAATAGTTTCACAAATAAGATTCTTTTTCATTAAATAATCTTAAAATAGGGTTGGGAAAAGTTGGAAAAAAATACCGATTCTTTGAAAAAATTGTATTAAAAGAATTTTAATGGCTCAAAAAAAGTATTTTATTCATTTTTGTGATGCCTCCTGAACTTTTCTTTTTTGTTCGCATGTACATGTGTTTGAACACAATTATTGTCAATTCTAAATGTCGTATGTTGAACTGTGTGTGTGTTTTTAAATTTTTAATCTTTGGCGATTCATTATTGATGAATTTTCAATTTTTTTCGTAATGACCTAAAATGGGATTTTAATCCTGAAATGTATACATAGTCAAGAGACTAAACAGGAACTGTTTGGACGGAAAGGTACTTCTGTAACCTAGTAAAATTTCAAAAAATTAATTTTCTAAGTGTTGGCACTACTTGGTTGCAAGAAAAATTGAGTCAGTGAAAGAATTCAACACAAACCGACAGTGAGTATGGCAGGCATAGGTTTAAATGAACATAAAATTAAAGGAATTCAATAGTGCTTTAATACTTACTCCACTTATGTCCGCACTGGCCGAACATTCTTGGCAAACACAAAAAATCAACTAACATTCCCTACGAACAATTACCGGCCATAAGTTTACATTCTAAAAAGATAGCAACGAACAAACCAAAGTCCGCGAAAAACTTTGTTCGGCGAACATGTTTGGCCAGTGCGGACGCAGCTTAAGGATCATTAAATTATAGTTCCATGAACAAAAGGTAACTACAGCATTGTGGCACCAATGATTTCAATATAATATGATGTGTTTCAAGTTCAGAAACAATAAAGGGTCATATAAATCATACCACCGGCGCCAATAAACCACTTTGAGAAGTATTCAGTAGTACATCAATTTTGAAAGTTTCAGTTTTCTGAAACTATTTATAGTAGTTTTTTCTACACCTAAGGCATTTTATCGTTTGAAAGGGAACCGTCCAAACCTCAGTCTTACTATCTAACATCGGCCAGTAGCATCATTAATCAATAGCCCAATGACAAATGGCAAATAGGCCCAGTATCAAGACTTTAACAAGCTACTGACTTGTCTCAGAATCAAACTGGCAACCTGTGTACTTGGAGTGAAAAACCTAAATATTAAGACCTCTCAACAACTTTGCAGCTTTAGATTATTTTTGTTTCAAACAGCGCCAGGTCTGAATCCTAGTGTCAAAATCCACCCCATTCACACATTGATTTTATATTTTCTCAATATTTCAACTAGGATCAATTTCAACTAGGGGATCTTGATCATAGCTTGTCACGGTTAGGGTCGTTTGCACCATTTTAGTTTAAACCTGATCCTCAGTTTAAACCTAAGTTTAACCTAAAAGTCATTTGCACGTACATAGTTACACCACCTGCTGATTTTAATGGTTTAAAACGAGATTATACTTAATACAGTTTATGACAAACTTATGCAAATAGCACTTAAAAATAAAATTTATTAACTTTTTGGTAAAAAAAACCTATGTAGTTTTGTTAAGAATAACATGGTAAATTCGAAGGCTTGTGCGGCGGAGCCCTATGGTGGAATATGGATAAAAAGTAACCTATATGTTCTTCCTGGTTCTAAGCTACCTACTCACCAATTTTCAGCCAAATCAGTTCAGCTGAACACGACTTTCTTTTATATATATTAGATTGTTAGTCGAAAGAGGACGACTTTGAAAATGAGATAAAAACACTTAAAAGACGGTAAATCCATGAATTTGGGCCGTAATAAAATGAAAACCAAACTAAATTTAAACAAAAACATGAGACCATACACACAACTAGGCCAAAATAATTCTGAACACTTGTACTAGACATGAAGGTGACAAGCATTAGCTCCCTTTAATGAATTCCGCAAACATTAAAAGAAATTGACATTTAATCAACTGATATTAAGACTTGAATTGGGTTTCTATTAAGAAACATTTATTTGGAAAGACAAGATAGGTTTATTCTTATGGTGGCACAGTATTGACAAGAAGTACGGGGTTAATTGAACCTTGCTAGTTTTAATTCACTTTTGTTATAGAATCATGGTAATAACGCTCCTTTCACACATCACGTTTTTAGCCGTGCGGGAAAAAAACGCACGATTTAAAAACCGTCCAAAACACCGTACAAGTAATTGTCAGCTGGTTAAAAACCGTAAACGTGCCTGTGTGAAAGGTCTCATAAGATTCTATTGGAATGTACGCCGTACGATTTTTAATCGTACGGGCAAAACCGTGATGTGTGATAGGGGCGTATGGCTTTGAAGTTTAAACAATTGATACCTTTTCACAGGTGACAGCTTTTTCAAAACAATGTTTAGTGGCAATAAAAGTAGCATTATTTCATTTTTGTTTACATTTAGTTGTTATTGTTAACAACTTTTCCTGAGGTCGAGGCTGTTTTCTAGACTTATTTTTGAACTAAAAAACTCTCAAATGCAAAGTTTTCTAAACTTATTTTTTGGACTGAAACACTCTCAAATGCAAAGTTTAAGCAACGTCTACCAGCTGAATTTTGAGATGGTGGAAAATACATCGCCACAGACACTCCTCATATTTAAGTATAGGGATATAAAATCTTGCCCCGATCAAAATGTGGAAATTTCACCCATTAATGGGATCATCATGAACAAGATGAAAAATACATCTGTCAGGCTAACACAGCGCCATCAAGTCTGTTTTTTGTAAACGCTAAAATGTTAGGAGTCTTCGGTACCTCCGCCATCTTGATTTTTAGTCCCATAAGAACAATGTTAATTATAGGTGTCTTTGAAACACTTTATCTCGGTAATCTTTCATCAGATTCGCGTGAAACTTGAATATGATCACCATAATGGTATGGCGGTTCATTTGACGTGGATAATTTTTTTAATAAACCTCCTAAAAATGGTTTAACATGGTTTTAAAATGGTGTTAATATACTTTGTTTTTATTCGTTATTCGAGTGGATACTTTTTAAATTAATTTTCTATCACGTCAAATGAAGGACACTATGGTAACATTTAAAATGACATCAAGTATGTAATTTTCAAACGAAAAACAAACTCACAGTAATGTTTCAAATTTAACATTGTTCTTATGGGACAAAATACCGAAATGGCGTAGGTACTGCAGACTGTTAAAAACCCCTTTTGGTACACTTTACTCAACTCAAGCCTGTTGGGCGAGCATTGGGTGAGGTTCATTAGTCCCAGTTTTCAATTGTCCCAGTTTTATAAAAATTCAATAATAATGAGAAAATCATATGTCCCAGTTTTCATTTGTCCCAGTTTTACTAAATAAATATAAAAATATTATTAAATCAATTGTCCCAGTTATCAAATGTCCCAGTTAAATTAAATAATTAATCAAATAACGAAAAATCAACAGTCCCAGTTTTCAAATGTCCCAGTTTGTTTAAATTTATATAAAAATGAAGCTAAATCAATTGTCCCAGTTATCAAATGTCCCAGTTTCATTAAATTAATAATAAATAACGCAAAATCAATAGTCCCAGTTTTCAAATGTCCCAGGTTTTTAAAATAAACATGAAAATAGAGCTAAATCAATTGTCCCAGTTTCATTTGTCCCAGTTACACTCCGCGGCAAAAGTGAGACGCGGCCGCCGCGCTGCTGGTACAGTCCGCACAAGCAGCAGCTCTCTGCCGGGTGAGCCGCCACTTAGTCGGCGGTCGTCGCGTCTTTTTAACGCTCCTGTGTCTAATTATGAGATATTAAGTCCTGTACTACGAAACCTATATATTATTTTTCTCCAGTAATGTATTTAATCATTATCTGTGATTTAATAGAGATTTCAACAGTATGAATATTTTTTACTTTTTTAATTATAGGTAACTACAAAAGTTGGAAATGTTTGATAACCAATTTTTTTGGAAATGAAAAAGTTATTAAGCGGGGAAATTTTTATTTATGGGTTCCAAAAAAAAAAATGGGAAAGTTGTAAATCAATGATACGAATTTTATAATTGTTTCAAGAAACTTAAGATAACATGACCTGATCGTAGGTAAGGTAATTAATAGGGAATTAAATCATCTTATTCAATACAGTTTTGCTGCTTGAACTTTTTTGATAACCCAACAATAAAAATTTTAACCGCTTAGTACGTTTTTCGGTTCAGGCTAAGGTTATTCTAACATATTTTACATTATTAAAGTATTAAGTAAATACAAGAAAATAAACTAGTACTGCTGGATCCGGTATTTAATGGGGAAACATTATATATATGTTCTATTGTTTAAGATATCTTACTAAGACAGCGTTAAGACGACCCGGCACTATCATCACAATGCCGGCCTGGCCATAGCAGAGGGATCACTCTTTTCTAGAAAGTAGGCCTACCAGCAGCATGACTAAAAGATGAATATAATATGTATTCCTAAGTTTTATTTGTTAACTATTTGTAAAACGCAACTATACAATGATTAGGCGCATTTAATGTTTGTTCATAAGAAATTAAAGATCGACCTGCAAGTAAACTGGGAAGGAGCGGTGTGATTAAAAATGAACTTCAATTGGGCTACTTATTTCATTACAAACGATCTAATAGATTAATTGTAAATTGTATTATTACATTTTAAAGATTATCTCATTACCTAAAACTGTGCCTATTATAGATTATTCCTGGCCCAAAAATAAAACTCATCCTTGCATATTAACTTTTCCATGTCAGGCTATGGTGGTGATTCAAAGTATTTCACATTATTAAAATTTAACGTAAATCAAAAAATAAAATGAACTCATACTGTTAAGTTCAGTATTTAATAAATAAAAAGAATATATATGTTTCATAGTACAGTACTTAATATCTCATAATTATACACAGGAGCGTTAAAACGACGCGACGACCGCCGACTAAGTGGCGGCTCACCCGGCAGAGAGCTGCTGCTTGTGCGGACTGTACCGGCCGCGTCTCACTTTTGCCGCGGAGTGTAACTGGGACAAATGAAACTGGGACAATTGATTTAGCTCTATTTTCATGTTTATTTTAAAAACCTGGGACATTTGAAAACTGGGACTATTGATTTTGCGTTATTTATTATTAATTTAATGAAACTGGGACATTTGATAACTGGGACAATTGATTTAGCTTCATTTTTATATAAATTTAAACAAACTGGGACATTTGAAAACTGGGACTATTGATTTTTCGTTATTTGATTATTAATTTAATTTAACTGGGACATTTGATAACGGGGACAATTGATTTAATAATATTTTTATATTTATTTAGTAAAACTGGGACAAATGAAAACTGGGACATATGATTTTCTCATTATTTTTGAATTTTTATAAAACTGGGACAATTGAAAACTGGGACTAATGATGTGCTCCCCGAGCATTCACATTAATAAATGTCACTTAAGTGTTCGCCTTTGAATCTGAAGGTTGGTGGTTCGATCATAAGAAAAGTTAGTAGCTTTTTGATGATTTGAAACTGGACCCAGCTGTCACAGGTTGTTTGGCTATTAATTAATGCCACTGTTAAAAGAACCAATCGATCTCAGACAGTAACAAAGCTACACAAGGCATCACATGCAGTCTACATTAATCCTTCATTCATTTTCACCTTAAAATACGTCCTGCTAGCATCGACCTCTTAAATAGCGAAGCGTTTTGAGTTTATAGTATTCACTATATATAGAGTTTATAGCGTTTTGAGTTTGTTTATGGGTGTTTAAAATAATATTGGTACCTTGGTTAGGAAATCAATTTTGATAACATTTTTGAGTTTTGGAAAATTTAGAAAATTTGGTTTTGCTTTATAACTTTAGCAACTTAAAAAAACATCTTTTCAAAACATTGACATGAAAATGGAGAACACTGACATGAAAGTCTTGAAATGGACATTCGTGTTATGTTTCTCCATTGCGAACTTGAACCTAGGAACAACAATCTGACTACGATACGAAAACAATTAAAGATAAAGACAATCACAGAAAGCAGCTAAAGAAGCCAAAGTAAAAAAATTACTAGACATTTACAAAGGAAATTGTGGCACCCTATATTGTAAAGTATAATCAAAATTAAAAATTTAATTTACAGATATGAATTTAGAACATCAACTAAAGGACTTGAAAAATTTTATGTGCTGTCAAAATCTTTTTTTTATAAAAAACAAAATTTAAAAAAAAAAATATTAAAACAGGCCTTAAAAAGTAGGAAAGTAGGACACACATTCCTAAAATTAGGACAATTCCTACTTTTCTACTAAAACGAGAAGATGTAGGAAAACTGGGCTCCTTGCAAACATCACTAAGTCCCTATGATTGCCCCCCCCATGATATTTCTATGATATCACTGCCCCTGTCAGATAACTTGAGATCATTTGCTCAATAATACAGAAGAGCCTCGCGACCACAACTCTAGTTAACACAACCACCTCTCGATAACGAGTGATTTTTTATAATCCCTGTGAATTGCCGATAAACACTCAATGTTAATAATATCTTTTTAAGACAGATACCTTTCATATAAATATCTCTATAGCATATTTTTGCAGTTAAAATTACCACACAATTAACCTTCCAACATGTATTTCAACGGATCCGAGCTTCTATAGCATAGCACAAACTCTCACTCTGTGACAGAATTATTTCAACTACAGTCAATTCCCGATTGTCCGGGGGCGGGTTAACTGGGTTGCGGATTAACCGGGGTCACAAAGAGTCAATTTCCATTTTATTGATTTTCTTAGTTTAGACAACAATACCATAATTTATCAATCTTATTATGTTGAAATTACTTGAGAAGAAATCTCTTTACTAGTTATTATATGATTTATCGATGGAAAAAAGCAGTGAAAAACGGAAAATAATTCATAAATTATTTGGTGGCGTAATTGTGATCGTGGTCAAGTGGTCAGGGAGGAACGAGTCTGAGCGATGGAGTAGTGGGATGGGATGGGGCGCAATGGCGAAGTGAACTTGACTGCTAGAAACAACTGATCGCCAACCGGGATATGCTAAAAATAGAAACGAAGAAAGGTCCTATTTAGTTTCCAGTTCAATTACTCTGATTCGTGTGCTGTCCAGTGACCCTATAATTGGGTCCAGTGTGCTGTAATTTTGGGATATATTACGCTAAACAACACTTTTAAAAATACATTTGTTTTGCATTTAAAGAAATGTTTGATAGTGACATTAAAAATTTATTCGACAAAGTTATAAATTTATAAGCCTAATTTAGTAATTAGCATTCATTAAAACAATTGATTGTTCTTAAACTTTTACCCATTAGACAAAAAGATGAACCATCACTTGTTTTAGTACGCGGGCTCTTATCTTGAATAAATTATACCAAGTTGCCCGCCCCCCTCACTCGCCGGATCCTCTTCCCCCTCACCATACCCACTCATCCCGGCTGCATGATGCCAAACAATAGAACACCTGACCTTGGTTTTTTGTCAACTTTGAAACCTTTTATTGTGTTCCTTGTTCACTCAAATAGAAAATCTGTTTATTCAATCCAATAAGGTTAGGTCAATAAAAAAATAAATATCGGAAACCCGCTGACTCTTAATTACAACTTGTTTATTTCCTGTTTTAGTCAACTCATTCAACACTTTGTTTTAACTGTCGTTTTGGGTTATCCAGGATCCTTCAACCAGTCAATACCTTGGATAATCGGGAGTTGACTGTAATTACTCATATATTCGCCCACTGGACGAAATTCAACCGAAAGCTCAGTTCATCTTAAGCCAATTAATTAGATAATCTCCAGAAGAAAGTGGCATTTGTTAGGGAATACGATGAGGCACGATGGCATTTCCCGAACAGCTGTGGAGTAGAATCCTCAAGGAGGTAGGGGGCAGGAGCATGATCAGGGATGAGGGACTGGGATACACTTGGGAGGAGCTCAAGAGGTTGATAAGGAACGGGGATGGTTAGCGAGCAATTTTTGAGACCCCGTGCTCCCCAGCAAAGTGAAATAAATTAAGTCAAGTAAGTAAAGAGATCGCCTACCAGTCGAAATTCGACCAAAAACTCAGTTCATCTTGAGCCAATTCGTTTTAAAATGTTTTATAACTCAAGGCTGGTTTACACACTGCCAGTGGCTGGCACGTCAGTTGTAATTTTACTGGAAAGGCACTGGAAAGCAGTGATTGGAATGCCTGAGAACTAACGCTTCAACAATGTGTCTCTTTACACGTTGCCAGCTACTGGAATAATGTGGGTGTTTATTTTTTATACAATAATACAACCAGCTGTTAAAATACATGTCTGTTTACAATATGACAGTCAACTGGCGCCAGTCTCAAAATTTTTGTTCTGCTGGCACTTTCAGCAACTGGCGCGACAGTGGCTAACTGGCCTCTCCAGTGACTGGTGAAGCCTGTTTACAGGGCACTAGTTGCAGGCATCCAGTGACTGGAAACCTAAACTGGAATGCCAGCCAGCAGCGTGTAAATCAGCCTTAAAACATCTGTTCTTTCTGATTTACTAGCATTTGTTATAATAGCTGTCTAATCATTCAATCAATTATCCTTGATCCATAAAATTAACATTGAAACTTTGATGGCCTGTAGAGCGTAGCCCTGGGTGCCAATGTGAATTATATTGGTATTCTGCTCACCTACATGACCCTTCCATTATGAGCGGATTTATTCTACATTGTGCACAAGCTGAGAAAAACTGAGATAAAGAAACATGCTAGCCAATTAGTATATAAATGAACTTTGTTAAACTAATCTAAAGTCAGTCGAACTTTGCACTACAGAACCTCTACACTTATGCAACCAGGTCTTTGCACACCACACACCATGCACAGACAAAAGTTGAAAAAATGAAAGTAAAATTTAAGAAAGCAAACCATTTATTTACTGTACCTCAATGCACTGTCGGGTGAGATCAGAGAGATCAGTAGTCCATAATTCTTGTAAGTTATCAAATAGCTTGATGGCATACAGGTCTCCAATGTGTTTACAAAATTTTAAGTGATTGTTGTCGGATTAATTTTAAGTGAAGTCTGATGTTGGTATATATAACTGCAACAAGAAAACAAATAAATAACATGTAATTTGAGTATGTTACAATCCAGGACTCAAAATGTTTTCATGAATGAGTAATGTTAATTCATGAGCAAAGGTGAACACAGAAATAGTCTACTTAAATTTATTGGCAGTTTTCATTTTTCTATATCGTTTTTCCAAGCAGCGAACGGAGACATAAGTGCACACAAGTGTTTTTGGGGGGCTAAAGACGGATATATCTGTCTTCTCAAATTTTATTTTCCTTGTAACATGTGTAAAATAGGCTACTTATTTCAACACAAAAATATTTTTTACAACGTATTAATAATTTGGAATAAATTAATAACATTAAATAGGCATACCGTTTATTTTTCATTTGATATTTTAATAAAATTTTTATTATTCGATTTTTTTATTCTATAAAATATTGGTTCACAGTTTGATAGTTTAAACGATCGATATATTGATCCATAATTTTCATTCAATAGTTTCACTGGATGCATACGGAAGTGCAGCCGACTACTGTATAATGTAGGCCAAATTTAAGTTATTAACCTATGTAGCCTATACGTATAGGCCCTAGTAATGCCTATTACGGTACCAAAAACTTTATCTATAAAACCCATTTGCAACATTGATAGAGCTTCAATTTTGTAAGTTTTGATGTGGTTATATTTTAAATTTTTTCTGTAGTTTAGATTGTTGTAATGAAATTCAGTGTCATTTGATTTCCAGATGACATAAGCCTACTTTAGTTAATTTGATGACTTTTTCAACCAATTTTCCAGCTCATTTCAAATTGGAAAAAAAATCATTTATGCATATTCATTATCAGCCTAAATGCCTTCCGGATATTTTAAAATAATGTATTTATTGTATTTCAGAACAAAAAAGTTGATAACGTAATGGTTTTTCCCGATTTTCTGGGGTTTCAAAGCTTTCCGGCGTAAAAACTATTCCTATTATTTTTGGAATCAGTATGAAACATCCAACATTGTGAAATGAATTTTCCATTTTCTGATGGCCATAGCTAAACTCAATAAATACGAAATATTCAAACAGAACTCCCTAAGAATTGCTTCATTCAATTGAAAAATAAAGGCTATTCTTAAAATAACCTAAAGGAGGGAAAACTACTATCTCAAAATCGCCTAGACTTATGCTCATCATAATACTCATTATATTTAATCATAGGCCTGCTCTTATTTCAATCCAGTATAACATAAAAATTATGAGAAAGGGATAAAAATCTTAGTAATAGAAAGCTTAAAAGATAAACATTTTATGTTTATCACAACCGCACGGACAATCGCTTGTCCCATTTGTGTAAAAATAAATAAATAAATAAAAATATACACCCAAAATAAAAAATGTCAATAAACGATCTATGACAAACTAAGACAACTGATTATCAGTTGCCTAAAAACAAATTGTTTGCAAACACTGCAAGTTTGTATAGTTGTTGGTTTCATTAGGTAGCCTACAGTATTTAATTTACCTTATCGCTCACCAGAAAAAAATCAATTAGGAAAAACATGTTAAGTTAACCTATATTACTCAAACTTAATGTATGTATTCACTCTACTTTTAAATGTTTTTTGAGACCAAACTTTACAATACTGCACAAATATTGAAACTAATATGACAATACCGGACCAGACACCAGACATCCAATGTAGGTAGGGTTGCCATACGTCCTCTTTTCCCCAGACATATCCTCTTTTAAGAACATGAAAAAACGATTAAACGTGAACATGAACATGTACAGGATTAAACGTCTTAATTCCTGCGGGAGGCCATTGTATACCAATTTCAATAGATGGTGCTAATCCGGACGGATTTTTGAGAATCAGTCCATTTGTCCGGCTTTTAAGAAGCAGCAAACTGAATAGTATTTATGTCCTTTTATTTGTTTGTTTTTAATTTTTTTTTTTTTTTTTTTTTTGTATAGTTAGAGATAAAGATAACACAGAATATCTTGGCCTCTGGCACACTTCACTATTGGATTCAAATTGGTAAACATAAGGTACTAAAACCTATCTGTAACTTTGTCACTAAAACTCTAATTGTTTGAGCTACAGACATCACAGGCCAAGATATTCCGTGTTATCTGTACTATAAGAAAGATTTGCATATATTGTTACTTCTTCCAGTAATTTATTAATGGTAATGTTACCTATGTTAATCATCACCCATAAAAGGTTACATTCTCCTACGTAGCTGACATATGTCGTTGTTATAACAACATTTTCAAAGCATTCGTAGTTGTCAAAAATTAAAATTACATGACAAAAACTGAACATCAAGACACACAAACAGTTACATGAATTGATAGGCACAATCGGTCCCGGCACGGGTAGTAGACTGCTGCGCCTTCAGGTCACTTCAGTACTTGTTCTGGTGTTATCAGTAGAGCACAGGTTACTAGAGGATAACTTCCGTGAATGTAGCAGGATATTAAAAATCGAGCAGGACATAAATTGCAGTTTTTCATCGAGTATATGCTAGTTTTTATTTCATCGCCTGGAAACATCTTGTAGATTTCTAACTCAAGCCTATTTAATTTGCTACCTTTACCACATTCATGTAATACTTCCAAACCCTCATCGATTGCGCTCATTGAGTGATTGCAGTCAAGTAAGTGTTGGGCGTGTTCATTGAAACTGGTTCTAAAAGCCCGCCCCGTTTGCCTCACGAATTGGCTAGGACAGTCTGGACATTTAATTTTGTATTCACCCATCCTATCTAGTTTTTCAATGTATATTTAATTCTTAGACAGGGTATCCTTGTACGGACAGAGACCCTCAAAACCCAGACTGTCCAGAGTAAACCTGGATGTCTGGTAAAACTATAGACGGTTTTTTTTCCTGATCTTTCTATGGAGAGATGGGGGATTGTATGGGGACCTTTAGTTTTTTTCACTGTTGCATACCAGCTGGCAATTTTACATCACAACATATTGTGTATCAGTTTTACAATATTATTTGTAGAAGTTGTTTATTAATCAACTTAGTTTTAGTGACTGGGACAACCTTTTATTTAATCATTTGACAAACCACAATGTAATAATACATTGGATTATGTGGTAGTTGCATACTTTAGACCTGAAGATGTTCTAAGGAACGAAACATGTTGTCTTTTGATAACCGGTGATTGGATAAGGTAATTTTATTTCATTATATTTATTAATCAGTTTACTTTAGAACTATTACTTTTTAATAAGTCAACATAGGTTTGGCTAAAAATATATAACAGCTGACTCGGAGTTATTGAAAAACATTAGGCCTAAATCTTAAAAGTTTAAAATTTTTTAAGGAAATCTGATACTCGAACATGTTTGTCGCGAGTTAAAATTTATTGTTAACAGTGTAAATCCCTCCCTCACCTCAATATTCTCGAGAAGGATCAGATTAAAAATATGACCTATAGCAAAAGTTCATCTTTAATTTGACCTCTCTTAACTTTATCACACTATAATAAGAGTAGGAGTACCAAATTGCATGATGAATTAATTCTTGGCCTGCACGTATTGACATACCGTAGCCTACCCTATTAACAACACCCTTTAATTCTCTAGCAACACCCTTTGGGGTGAAACTTCGTTATCCGACTCAACCATTATTATCAATGTTGGGGAAATTTCGATATTGCTAAGATTATTACGGTATTCAATAGTTGTAATCGTTAGTAATCATCGATAAAATATTGAAATATCAATATTCTCACATTGATAATAACGGTGGAGTCGGATAACGAAGTTTTGCCCCTTTGGATGTATGATCAGTTTGAATATACCGGGTGTCCATAAAGTCTTGCCCTGATTTCATAGCTTTGGTGTACGGGCACCATTATAGCCACACTCATGTTACATTTCTTGTTTTCAAGGAAATTTAATCTAGTTTTTTTCTAATTAATTTCCTCACACCTAAATTCAGGTGATTGGCTACAATTCAGTTTAATTAAAATGCACTAAAAAACAAATCGTGGTGGCCCGACTAAATAGCCACCTCTACGGATTTCTTCATGTCCTCTGATTTGTCGAAGATTTGGTTTATCCTTCCCTAGGTCCTAATTTAGAAACTCTAAAAGACAAAATAATAAATAAAATGACGCCCGTTAGTCAGGAAATTTTATCTGATACCGAAAAATGGATGTTAATAAAAAACTAACTAAAAAGACACCTAAACGATTTACAGGCTACGCAAGGCGCACACATTGAAGTGTATTAAGTTTGTACATAGTCGTAAAAAACTTAAGAAGTTACTTGTTAAAACTGAAAACAAAACTTTATCTTACCACAAACTGTTTTCATATTATATGGTTTCTTTATCAGGGCAAGACTTTATGGACACCCGGTATATTGCAATCTTTACAAAAATTCCCACTTTCACAATCAGAGGCAAATAAGTAGGCTTCACAGAAATCGGAACCATGTGATGGGGCGTAGTGGGAACCAATGTAGGCCTCTAGATAAACCAAGGTAGGTGATAACATAGCTGATTGAAGCGGTCCTGCACCTTTGACGTCATGTTCTTTATCTTGACACATGAGTGGTTTGCTTTAACACTCCGAGCATTAGCACCCCTGGAGTGTTGCGCATTTTTTAAAGGTTTTGCATACTTTCAAAGAAAAATTTGTAAAAAATATATTGTATGACTTAGCACTATAACTTAAATGTACATATTATATGAAAGTATATAAAATGGACTACCGTACCTAACAATACAAAAATTTTTACCCTTACTTATTGTTACTTAGGCTATAGGCTATGTCAAAACAAATTACAAAATATTTTGTATATAACTTTGCTCTCTCCTAAAACAATTTTGGATACACATAATCAAATGGGTACACAGTTTATATAGCGCCTACACTACTATTGAATAAAAGTAAGTATCGATATACTGATTGAATAGAATAAAAATTTACTGTCAAATACTAGATTAAGCTTAACAACATTTATTCTAATCTAAACAAACTAACATTAACCTAACTTAAACTAATCTCCATTGACATGAAGAACCACCTTATCAAGAATCAAGAATCAAGAAGTTTATTTCCATTGATACATAATTTTTGTACATTAGAAATTGTCAGAGTTTGGTTATGTCATAAACATCAGTCCAAGTTTAAGATTTTACACAATTTCATTAGGCCTAAAAAAGGAAAATTATTTAAATCTACTAGTTAGTCAGAAAGAAGTGGATCTATGGGCATGGACTTAGGAAACTGAGAAAAAAGAAAATAGGCAAAGTTGAGTTTGGTTTTTTTTTTTAGGTGAAATTAGTTAGTTAGGTTGTTTGTTATTTTTATTGGAGTTTGATATCTGAGGTTGTTAGTTCAAGGAATTCTGTTAGTGTATATGGGTTTGCAACCAACCAATTATAAATCACCTTTTTAAAACTAACATAGTTCATCCTAAGTACATTTCTAGGTAGTTTATTCAAACATTTCATCCCAAGGATTTTATAACTTGATTTTGTTTTTTCAAGCCTCACATATGGAATATCAATATTATTTTTTGACCTTGTATTTAGGCAGTGTACATCAGCTCTACTTGCATATGAGTGATAGTTCTTAAAACTAAATAACAAAATTTTAAAAATATACAAGTTAATAACAGTTAATATATTATAATTACTAAAAATGGGTCTGCAGTGTTCATGCTGTTTAACATTTGCCATGATTCTCATTACTTTCTTTTGGATTAACAGCACTCTTTTAACATGTGCACTGTTTCCCCAGAAAATTATACCATAATTTAATGTTGATTGAAAAAGCGCAAAGTACGCTGATTTTAAGTACTCAAAAGGAATGAGATCTCTTAATCTGCGGAAAAGGTAAATAAGCCTACTCAACTTTTTACATAAATGGTCAATATACTGTGACCATGTGAGGTTTTGGTCAATCGTGACTAGTGATGTAAAACGCCCAGGCGTTTAAATCTCGGGGCAAATGCCCAGGGCATTTGCCCAAATAACCGCCCAAAATCCATAAATGCCGGGCGTTTATCCAGTTAAAGGCTAATAAACCTGATTAATGGAAATAAATTGAACACTACTCTTCTAGTCAACTTTTTAAACCTCTATATTAGATATTTACATAATAGCCTATAAAAAAAAATAATTACTTGTATAATTTTAATTATATTGGTAGGAAGTCAGTATTAGAGAGTCAACACTTTTCTTTTGTCAACAAGAGGAAATAATTTAGACTGAAAATAACTTCATAGGTTTATTTTTATTTAAAAAATCTGGCTAATGTAATAGAATTAATTTACATTTGTTTATTACACACAATGAACCAAACTTAACTTAACGGTTGTAAGGTTGTAGGCCTAATTTGGTTCCGGTTGGGTTTGTGGCAAATTGCTTAGAATGCAAAGCCCTTTAAAATGATGTATCATATGATGTAGGCCAATGCAGTTTCCCACAAGACTTTCTTTAGAGACGTCCCTAGTGGAGGTCGTCAGGAAAACTGCAATAGGCTACGTCATGTGAAATATCATTTTAAAGTACTTTGCACTCTGAGCAATTTGCCACAAACCCGCCCTCAAAAGGTAGAGTGGATTGGGAGTTATTGCATTTTTTTGTTTTCAGCAATATGATTTTAATACAAAGTTTGATCACCTGCTATTTTTTACTCAGTCATTCTTTTGAAATCGGGTTTGCGGCTTGTTCTCCAGTCCCAAATACCTTTAATTTGATGTACATATTGACATATGCTTACATTTAAGATTTTCTTCTTACTCCTTGTGGACCGTCCCCCCTTTTGAGACCCAAGGACCCTAAGTACTTTAGGAAGTAGTCTTAGTCACTCAAAATCAATATGCAACGTTTTAGTTTTGTTACTTAAATACATTTAAAAATATTAAATCGTCTCCAGACTTTTTTTCCACCCTGTATATGAATAAAAATTATTTTATAGGTGCCTTTTTATGTTAGGAAATTTACATAATGGTTAAAAAGCACTTGTTTTACTAACAAAACCTTAATACTTAACTTTAAATTTAATTAATTAGTCATTATAAATTTATCTTATGCACATATTTATGAATTACAGAGTAGAAACCTGCTTAATCAGTAAATACAATTTTATATAACAATTTAGAAAAATATTTATTTAAAATACCACACTGAAAATATTACAGGTTTTATTGTATTGCGCCTTAAACTGAACTTTTTATAAACGCCCAGTTTTTGGGCGCTTAAAATCTCTTTGGGCAAATGCCCGGGCAAATGCCCATTTATAAACGACCCGCCCACTGGGCATTTGCCCGGCCCACATCACTAATCGTGACCCCCAGAAATTTAACCTCAAAGGGAAAGATCTATGTCGATCGCCTCAGGAACCTTTTTTAACCCAAAAATCAGAGTTTGAGTCTTATCTTGGTTGAGCAAAAGGCCATTTGAGGTAAACCAGTCAGAGGCTGCTGTAAAGGATTGTGAGGCCATAAACTCCAACTGTTCAAAATTGCTGTGACATAAAAGTATGGTTGTGTCATCAGCATAGAGATAATGTGACTGTTTAGACATGCAGGCAGGTCATTTATGGCAACCAAGAATAACAGGGGGCCAAGGACTGAGCCTTGTGGCACTCCACAGTTGCTGATGGCAACTGATGACCATTCACCATCTGCACAAACTGCCTGCCGTCTGTTTTGAAGATAAGTATTAAAAAAACTTAATTCAGAGTTTTTAACCCCGTAAAACTCCAACTTGTGGAGCAGGATGTCATGGTCGATAAAGTCAAAAGCCTTGCTTAGATCGATGAAAGTTGCCCAGGCAAATTCTTTGTTCTCAAAGGCATTTAAAGTATCATTGACCAGAGCATCAATTGCATCCACAGTGGCCTGTCCGGATCTAAAGCCAAATTGGTTATTATTGAAGAGTGAGTTAAGCTCAAAAAAATTATTTAACTGATTGTGTACAATGTGTTCTAGTACCTTGGACAGGGTAGGTACTAGACATATAGGCCGATAGTTGCCTGGGCTTGATTTATCCCCTTTTTTGAATTTTGGGAAAATTTTGGAAATTTTGAGGCATTCGGGAAATGTCTCATCCCAGAGGCAGGCATTTAGCCTATGCAGTAGGCGAGAGGCGTTACGATAAATTGTCCTATTTCCTTAATTAGCCAGTTTGACATTTCATAAAAATCTTTAGCTTTGGAGTTTTTCATCTTTCCAATTACATTTAACACATCTGCACAGCTAACAAAAGAGAAATGGAAAGACAACTCTTTGTTAGGGATGTTGGTCAGGAATTCATCAAAAGTGACATTAGATTTGTTTATACTATTTCTAATGACATTTACAGACTCAATAAAGTAGTTATTTAAAACATTAGGGTGTAAGGTTAAGATATCTTTAGGCCTATTTGATTGAGAGTTGGCATTTATGATTGACCAAGCTGACCTGCACTTGTTGCTTGAGTTTTCAATGAGCCCAGCATTATACTTGATTTTAGCTTCATTGATTGCTTTTTTATAAGCTTTTTTTGCATTTTTATAGGCTTGAAAAGAATGATTGTCCTTAACTAACTTAAAATTATTGTACATGCATATTACTTGATCCTTTAACCTGTGAAGGTCTGGTGTGTACCATTTGTTGTTTTGTTTCCCATCCAGCTTTGGTTTAGGCCTAGATTTAGTGAGAGGGAAGCACTCATCAAATGCATGCAAAATATTTTCGAGGAGAGTAGAAAAAAGATTACCTGAATTTTGAGTCGGTGGCCAGAGTTGTAATCCCAATTTTTCTTCCCAGTTTATGGTACTGATTTTGAATTTAAAAGACTCAATGTTTTGTGTTGAGAAAATTCTTTTTGTGGTACAAATGTTTTTTGACTTCACAGGCTCGGGAGTACAATCTATCGTAAATCTAAAAATTATACCATAATGGTCTGAGTAATAGAATGGTTCAGTTTTACAGAAAATGTCCTCCTTGTGAAGATTAGAGTAAACATTGTCCAGGACTGCAGTTCCCCGGGTTGGCTGGGTGTTATGGTAATAGATGTTGTGCTGCCGTAGGAGGTCTAGAAGCTCCACGGTTGATCGTTTTTCTGACGTCACATCGAACTGAGCATTTAAATCACCCCCCATGACTACTTTGTGATTGGACCATTTACTAAGATAGTTTAGCATTTTTTCCATGTTGTCAATAAAGTCCCATTCATTGCTGTCTGGTGTGTGGTATACAGTGATTACAATAAGCTTATAGGCCTCCACAAGAGCAGCACTGACTTCAAAATTCTTTTCAGAAAAAATTTAGATAAATCAAGAGATTTGCATTCATATTTCTCACTAGCATAGATAAGCGTACCCCCACGCCTGTGAGTTGATCTTGTGAAACTGCTAACAAGGTTAAATCCCATAAGTTTACAAAAATCCATACCTTCAGCTGTTATCCAGTGTTCTGAAATGCAGATGAAATCACATTTCTGGTGTATGGTAAAATCTTCCAGGATAGAGATCTTACCATTTAGTCCTTGGATATTAAGAAATAAAAAAGTGAGCACACAAAAAAAAACCAGTATTTGTAGGCCTGAGCCTATTTATACTTACTGCGTTGGGTTTACTATCCATCTTTATGGGTTCGATGTTTGTGACACTGGGTCTAATAAAAAATCACTTTGATCATTGGTTAACTCACTTGATTTATTCACACTTTGTCTTTTTGGGAAGTACTTACCAATGAGGATGCCTTCAGGCCATAGTTCAGGTTTCATAACCTCACTTAGTTGGTTTGGCAGTACTCCGATTTTGAAAGAACTGTAGGAGTCGTGCCGGGTTTGAAGTTTCTCACACAAAGGGTTTTTTAGGCTACAATTTGTTTCCAAATGCGCTTTTATATCACTTACACTGACACTGACTTGAAATCTAGTGACATAGGCCCATGCCACTTTATTGGCCACTGGTAGTTTGTTGCTACTGCTTAGGCCTTTACCTGTTATAAGCTTATTAGGTTTTGTATTTAGTCCATTTCTGATATTGGAGGTTTTCCGATGGTAGCACACTTTGGTAAAACCTTCACTGTCCATATCCCTACAATCACATTTTTCACCCAGACTCATTTTAGAGTTAGCTGCAGGTTTGATGTTTGTCGGCCGTACCTGGCCTAGCTTGGAGGATTTTTCCGTAGCATTTTTCAAGTTTGTGTTTTTGTTCCGCAAAGACGGGTTTGGTGGTGGATTGGTTTTTTGAACTACAGAATCACTGGGAGGATGTATTTCCTTCGGCACAGGTGGTTGTTTTAGCGTTGACGCAAAAGTATTCTGGGGACTATTTTCACCGCGGAGAGATCCCGGGCCTGTCTGGCAAGGCACCTCAGTCGATTGAAGTTTTGAGATGAGATTTAGTACTAGATGTGTTAATTGTTCATTACTGTCTTCGAGTTTAGTTAGTTTCTTGTTTATTTCACTAAGCATAGTTGATGTGTTATTTACTTGTTCGTCTGATACCTTGCATTTGTATCCTTCCGCTAGATGTTGTTTACACGTATCACAAAACCATAAAATAATATCTTCCAGATTCTGAATACTGTTATATTTAGTATCGGGTATACTTAGACAGTGGGTGTGAAACCACTGACCACAATCTCCTTCACATTGTAAAGCACAATGACTGCTACTGACTGTTTTTTTACACAGCCCACAAGGATCCACTTCCTGACTGTCATCCATCTTGATGACGTAATAATGATTATGCCCAGGAGAGAAGTTTAAATGAGATAATAGACCACATTTGAGTAAGACGTACATAGGTAATTGTTCTTGTATTTTATGTTTGTTATTTGGAAAATTTTGTCATTGATTAGGTTTACTAGTGCCATACCTATTTTGGTTTAGGTTATACGGTGCTTGTTTTTTATTGTAGCCTAGGGTCATTCCATGTCAGATCAACACACTTTTAATTAAAATTTTACCTGACCATTTCAGAATTTCCTCAAATTTTGTATGGAGGTAGTTTGTACCAAGAATAAGAAAAATATTTAATTTCAATTTTTTATCTCAAACGGTTTTTGAAATACGGCTTTGTAAAGTTTACAAAAAAGCGCCAAAAAACGCCAAACAAGCATTTTTGGAATCATTCTAGAAGCTGTTCTAATAAAGCTAGAAAGTTGGGAGGGGTGTCATTTTACTCCATTTTATATGGCCTTTTTTGTGATATATAACACACCCTAGGTTGTAACAAATTTTTTTTTCAAAACTCGAAATCAAAATTTTGATTTTTAATATCTTAAAAAGTGCGTCTTGAAATTTTTGGAAAAAATTTTTAGAATAAGGTTGTACTAGGACTAAGCAAATGTACAAATTTCAAAATGGGCATGCAATGGGTTCTAGGGTAATAAATATTTTGAATCTAGGTTGATTTTCAAAATCGTTATTTTTTTACACGAACAATTAGGGATTTTATTTTTTTACCAAATAACCAATTCACTTGGTGCTTGACATTGCCAGGGTTATTTTTTTAGTCTCCTCAGAAGTAAGGGTGTAAATCCTTCCAGTGGGTGTTGTAGGATCAACTTTACAGATTACGTCATTTTTTTACATGAACAATTAGGGATTTTATTTTTTTACCAAATAACCAATTCACTTGGTGCTTGACATTGCCAGGGTTATTTTTTTAGTCTCCTCAGAAGTAAGGGTGTAAATCCTTCCAGTGGGTGTTGTAGGATCAACTTTACAGATTACGTCAGTTACTGAGATCCATAAGACATCCGGTTTCATTGGATAACAAAATGAAGCTGCCGGTCCAGAGGGATGTAAAAATGTTACTTTTAATTCATTATTTTCTTCCTTCTTCTCCAAAACATAGGCAAGCCACCATTTGTCATCGTATAATGCTGTGATATAGCCATTTAGGTATATCATTTATTTGCAACTTATTAGGCGATTTTTGAACCAGTACCATATGTTCAGTTAGACTTTCAGAAAAAACTATTAAGTTTAACCTTAGTTTTGAGAAACTCAATGGTTCCGGTACAAAACAATGAAATTGTTGAGTTCCTTTAATGGTAGGCCTAATGGCCTGGTTAAAGAACTCCTCGAGAAACTATTCCGATTCGATATACTCCTCCTGGGTAAAGAAGGTAAAGTTAATACCATTAATATTCTCTTTTGCCCATTCATACAACTGAATTGGTGTCATTAGTTGGTTATCAAATGGCCGTTGTAGGCTATAGCTTTAGTGGCTAGCCTCTTGACTGTTCCACCAATCCCATCAAAAGGGCCTTTCCCATGAGCCGTTGCTGAGAAATGCCATTCGGCATTGACATTAAAATCTTGTTTATGGAAGCACAAGTTTAAAAAGTTTTTCCCCTCATACATTCCTTACTACATGCTGGAGCAGGCTTCCTGCATGTTGCAGCAGGTTATTTATAGACTCAAAAATTTCTAACGTTTTATTTATTTTTAAATTTATTTTTTCAAACATATCTAAATATTAAATAATATAATTGTAAGCTTATTAAGTCATATAATTAACATGAATAGGCTGTTAAGAATAAGTATATATTTTTTAATTAATGCTATTTAAAAAAAATTGGATTTAACTGTATAACTTATTGCTAAAAGAATGTCCGGGGTAAAAAGTGCGCAGTCTTGCATAAAAATGTTCAATTTTATCAATTTAAAGGTAATATTTAACAATGAAGCCATAATCTGCCCATTTTGAAACTTGGACATATGCTTAGCAGTAGTACAACCTACTTCTAAGAATTTTATCAAAAAATTTCAAAACGCACTTTTTTAGATATTCAAAATCAAAATTTTGATTTTGAGTTTTGGAAAAAAATTTTTATTACAACCTGGGGTGTGATGTACATCACAAAAAAGGCCATATAAAATGGAGTAAAATGGCACCCCTCCCAACTTTCTAGCTTTATTAGAACAGCTTCTAGAGCGATTCCAAAAATGCTTGTTATGCGTTTTTTGGCGCTTTTTTGTAAACTTTACATAGACGTATTTCAAAAACCGTTTGAGATAAAAATTTGAAATTAAGTATTTTTCTTTTTCTTGGTACATACTACCACTATACAAAATTTGAGGAAATTCCAAAATGGTCAGGTAAAATGGGTGTGTTGATCTGACATGGAATGACCCCCTATCCTAAATGTGGGAATAAAATGCAAAACAAAAACATGGGTAATTAGTTTTTGTTATTGTCTAAAGTTGTTATTTAGATATGGATTGAATCGATAGTTGATATGATAGGCCTATATCGATCGGATCTATTTTTATTCGGTAGTAGTGTAGGCGCTATATAAAACTGTAAGGACCCAAAATGAAAAAAAAAATTTAAATGTATGTTGAATAGAACCAAATATGCCCTACGGTAGGAATACTTAAGTTAGGGCGAAACTTCGTTATCCGTCTCCACTGTTATTATCGATGTGGAAATTTCGATACTGCGATTGAAATTGAGCGATGAAAACAATCGAATCAACAACGATACTGAGAAAAGATATGTATCATAATAATAATCTAACCTAACGGTGCAACCGTAAACCTCGTCACTTTAATTGACAGTGATGTTTATAACAACAAAATCAATGGTGTTTGGAAACATTTAAAATGCATATTCCCTCAATACAATAGCAAAAAAAAACCTTTCTGATTTGTATAAAAATTGGCAGCATTTGTGTGACGCCATTTTAGATCTAACGAAGTCTGCTTCTTCTCACAATTTGAATTTAGATACAGCTACACAACAAACTTGGTTAGTTTATTTTGTGTTGTTCTTTATTACTGGTTACATTAGCTACAATTTTTACTTTCTCTGTTGTTGTTATTTTCAGTTACTTGTTTGAATATATATGGTATTTGTTTTATTGTCAAAAGGTTTGTTTTATTATATTAGAACGAAAAACTTAATCAGGTGATAAAATCGTAATCGTATCGTGTAATTGTATCATTGATGTAATAGCAATAAGATCATAATATCGAAATTTCCACATCGATAATAACGGTGGAGACGGATAACGAAGTTTCGCCTAAGTTAGGCCTACCCTATTCCCATGGAACACAAGTGAAATCAAGCTAAAACTTAGGAATATTACACTAATTACTACTTATATTTATAATTATAAACTCGATATATAAAACATATTAATTTAATCCAATAATGTAAATTAAAGGTATTAGCAACACTTTTAATCATTCATAACCTTAAAACAATTGGTAAAATATGTATTTTGTTGTGTAAAAAGTTAGCAGATGGTAACAGTTTTTCCCAAGATGTTTCATTGAATATTACAAACAACCAACCACGTTCTGCCATTTGAAATGGGTGTTTTTGGATAGCTTAGAATCTCCCGGTAACAGCAGTCTAGCGTTCACGGATCCGTTTCTGTCATTCCCTATATGTTACGTCACGTTTTCAAAACGTCGAAAAGTCGACAATTAAAGCTCGGAGGATTAAATATTTTAAGCACTGCACCTTTGACGTCAGTCAGTTTTGTTTATGTTTTTGTTGATAGCACCATAGAAAAACTAACCAGGTACAGAAGTCTCACGCAATGCTAATTTCTGTAACGTGGAATTTTGATCGTAGGAGACGCTGCGGGCAAAACTGGCCAAGCTACGTTGCCAATCTGACGGCTGCTGGCCGGCCAGCTAGAAGTCCACGGATCGTTAACGTGGCTTGGCTGGCAAAAACTACAGAAATTACAGTAGCATTGTGTGAGACTTCTGTACCTACCTGGTTAGTTTGTCTATATCACTTCAGTCCTTCTTATTCTAGATTTCTTGGTAGGCTACTGTACTTTTTGAGTTTAGCTACGACCAACATACCCAGCAACACAACTCAGGTTCAACAACATGCAAACAGCTTATTCAGGTTATTTTCGCAATCCTTTAACTTAACTCACTCTTATATAACAGATCTATGGTTACCTTAAACAGGTATTTGTACACTCACCTGATCACTAACTAACTGTAAAACTTATTCACGCTTACTGTCAAATGGAATGACTCAACAGTCAATGTCAGCCTAACGCTATCGTCAATCGACTAATCGACACTAGTTAGGCTACAAGTACAAGCACAATTTCTTTTTCCTATTCCTCTATTTGATTCTTTGATTCTACTGCTTTGTGCTTTCCCTTTATAGCGCGATCTCGATTAGGCGGCCATTGCATTGGCTTCAGTCCTTGTTGTTATTGTTATTGTTATGTTATTGCTGTTGTTGTTGTTGTTGTTTAGTTGTTGTCGGTATCTTTTTTTCTTGTTTGCAAAAGCAGGCTGTATCAAGTGACCATGCAGTCTCGAAGTTCACTGGTTGCTTCTAGAGTTTCTTGTTTCTTTCTGAGAAATGATTGGTGTGTTTTTGTTAAAGTCATTGGTGTTAAATTTGTTAGTCGCCTTATGTGTTAGTCTAATCCCAGAAAAAGGGAGGGGGAGCACGGATAGAAGAACCCAAGAATGGACAACATTTATGTTTCTAAGTGTGGTTAGTTTAGTGCCTTCAAATACTCCATTTTATTTGTTTCAGAAAATTGTTGATTTCCATGTGTATTTTGTAGTTATTGGATCTCAAAGATTCGGCTAGATTTGTTCCATACATTTTTGAAGTTTCATTAAGACAGCTTTTCCTGCATAGTTTGGGCATGCAAATATCAGGTGTTCCAGTGTTTCCTCATGACCTAAAGTGCAGTTTAGACACAGTGGTGTAAAATACATATTCTTTGTATAAAGATATTTTGTTGACTCTAGCGAGACCAAGTCTTAGGCAGGGCGCGCACTACTTCGGAGTCTCCGGATCCGGCACCGGAGACAACGGCCGTCTTATCTCGTCTCATCACGTTATCTTACATACCTTATCTAAAACATCGGTTTTACCTTGACCACCTTGGGATTCATTTCATTATTGATGCTTTGAAAATGCGTATCATAAACATTCGTCGGCGATTTTAACAATTTTTATACAGCCAATTTTGTAAGGTTGGTTTAAATAGAATACATATGTGTCCAAGTTTTAACAAATTAAAAAATTGCTTTTGTACTCTGGAAAAGAATCTAATTTGTCATAAGACCACAGTTTAGAACGTGTGACCAAAATAGTAAAATCGTTTGAGACTGGCTATGCTTAGCTTAGTAATTAGGTATTAAGAAAAGAAATAATTAATTAAAACTATAAATTGCTGAAAGATTAGAATACGTTTTTACTTGATTAAAGAGTTCACTAATAAATACTTCATTTTTATAATACGATTGTAATAATTACAGCTAGTGTGATAAATCATCAGAAATAAATGTCTAGGTATAAAAAATATTTTAAGTTATTTTATTTACTATACTCTAAATATTACAGTAACTTATATCAAAGATAATTCGTAACTTATTTTATTTTGGAGTGAAGAAATGGAGTCTTGACTAGGTATACAAAGTAAATCCATGGACTAAACTCGTTTTACTACACTGTTCTCGCTGGCGGGAATGCGTATGGATGAGCGGAGCAGAACCCCCACCCCCCCTCTCCATCATCACCCAACGGAACGCTTCGGCAATTCCGATCAAAATCGTCTCCCGGAGCGAATCGTCAAAATGCTGACGGCAAATGCCGATCCGTGCCGTGCCTAAGGCAGGGCGCGCACTACTTCGGAATCGGCTCGGCTCGGCCGGAATCGGCCCAGTCAGGAAATTTGCTTTGCGTGTAATATAATGGAGACGCGCGCACTGCATCGGGACGGCACGGCACGGATCGGCATTTGCCGTCGGCATTATGTTACACGTAAAGCACCGGGCCGATTCCGGCCGAGCCGAGCCGATTCCGAAGTAGTGCGCGCCCTCTGCCTTAGAGTACATGTGATTTTTAATTGATTTATTAAAACTAACAGCACTGAAAATTTAACCATCCACCTCATTTAATGCTTCTTCTGACTGCAATTTAACATTACAGTTCACACAAAATACCTAGGACAATTAATCACTGTAATTTAGGGGGCGTAGATAAAACAACTCGCTTCGGGAGCCCATTAGCCTCGGGGCGGCCCTGAGTTTTGAGGCTATAAACCAAGGCTTTTCTGGGAATTTTCTTTGAATATCCTCATGCCACGATGCCTTTGTAATTTTGGTAATTTGATGATTGTATATTTCTCTTAAGCGTCTCTTTCTGTACTGTCTAAAGTCTATAATAGGTATATGAATACCATTAGCATATTCTCCATCTTCAATAGCTTCTTTGGCTAATTTATCAATATTTTCATTATGTTAAATGTTAATGTGACTTGGAACCCAATGTAAAAAGTAATGTTTTTTACTTTCTTTAGTTTTATGAACTATTTCATAAAACAAGTCTTCACATTTATCGATGTAACCCTTTGGCCTCTATTGCTATAATTAATTACAGATTGTGAGTCTGAGTCCATAAAACATTTAAATTTTACATTTCCCTTCTTTTGCTACTTGAGGGTTCATTATTTGTTCAATGTAGACCTTAATTTTTATTATTTTAAAAGAATGAAATTTAAATTTTAATTTCTTAAAAGATGGCAAATGTAAAATTATTGTGAAAAAATAAAACGTGCGAAAACAACGTTTTGAATTTCACCATTATATACTTTTATCCTCTTTTTCGTGTTAAAGAAAACGTTTTAGATAATTTCACGTTTTTTTTTACATTTTTATGTGAAAATAACGTTATTTCTAAATTGGTTGCTGTGTGTCGACAACAGTAGGATTTACCAATGATGTTTATTGATGACCCAACATTGATTTGGTTAGAATTGCTGATGATAGCTACCTAACAATCGGTTCGTTGGCCCAACCGCGAAATAGCCAACCATAGTGGAACCATCACAACGGTAGGATTTTCCAACAATAGCCCAACGTTGGATTTTGGTTGGAATTTTTTGCTAGAATTACCCGTTTATATATTCATTGGGCTAAACCTCGAAAATTTCAACTGAAAATTTTCCTACCATCCCGACCATAATCTAATGTTGGCCCAACAATGTGTGCTACTAGGGGTATGAGTGTATATCCTGTCGAGTGTGAAATTCATGTAAATTAGATTTGGTGTATGTCAAGTCACTATAAATGTATATATGTATATAGAAATGTGCAAATAAATACGAAATTTTACAAATAGTGGTTTGCTGCAGTGCTCCACAGGGCCACCCCAGCAATAGTGCGGATGATTTTCTTTTGTAGCAAAAGAACATAATGAACTTGTGATGAGTAACCCCACATAATAAGACCATATTGCACATAAGATTGAAACAAGATAAAAATATGCTGATCTCAGGTATTCTATACCGATAAGAGGTTTTAGTTTTCAGAGAAGATAAATGACTCTTGACAACTTCTTACAAAGATTGTTGATATGTGATTTCCAGTTTATTAAGGTAAATTCCCAGAAGTTTTACTGAATTTTTAAGGTTGGTTTTGTAGAAGAGAAAACATTTAGTATGCTTTGAGTTTTAGGCTACTTTCATTGCACATAAGCTGATTGGAGGAAAACCAGATTAAAGTATGATAGTTGAGATCCTTAATTATGTGGGCAAGAAGGTTTAAATGACAAAGATTGTTGTATCATCAACATAGATTGTACAGTTTACAAGTAAATTACGAGGAAGATCATTTACAGCTACAGTAAAAAGAAAAGTGTCAAGGACAGAGCCCTGCGGAACACCTTGTGAAACACCACGAGAACGGCCTTGATTTTTGCACTAATGAATTTTTACCTTTAACACAAACAAACTGTAATCTAACTTATTTGTTGGATATGATTTCGGTAATTGTAATGAATTCACCCTAATTCCGTAAAATTGAAGCCTATTAATATATAGATAGGTCACTATTGACTTCTGATGCAAAATGTTTATATAAAGTTTATTATGTAAAGTCAATGGTTGATATGGTTTAATCATTGACTTTACATACAATGATTCAATAAGCAACGAAAAGAAGTAATGTCTGTAGTATACATCACAGTTGCATGGTGAAAAGCCTAAGTAGAGCTTATACTTTTACTAGAAAATAGAAAAAAGCTATATTTTCAAATCAAATCAAAATAATCAAATCATCAAATCTAAAATCTACGGAAGCCCTGAAGGGCCAAAGAGTAAGCGGTCATTTTTTACACCGCCGTGTTTGAAACACGGCGAGCCGTCTTTAAAAGTCGGCGAGCCGTGTTTGGAAGGCGGCGAGCCGTGTTTGAAAGGCGGCGAGCCGTGTTTGGAAGGCGGCGAGCCGTGTTTGGAAGGCGGCGAGCCGTGTTTGGAAGGCGGCGAGCCGTGTTTGAAAGGCGGCGAGCCGTGTTTTAAAGTCGGCGAGATGTATTTGAAATTCGGCGAGTATTTTGATAAAGTAATTAAGAGTAATAATTAGATATCTGATATTAGATTAGGTATATGACTAGATTTAATCTCATTTGCAAACTAATTAAAAAATATTACAACTTTCATGCCAGATTTCTATGAAATCAGAGGTCCCCAAAACAAAGAAAACTGTTTGGTTATGGTCATCATAACAAATGCACAGACTATTTTTGCTCCAGAGATTTGATTGTTTTGGTTGTTTCAATTTTATAAGAGGATAAAAATCCGTTTAAGAGTCAATAAAAAAGCTTTTAATTATTAGTCTTAGTTAATTTATCGAAAAGCTCGCCGAATTTCATATACTTCTCGCCGACTTTCTAACACGGCGATCGCCGACTTTCTAACACGGCGATCGCCGACTTTCTAACACGGCTCGCCGTCTTCCAAACACGGCTCGCCGACTTTTAAACGCGGCTCGCCGTCTTTGAAACACGGCTCGCCGTCTTCTAAACACGGCTCGCCGTGTTTCAAACACGGCGGTGTAAAAAATGACCGCTTAGTCTTTGGCCCTTCAGGGCTTCCGTAAAAATCTAACAAACAAACAACAACGAAATATGAACATGAACACATATCATCACATACCCTATCACATCGTTATTGAATTGTCCGAGCAATTAAGATAACTTATTGTATTTTTGTTATATATGTAGCCTTTTAGCCTTTTTTATCTCAGCAAAATATTTAAATTTCACACTTCGACTCAGAGCATTAGAGGTAATCAGGTAAGTTAAATGAAAGTTTTTTTTACATGGTTGGATTTTATAGGTTAGAATTGGTATGTAGGCAAACTGAATAGGTACTTTACAAATCAATAATTTTTACGACTAATTTATAATATTTATTTTGAATTAAGTTCTATAATAGGCCTATTTATTTTAATACTATCTACAGTCTAGAACTACATTTTCGGTACGCTGACTTTTGCCCCACTCTGTATATCAGGTTAAGGTAGAGGTACCAAAAGCTGACAGTGTACCAAAAGCTGACAATAATGATTTGTATTTAAAATAATAAGGTCAGCTGTACACTGTAGACTACAATTTTGGTATTAAAAAAAAGTAGAGTTCTTCTTCTTTCAATAGATCTAGTTAGCTAGTTGTTCTCAGTTTGTAGTTTCAAAATTTAGGGAAGATGTTTGTACCCTTGCACCGTGGAGGGCTGTTAAAGCTGATTTCTTGTCAAATCTGCTAAGGAGGTAAGTTTGAATTTACTGTTTTTACTTTAGTAATTTGCATATTTTCATTCCTAAACCTAAATTTAAGACAATAATATATAAAATAGTGTTTTTTGCAACATTTCTTGAAAGTTTTAAACCATGCTTTCAATATTTTTTAGGGTGTCAGGCATTGGTACACAGTATGAGCGTTGTTTCTTAACCTGACAGGGGGGTGTCAGCTTTGGGTACATGTATGTGTTTTTTTATTTAATGTTAGTGCTCATATTTAAATAGCATGAAATGCAAACCATATGTTTTTGTCATTGGATTTTCTTATTAAATCCTTGGACCAAAGGCTGACACCCATTTTTGACACTGTCAGCTTTAGGAACATCACTGTGTCAGCCTAAGGAACAATGCATGTTAAATAGGTTTCTAATGGAAATAATCTTAGTTTATTAAATATATTTACTTACTCTGACTTAATTCATTATTAAATGAACAATCTTTATTTTTTTCAGAGGCTAAATATGGCACCGACAAAGATTTTGCAGTAACTTACACCCCTGAGCAAATGGAGAAGGCTATACAGGGCGTTGAGAGGGCTGTCCCATTCGCAAGCTGCGAAATTGAACAACGTTCCATGACCAACATTGATTAGTAAAATGAAGGGAAAGTCGCCAAAATGTGGCAATGTTAACTTAAGTGAATTTGATATGAATCCAGTTGAATATAGCTGTTAACTACTGTACGTTAATGAGTTAGTTAGCGATAATCTAAGTTAAACTTAACTTGGTTCTTTCGGGACCATAAAATTAGGTTGTGTGTTCATGGTTTCCTGTCCAGATACATACTTATGCCTAATAAGCTAGTTTTCAGTAGCCTTAAATAAGCTTAAAAGGTAGGCTTAGCAATCAGTTGACTTAATGTATTAAGTTTAACTTCTTCAATTAAAAACTTAAGTTCAAGTTTGTAAGTTCATCTAATAACTTAATATTAACTTCTTCAATTAAAAACTTAAGTTCAAGTTTGTAAGTTCATCTAATAACTTAATATTAAGTCAAAGTTCGTATATGCTATGTTAATCTTAAATAAATTTTTTTATATAATACATTGGTTATTTCTAGATATTTAACACATTTTATTTGACCTTTAAACTCCTTATTATGATTTCTTAGGCTTTTGAAACTTGTTTTACGACAGTGGCAGCTTATGGTACAATCGACTGTCAGCTTTTGGTGACCTGAACAAATTTCACTGTCAGCTTAAGGTACATTTACACATAATTTTGTTTTAATGATAAAATTATGAAAAAATAACTAAAACAAGCTCTTTTCATCACATAAATCAAGATTAATAACGCCACAATGCAATAAAACCATTATGAAAGGTCTACACTAACAATTAATTGAAATATAAATTTTTAATTATCAAGTGAGCCTTATATTGTCAGCTTTTGGTACATCTACCTTATATATACACACAGTATTTTTAGGGGGAAAGTAAATAGTGAAGTGGAATATCTTGGCTTCTGGTGTTATAGGAATGTTTGAATGGATAATTTTGAAACATTTCTGGATTGTTGTTTGTACCAAACAACAATTTCAAATATAGAAATTGATATCGTCGCCTAAGAAACAACACCGCCTAAGTGACAAAATGCAAACTTTTCAGGAGAGCCAAAAAACTTGCGAGGTATATAGGCGGTGTTGTATTACATGAAGAGTACGATATAACTCCGCCTATCTCCAAAAAACACTTTAAGCTATTAATTTGACTCTTAAAATGTTTGTTTTATAACCAAGACGATAACTAACACCATCTATGATCTTTTAAAATTCAATGGAAATCAATCAAAACGGTAAATAACTTTTACCTTATGCAGAGTGACATCCATCTCTTGTTGACTACCATGCCAGAACAAAACTGGTTGAAGTGGACATTGGCGGTATTTTTTTAGTTAGTGAGATAGGCGGTGTTAGAAGAATCACGATAGCAGCGAATTCTGTTGGATTTTCACTAAACTACGTCGCCAGGACGTGTAAAATGCATACATTTCCATAGAGATACAAAAATCTCAATTTTGCCAAAAATGTCACTTTGGCGGTGTTGTTTCTTAAGCGACGATATGAGAGTTAAAATTTTGAAGTCCCTGATCAAATATCTACATGGGGTTCTGGGGTGGCAGTGTGTAAGAGTTCTAATAATTGATTTTTGCTTTGCAACAACTTTTGTACATTTGTAGCTGTTTCCCACAGTACAATACCGTAACTCAATATTGAATACAGATAAGCATAATACACATTTTTACACACATCGAGGGAGGCAACTTTAACTAAAACACTTAGAGCATATCTTTTAGAACTAAGTTTTTTTGTCGAAGAAAGCAATATTTTCAGACCATATCAGCTTATTGTTCAAATAAATACCTAAAAACTTTACTACTTCAGTAGGGTCAGAATCTTTATCGTCTTGGGGTGGATTTCTTAATTTAAAATATAAGTTTTACATTAGTCTTATCTTGATTTAAAATCAAACCATTTATTTAAAAACAATTTTCCTACCGTATCTCTTACATTGTTTACTTGAAACCTTCTTTTAAGATTTTAAAACTTACGTTTAATGAGGGCTGTAGTATCATCCGCATTTAAAGAGTAAAATTAATTACAATCTTGATTTGGAAAATATGAAGGTAGACCATTTACATACATAGGCCTAAGAAATAAGAGAGGGCCCAAGATTGACCCTTGAGAGAACAATTGTCTGCACACAAAGAATATTTGCTCCCACTTCTTGTTTTTATTAGTGTCCTCTGTTTTCTATTGTTAAGATAAGCTTTTATTAGTTTACTTATTTGACCTTAAAAACGAAGATCTGAAAGCTTCTGAATCAAAACTATGTGATTAACACAATCAAAAGCCTTGGACAAGTCGCAGAACACGGCTGCTGTGCACTGGGACTCATCCTAGGCACCCGATGTGCAATTCACAAAATTAACTAAAGCTGATTGGGTATTTAAATTTTTCCTAAACTCAAACTGTTTAAAAATAAATAAAAATAAATTATTGTCCTTTCAAAAATAAATTAAAAGCTTTCCTTCAATCAAACACATTTAACAGTGTTGAAGCATTTATGGAACAATAGAAAAATTTGAATTAATTGACTAATTAGATAAAAAGGCGTTATAAGTTAGTCCAGGTTAAATCTAGATAGCCTATTATTAAGTTTTTATATTAAAATTTGTTTACGAGGGCTATTCAGAAAGTAAGAAACGTTTCCGTCTTACGCCGTTAGGAACGCACCTATCGCCTATATTAGGGTATGAGAGCACTCGGGGACTCATTGGCTATCCAGCCGTGACACTAGGAGCATCGTCGCGCTGCTAGTTTTCTTTATTTTTAAATTAAAAATGGCCGCTCCCGTAAAAAATGCCGCCAGTTGCAAAGTGCGATCGGTAACACAGTTTTTGTTAGCAAAAACCTTAAAACCAATAAAGATTTGTCGGAAAGTGTCCGAGGTGTATGGGAACAATGTCTTGAATGAAAGTTTTGTGCGTAAGTTGTGTATTCAGTTTACAAATGACCGATCCAGTACTTGATGAGCAGTAGAGTGGACGACCGAGCATTGTGACTGACCAACTGGTCACTAAAGTTGACGAAAAGATCCGTGAAAAGCGCTGCTCCTCCATAACGGAGCTTTCATTATCTTTCCCTCACATTTCACGGACTTTGCTGTGTTGACATTGAAAGAATAAAAATCGATAGATCTCTATCGGTTTTAAATTTTTTGCCACCAAAAACCGTGTTATCGATCGCACTTTGCAACTTGCGGCATTTTTTACGGAAGTGGCCATTTTGAATTTTAAAATAAAGAAAACTAGCAGCGCGACGATGCTCCTAGTGTCACGGCTGGATAGCCACTGAGGCCCCGAGCTCTCTCATATCCTAAAATAGGCGATACGCTCGCGCCCAGCGGCGTAAGGCGGAAACGTTCTTTACTTTCAGAATAGCCCTCATATTAATAATCTTTTATTGTTTTAGGAAAATTTTCTGTATTCTCTTTATCTTTGCTACCAACAATTGAATGTTGTAATGGCAAATAAATGATTATTATTAGGGTGAAGTGGGGTAAGTGGGGCCACGGGGCTAGTGAAGCCAGTGGCTACCTTGACCTTATAAATGATAAATTAAACCTAAAATCACCAAATTATGTTTATTTGGTCCTTTATCTAATATATTTAACATTAACATTGACTGTAACAGGACAAAAATTATTTTTTTTACTTTAAAATAAAAAACCTTACGTTTCGCCACCAAATGGAAGTGCGAGGGTCAAAGTTTGCACAATTTTCATGACTTTATGGAAACTGTGAAACTCAAAGTTGTGAGTGTTTCTAGTAGTTTTTTATGTGTAGATTAAGCCTCTGTAGTCCATTTTTCTAAAAAATCGTTAGTAAAAAAAATAAAGCTGTGGCTTCACTTACCCCGCCATTTTTTGACATGGGGCAAGTGCAGCCACGGACCCCGGGTATGTGCAGCCAGTGATTTTTTTTTTTTTTTTTTAAATTTCGCCTATTTGTATTCTTTTCAAGTATTTCCCAAACATAATTCCATGCTTTAACACTATTATTTTGCTTTTGCTATTTTTTAGTTCCTAGTACTTCCTGAATCGACTCTAGGACGCTGAGGGGAATTACACTTCGCGGTGTCATTTTCTTCATATAATTTGCAGTGAAACCCCTGAAATTAACATGGAAATAGGCAAAGGGACAAGAACAATGAATTTTAGTTTAAAAAAGATTAAATTTAGTATACCTATAGTGACATTAACTACGAAGATTAACTAACAAAGAAAAAAAACATTTTTTTAAAGGTTACTTTTTAGTTGATTTTTACAAAAAAACAGAGGTTTTAAATGTAAAATTTAGAATTAGAGGAAAAACTTTTGATTTATAAGTCCAAACATTTATAAAGTATAATCATTAACAAGTTGTTTTGTAGTTAAAAGAGTGATTTTTTGTTGAATTTAACATGGCTACAACCATGAGACTGGCGTTTCAAGTGAAAATTTTTACATACACATTGTAATTAATTTATTAACTTTAATAAAAATCAATTTTTGTTCATAAAATTTATTGCAAACCCTTCACAAGAGGTCAGGAAATTATCCCAAACATGTAAGTATAACAGCTAGGCATTATTTAATTAGCTATAACAAAAAGTAATATGTTGGAAATTTTAGAGATTTTTGCGTTGCCGTGTTCTCGGCGACGAAAAAGTTCATAACTCCTGAAAAAATTAAGATATCTCAATGAGTTAAAAATTGGCAAAGTCAGTGAAAAATGGGCTATAAGCCACTTACCCCATGTCCCTCTATGAGTGCTTTAAATATTTTATTCAGGCCGTGGCTGCACTTACCCCGAACACCCGGGGAAGTGCAGCCAGTGAACATGGTCTCAAAAAAACATTTCTATCAGACAAACGGTTAAAGGGATTTTAAAATCGATTATATCACCTGAAAGCCAATAAAGTAGGGATAAGGCATGCAAAAATTCATTGAATAATATTAAATAATAACTTGGTAAATTGAGCTCAAAGTCGAACTATGCAAATTCGTGGCCCCACTTACCCCACTTCACCCTATTACTGTTTGTTGCAAAGCTTAAGATTTGATTCTAAATTGTTAGCCAATCTTGTGTGAATAATTTTTTCATACATTTTTTAAATTTTACTTAGTAGTAATATTAGCCTGTAATTTTGTATTTCATTGACACACCCTTTTTTAAAAAAAGGAACTACTTCAGAGAGTGTAAGAAGTTGGGGGAAAATACCTTCAGTAAAAGATTGATTAGTCAGCTTAGCCATATTTGATATTTCATCTAATGAATAATAAATATATTTTTCCTACCACTGCATGGAAATAATCACATTGCCACAGCTGTAATCCTACGCAAAACAGTTCATTTCCGTTTTCCGGTCCTTTTCCGCTCTAGAGCGGTAATGGAACATTGGCGCACGCTAAATCAAGGTTATTTTAAATCTACAATAGGTTAGAACGGTAAAGAAGGTGACGTCACAACACAGACTAGTTTCTATTGGTCAGAAACCACATGACAATCACCATAATTATTACAAATTAATTGTAGTTGCTTTGCTCTGAATCAGCTGATTTCACGGTCAGTATTTTGATAACACTAACTTCCGGTTACACATCTATGCAGGTGATTACGATTTATTACAGTTATTAAGTTAATGAAGTTAAATTTAAAGTTGATATAATTGTGTACGTTTATTAAATACATTTAATCGGTTGTAATTATGGTGGTAGGAAAAATATTGTGTGTATTACGAGCACAAATAGTCATTGCCGCTCTCTAAATGTTTGGCCGCACTCAGCTGACGCTTCGTGCGGCCAACTACATTCTCGAGCGGCAATGACGTTATTTGCGCTCTTAATACACAAATAGCTATATTGTCATCGGCAAATACATGCATGGACAAAAGTCAGTGGCAGTAAAAACATTGTCTGGTTAATAAGTTCAACAACACCTATCGTATCCGGTTAATACAGAAAAGGCTGAAAATACATTGGTGTGGTGTGGTTACTAGCCAGAAGAATACAATATCAATATGAAATGTTCAAGACATTTCATATTAATTGATATTGTATATCTGCTGACCATATCATATCTGCTGACCATTTGCATAATTTTACAGGTATTCCGCCCCAGCCACATGAATTACTGTTATTTAAACCTAAAATAGTTTTCTTTACTTCATTTTCATTTGATTTAGAGCTAAATGTAACTTTTGTACCGTGTAAAAATAAATTGCTCGATTTTGAGCAGCAAATACGCTAATCTCATACTAATATCATAAATTTGATATTAGTTTTGAAAATGCAAATATTGTACTTTTCTGTCTAATCAACTCAAAAAAATAGTTCAATAGAGGGAGGGTAAGAGTAAGAGGGTAATATTTTTACCACTTTGACATAGTACGTGGATTACAGTCGAGCTGAACAATTTTCAACAAATTTAGTGGAAGATGCTACATTGATCAAAGTCCGACCCAGGCCCGCGGTTTGTAAGTGACGAGCTGTGGGCCCGAGGGATATTTGCGCCCCCTCCCCCCGTTGATATGATTAATCAAATAAAAATACCCTAATTCCATACCCATTTGACGATTTTATATGACAGAACTTGTACTTGTGTTCACTTCCGATCATTTAAGAGTACCCCCATTGTAAAGGTAAAAAATGTAAACTGTCAGGTAGAGAAAAAGCATAACTGCTTTCTAAAGGTCTGCTGTGAAACTATTTTTGTGTTCTGTATATGAAGTGTGAAAACTAAAACAGAAGTTAAGTTATGTTATAATATTTACCATTACACAGCTGATTGAAAAAGTGAATGAAGCAGTGTTTTTCATTGGGTACATATTTATCGTAGAGACACCATATTACTCTAATTTACATTTGAATTATTACTTAATAACAAACCATTGGATTGTTATCAAATTAAAAATTTTAAATCAATTAAAAATATACAACAATAAATTACATCCTAGTTTACTTTTAAATTTCTCATTTTAATTTTAATACCGGTTGAGTCATACAATCTCCAACGCAAATAAGAACAATTGTTTTTCCTGCAGTGTTGGCAACACTTGCAGGTAACAAAGAGTAAAAGGTTGATTTGTTAACACATTTTTAATCGTTGTTTCCTCAATGGCGACAACCAAGGTTGTCGCAGAAATTGGCACCATTTTTCATATGGAATGTAGTTCACCTGAGGCACTACAGTCATCTTAATGAAAATGAAAGTTTTACTTGCATTCACAGTTAATTAAATCAACAAAAACCTTTATTTAAGTAAACTGCGTTTTGTTAACAACATAAATCTTTCCTTTTGCTTGCGCCCCCAACTAACCTACAACCTCTTGCGCCCTGGGCCCGGGCCCATCGGGCCCATTTACAAAATCGGCCCTGGTCGGACCTGCACAAAAAACATGATTTTGAATGTGGCCTTCATGTATTAGTAAATACTAAATTAATAATAACCAATTATTCATGAAACTTGGCCGAGTCTTTAATAGCATACCATCTGTGAAGAATGGCTTTAAAAATATAGATAACAAAATAACTACCGGTACACCTGAACTGAATAACTACTTCCATCCACAATAATACCGTAAGTAAAAAATTTGCTGCAAAATCACATGTTGAAAGATCAGTGTGTTATTGCCAAAAAAGAATTAATGATAATAATGATATTTCATGGAAAACTGTGAAGGTCAAATCAAATAAGACAAAGACAAAATAAATTACTGAGAAGGACGATTTCCTAACTAAAAACTAATTTGACTGCCTTTATCAAGAAAGTGAAGAAAATATACTAGGGCCTAATTAGTGACAAGGAGTGTATTATTACTATCTCTACTGATGAATGTGTGACAATAAAAATACAAAGAGACCTAAGACAGAAGTAAAAGAAAAAATTAAAAAAATATTAAGCTCTATTCTGATATTCAAGGACGTAGATTCGCATTACAACTAAACAAAAAGTATGAAACTCCTGTGAGGGTTTCTTAATGTATAACACAACTAGTGAATATGTGTTTGAAAGTGCATCAAGTTGTATTGTGGACCATTTAGAGATTGGTACAAATGACTATCTCTACCTATATCTCTGAATGAAATAATATGTACAAACAGAGAAAAACATAAAGTCATTAAACGCCAAAAACGTTCAATTAACTACAATTCCCACAAGATATGACTTAAAACACGGTCATTCAAATCACTAAGAAATCATTTTACTAAATAATTATTTTAGTGAGCTAGCCATAAGATGTAATATTAATTTGATAGATCTCAATGTTTTGTATAGAAGTCACTTTACTAAATTTGGATTGCATTTGAACAAGAAAGAAAAACTTTTTAACCTATTTTATAATAAATGCCATAACTGACATCTGGAATTAATAATGGATAAAAATGCAGTATCAAAGAAAGAACGTTTGTGACAATAATTTAAATACATCTTTAGGCTTATCAGTCACAAAATCATTTGGGCCATTCACGCAAAAAGGGGGCATATGCATAATTTTGTTTTCATTAAATACTTGTTTAAATGCTTGAAGGTTCATATAAAAATTATATGTAAGTTACCAATTTTTTCTATCAATTTAAGCAGTTTTTTCAGTATTGCGTTTTGAACGTTTTGATGAAATACACTAATACTGTATTATTATGTTTTCAAGAATAGGCCTACTTGTATAAACACTCTGAAATGGGTTTCCGCTTTTACTGTTGGATATAACTTCCAACCACAAACCCCCAATACAAACATTTCTCGTTTAATATCGGGTTAAATTAATAAATATTTTTATTTGTTGCAGAACCATGGAGGTGGATGAGGAAGTTGTGGTTCCAATGCCTTTGATAAAGATTGAAACTATCGTCAAAAATGAAATCCCAATAAAATGTGTAAGTTGATAAAAGTGTTGGCCTAATTAATTACTGTAAACTGTCTATTGAACCCAGTGTGTTTACTGCTTGTACATATAGACTAGATTTAGTACAACCAGGTTTTAGCATTCTAGTACGTTAGAGTGCTAAATCTTCAGCTTTTAAACACTTTTTTATAATTTTTGGCCAAAGAAAAAAGGATAACACATCGTTTTAAAGGTTCAGTAGTATTTTTATAGTTAGTTACGTTCTTCGGTAAGTTTTTTCTGAAGTGTTAAGTGGTATTTTTCCAATTAGGTAAGTACAGGGTTGTATATTTTAAGAGATTTGAGGTGGAAAAGGTTGTAATACTTTCCCACAAGGTAATAGCACGGCATTTTTTTATTTCCCCATAATCACCGAAGCTAACTTAACAGTAAAATAATGAATTTATAAAATTTTTGGCAAAACACGTGAGACCCGAAATTAGAACACCAAAGAAAATCAAAGATGGCCTCATACGTTAATTGAAGCCTTTTCATATGCAGTATTTGTTACAAATTGTAGACCTTGACCATTAAACAGTTCTGTTTGAATAAGTTAGTTGTTTTTCTTATAAAAGTTTTCAAGTAAAGCCACGGAAATCAAAAACTCATTACTCAGCTTATTTCTGGTCTATAAGCACTTTTTTACAGCTTTTACTCAATAATTACTCTATATTTTTAAGATTTAGTACATTTCATTGGTAAATTTTAGTACTGTACTTAATATTTTCCCCTGTTGGACACAATGTGTGAACACACGTTGAACACATGACAATGTGTGTCATGTCGAAGTTATAGCCTATGTGAATTTAACCTCCTTTGTTGGAAGATAAAATTCTGTCTTTCAACTTACATATAAACCTTGAATGTGGTAAAATCTGTTTCAACAACTTTATCTAATATATTAAATGAATTTCCAGGAGAAAATTGAAGAAACCGAAAATCAGTTGGAAAATGAGTTCTGCTCCTCAGAATTTAAAAGAGACATAAAAACAGTAAGTAGTTACTTTTTAGTTGGTACTAAACCAACTTCCTTTTTCGTATTAAATTGTGCTTGGGTAAAAAAAAAAAAAAAATAACATGAATGATGCTTATTCAGCACCTATTTCAGGTTCGGTAAACTTTCAATACTTTCTTCACGCCCATTTCATTGTGTTGTTTGTCCTAAAATTGAAAAAAATGTTCTCCCTCCTGTCAGATATAGTTATTTTTCGTGACCAAATTTAAACTTAGCACCTCAAAGTAGATTATCTTCACTCATTTCAATATTCGTCCCTCCAAATCAAAACACTATTTTGTGTAAACAAAGCAGACTTTTTTTTTAATCATTATACATGGATAACGTTTCAGGAGAACCATTCATAAAATATATCTTATATATTTCCTTTTTTGTTGTAAAGTTTTTGACCTGGTACTTTTTCTTTAGTATAATAGAACAAACGTTCATTGATTCATTCAGTTTTGCAATCTATGAAATGAGAAAAAATAGTTTCTGGCAAACTTCAGCTATACCAGCAACAGAATACCAACACTTCGTTGACTAATACTCAAGTTTTAGGTTTAAATCATCTTCGTTCATTATGATCATTTGACTCTTCTCATTTAAAAATGAAACAAAAACACCTTTTAATGTAAATGGAGTAGGTTTTTCTCAATTACCACAATCCATATCCCATTGCCCCCTTATCATGATTAACGTTTTTTATGATTTGGATCTTGGCCTTATTTGGATAAATGCTCAGTTAACAAACCAGTTGGCCTAAATTTTGTCGTTTTTTTATAATTTAAATGACTATAATGAGAGTAAAAATCAGTGAGTTAGTCAATTTGGAATAGTTTGTAATGTTGGCAGCCCTCCAAGTAGAATATTAACTCATTCTAAGCTATTAAAGTCTTATTATAGTATTCCTACTCTAGGTATATTTTTTCAGTTGGTTATTTAGTAGTTCTTCACTCAATTATCATCTGTCTCTTGTTAAAAAATCAAACCGTACCACGTTGATTTTACGTTATTTTACGTTGTTTCTCATTTCCTGGTAACTTTATGGACACGCTGATAATTTTCCCTCATGCATTTGACTGAGACCTTTAATTTTATTCCCCTCTCATCTTCCTGCAATTTGTAAAACACTCACCGATCATGAAATTCCGCTCACAGAATTATATGTATGTATATATTTAGGTGTGTCCGTGGTACTGATAACTTTTAAAAGGGACCTCCGATTTTGATGAAATTTGGTATGAATGTGTAAAAGACTAGGTCTATTTTCATGAATTCGCGAACCAGCATGATCGGGTTACGAGAAAGGGGTTTCAAAGGGGTCAAAAAGTGTGATTTTGGCATTTTTTGACCCTCAATTTTTAAAATTCAACAAATTTAACTTCAAACATTTAAAAGAGCTTAAAAAACAAACAATATAGTATTTTGAATTTTTAACTTGTCTCACTAGATAACGGAGAATATCCAAAAATGTGTTTCCCATGTTATGTTATTCTTATGGGAAATCAACAAAACCCTGTATCTCGCTTACTTATTGACATAACTTGGTAAAATTTGGTATTTACATTCACTTGGTAGGGTTTAACTGATATTTGCTTACAATTCCCATATGGTGACAAACCTGCATACTCACCTACATGGGGTTTATAGGAAATATTATCAAGTGCCGATTATAGATACAATTTGATATTTACAATGTAAAGTGCGCTTGGTTCCAAGGAGTTAAGAGCCATCGTATCGGCCGGAGTGTACAGAGCAGTTTTGTTACTTTCTCCCCTATACCATAGTATATGTGAGGTGGAAAGCGAAAAGGGACCTCTTGTCGGCAAAGTAAAATTTTCAGTACAGCTAAATACAGCAATTTCGGTCCAAATCATCGATTTTCGGTTTTTTATCGATTACTAATCTATATTTTGTGTAGAAAAGGCATAGCCTATATCGGTTAAAAAGTCGAATCAAAGCTTAAACAAGTCGATTTAAATCATTTTGTTAGTCACTGCATGCCCTGAGAAAAGGTACCTCTTGTCGCTTATGGGAAAATAACATGGCCGACAAGAGGGCCCTTTTCAACAACACACTTTGTAAAGAAACATAGGTTCAAAAATGAGTCTCTCCTGAATTCTAGCGGACACTTAGAGAACTAGGAGGAAGTTCTAGTGAAAGCAGAACATCGTCTGATTATTTTAATACGGACCCGACAAGAGGTACCTTTTCTATAACCGAGGTTTTGGTTACAAAACTTTGACTTTCCTATACAGTCCTTTAAACAGTGGACAGTTATTACGTTATTGTAATTAATTAATCAGTAATTATCAACTAACAATATTCTATCAATCATAAGCGGAATAGTTCAATAATGAACAGGGCATTTTTATTGTAAAGTACAAGGTTGGTAGCAATGGGTATCGTGGTTGCAACCATCAGCTGTTGCCTCAGCTACTGCCTCTGATTGGAGTATTGTGACACTATCTTTGTTCAAGTGTTATCAGTTCGGCTTGAATTTGGTTGTTTATCAGTTCGGCTTATAGTTAGTTGTTTATTAGTTCGGCAACGAAATGAGTAAAAGTGAGGATAAAGTTTTGAAAATATTAAACGAATTGGGTGTCGATTTTTTTTACTGTAATGTGTGTTTTTCATGTAAACCCTTTTTTATACTTAAAACCCGAATGTTAACTTATCAATTTGGTCATTGTTATTAGTTGATTTAATGACGAGTATTCAATTTAATAGCAGATCAAAAGCAGAATCTTTCAGCAATAGGTCCCACTTCGCTTTTCAATGGTTTACGTTCAAACTATCGATATTATTTTCTAATTAGGATGTTTATTTTGACTATATTAAACTAATTATTGGATAAAACATTTAAACAACAATGTGGCAGCAGTAAATGTTCAGCCTTGAAAAGGTATCTCTTGTCGTTATGGAGATATAACACTGGGCCGATAAGAGGTCCCTTTTCAGAAAATACCCTTGTGTACTACATGTTGCAATAAACACAGTATTAGCCTAAATTCTAGCGTTAGTTAAGGAAACTACTAGTGTTCTTCCTAAAGAGGACATTATAAGCTTTGCATTGATACCAACATCATCGCTTAAATACGAAAAATATAGATTCTGAGTTTATTTAAACTTTTTAAGGGCGTTTTCCTGAAAATGCCCTTCACGCTTCGAGAAAGTTCAAACGTCCATAACTCAAACAAAAAAAATCGTAGAGACATGAAATTTGCACCAAACTGTTAGGAATTTTAAGGTGATAATAAAAATATCAATAACTCAAAATCGGAAATTGCCGACAAGAGGTCCCTTTTTGCTTTCCACCTCACATATGGAGAAAATATTGTTTTTGTAAAAATTTTTGGATTTGATTTTTGGTGGATTTATCCATTTTGGTGCCCCCTGAGTCCAAAAAAGTGGTTTTCAGAGTGATGTCTGTGTGTATTTGAGTCTGGATGTTAATAGAGCTAGAGAAGACCCCAATAGTCAGATTTTGATGAAATTTGGTAAGTAGGTCCAAATCCATGATAATTCCTTAGGTTTTTTTTTAATTTTGATTTTTAAGGGTATTTACCCCCAAAAACCCTCAAAAAAGTGAGAAATCACAATTTCTCAAAAATGGTTCCATCGATTTTGATTAAAATTTTATGGTTTCTTAACATTAAAATGACACCACCTGCATCGCCAAGAAAATATGCATTCAAAAATTATGAAGCAAAAGTATTAAATTTTTTCAGGTTTTCAAAAAAACTGCTTGAAATCACCATTAAGTCAAGCTCAGCAAACTAAATAATCCAGTCTTTGAAATTATCAGCTTTATACTAGTGATAGAGGAAAAAATTCACTTTTTCATTTAGCACTAAACGAAGTATGTTGTTAAGTCACAGACGAGCTAATGTCAAACTTGTGCTGCTCAGCTGGTAGCTATCCGACTGAGCCATCAAGACATTGATGTTTGGAGGCTTTTAACACTTTTTTATACTGTTGGGAGTGAAAGTATGTGTCAGTTATCTGATACCGTTTTTAAGATTGTTGATTTTTCTCTAAGTTTGTTTTAACAGATGAGCTTTAAATTTTTACTTTTGTATTCTAATAAATATTTTTTATAGGAATATCACATACTATTTGTATGTTTTCTTCTTTCACTATAACCCGGAATTTTCACAGAACAGACTCCCTTCAGTCCACATTAGTCTGCGTTTGTGGGACTTAACTGTATTGTTTTGTTTTGTTTTATGCATTTTCCCAATGGAGTTTATGGGGAAAATGAAAAATTTCTGAATTTGATGCAATTTAGTATTTACGTGCACTGGGAATGGATTTTCCTATATCTACTTGCAATACCCCTAAGGCAGCAAACCTACATCCTCGTTCCCATGGTGTTTATGCGGGAAGTTAAAAAAATTGACTCCTGTTGGAAATTCGCCAGGGTATTTAATTATTACAGACAACTATGTACCATAAATCGACAGAAGTTTGCATAAACCTCTCACTGTAACATTTGTACATTTTGCCTTGGGGTTAGCCCACTCTTTCAAAGCCCTTGTAAATGTACCCAACAATTAGTTTTAAAGTCGATTCTCACTACCTCGCTAGACATTCTTGGTATCCAAATTGTTTTAAACCTTTGAGGGAAAACTCTTTAAGGAGGATAGAAAAAACATACATAACGTGAAATAGTTTTACGGTTATATTTTGTCTCTCTTAGTCAAAGAGAAACAAAAATTACCTGTACAACTCAGACTTTAATACATTATTCTAATAATTTCCATTTTGTCTCCAAAGTCAAAGTTTACCATATATTTCTCTTTGGACCACTGCCAGCCGAAACCTCAGTGCGATGTCACAATGGGTCTGTGCCACCAATCTACGGTGTTTGTCTAATGTCACCATGCTGTAGTGTATTTTAGGTTTGCAAGTCGACTTAAGTAAAAAATGTATTCTGTGTCTCAACTATTCCTATAAGGAAAATTTTAATCTCTGACTTTCGAGTTTGGGAGACTTGTTTGTATTAGGATTAACATGGTACATTAGTATTATTATTGTCACACTTTAAATCTCTTTTACTGTTATCTTTTATTATTGTCTAACTTATTCTAGCCTAAGTTAATTTTGTTTTAACACTTGATTGTATTTGACGTGGTCTATTACTGTTTCATGTTTAATTACCAAGTAAAGAATCTTGAATCTTGAATTAATAACTGACAAGAGACTTTATATAAACATGCTACTTCTGTAATACAACCCATTCCATCAACGTCCAATACATCCTCAACAAGTGTGAAAACATAAAAATGTTTAATCTTATCCTGTCCAGGACATATATACCGGCTCAGGTCTGTTAGCGGTTAAACAAGAGACATCAGTCGTTGCCTCTGATGAAGCAGAGGTGGACAGCAAGCATGACATCCTGAAGAATCTTGACGAAAAACCAATCAAACTTGTAAGTATGTACGGGGTGAGAGAAAAAAACAACGATCATTTTTTAAGAGTTATCTTCACCCTTAGGCCAGTAGCCCAGTTTGTAAAATACATGGGAGGCCTTTTTTTTGCTGATTTGGTTGATTTTTTTAGGTAAGTTCGCTGAACGCGAAAACCTTGATGTTTGTCCTATATAAAATCTCAAACAATCGTCGCAAGTTATTTTATATGAAAATGACCATTTTCATATAAAATAGCTCTATCTCAATAAGTCTTATTTATGAACTGATTTCCATAATCTTTACATTATTGGGTTTTAAATTAAATTTCAAAAACACATGAGTTAAGTACATACACTTTGCTACCTTATCCCGGCAGCAGTCGCATTGAATTAGCCTTTGCTGAATTTAGAGGCACAGTGTCAATTCGACCAGTATCGACAAAAGCTACCACTGGACTGACAGAAAGGGGTAAGGGATGACATAAAGTTGGTCCTGTCGTGAGGCGCGTGAGGTACAGTTAAGGCTGACACTTTGGACACCCAATAAATACAATTTTTACACACAAAAGTACCGAACCGGTCATTTTGACAGCTATGCGAGCACTCAAGGGTTAAGTAGATGTAGTGAATTTCCCTATAGGAAATACACTATTAGGCTACAGTAGTACTCACGGTAAGACCTAAGCTTGGCACCTTCTTATTTTTTCGTTTTGAGGGTTTAATAATAACAGCCATTGGAAATTCGCTAAGTACGCAGTTAAGCTGCGCCGGGGTTTTTCTGTAATTTAAGGTTAAAGATTTCAAACAGTGACCATTATTATAAAATTATGAATAGTAAGAAAAATTTTTTTTTAATTAGAATTTTGTCATAAAAAAAGTTGTATATTAAGTTTTAAATTATTACAACCAACCGTTCTTAAATTAGACATTATTTTTTAAAAATACAAAATGGCCTCTGTATGTTTAACTATGGAGTTTTGGAAATTTTAAATATGATATTTTGGCTTGTCTTTAGGTCAAGAATAATTAGTCTATTACAATTATAGTTGAATAAGTCTTTAGGTCTTTAGGTACGAAACCTTAAGAGGTGTCTAGAGTTCAGGGACACCCTGTAAAAGAGTTTTAACTAGATTCAATGAAATGAAAATAATCATTATTAAATTAAACATGTGATATTTTAAGCGTACAAGCTATGAAATGGGGCTATACAATATGCCTTTACTTCCTACGTTCACTACTCACAAACGACTTGAAATGCCAGTTTTTTCAAGTTTTCAATTTTGACTGTAAACTTTATTTTTCAGGAAAGCTTAAACAGTGATCAAGCTTTTGACTCGAAAACCAAACTGAATCTATTTCCTGTAATAAAAATTGAACGCATCAAGCAATTAGAGCAGGTTATTAACGAGGCGAAGCCAGATCTAACGGTATGTACAATTTGCTTTTATCTTTGCTAACTGCTAACTTTAAATTTAAACATTTATTGTCATACAGCTACAATGACTTATCAGTTCACTCCCAAAATGTAACACTGCCTTATCAGGCATATTTTTAGATAGTGTATTACTGTATATGCGCTTTAGTGTGGCCATAAATGACCTCAATTCACTGATTGTATGACTGTCTCCCAAAAACCCTGTATTAGAGTGTAATTGCAATGGGAAAGCAAAATAGGCACAGAGAGCAAAAAGCTCCAATTGCAAAATACAGTCAATGTATACAAATACGCATCAAACAGCATAAAATGATGAATGGGAACTTTTCAATCCTGTACATTAGTTTTTCCTTAGCGTTTATAAATTCCAATGAAACTATTTACAGTTTTTTATTTTTAACTTTTTACTTACAACTGGGATATGGCAAGTGATTTTTGGAGTCTGACAGAATACTCACTGTAGTGGTCAAACCGGGACGTTCAGCGACTTTAATGTGCCACCAAAGAGATATCTTGTGTTATAATGACTATTATTTATCTACTTTGGTCATGGGATTTGGGTCTGTTTTTATTAAAATGTGTCGATAAATATACAGAAACAACTGTATAATTATAAGATACTTGCACACCAAATTGATTGAATCCTATTAAATTTATTTACTTTAAATATGAGAACTTTCCATTTCAGAGTATATTTGTTAATTGCATGTTATGGTTTAAGTTACCCTTGAAATTATTTGCGTGCTTGGAAATTCAAACAGCTGGAAGCTGATTTACATTAGTCTTACCTAGCGCTGTTGCCGGTTTTGTTTTGTTTTAATTTTTTCCCACTTTTGCGGTAGTTCAAAGCAGATGACAACAGCTGGATGAGTCGGCTCAAATCGGCAACACTGTTTTAAATTCAGGCTCGCATTTTCGTGACGCCAACCTTAGCTGATTACATTTTTCCGAGAAACTTACCTTCCAAGACCTAATGTAAACTTGAGTTAACAAATGTGAGCCTTGTAAAAATTGCACATAATTTATTGTTATTATTATGAGAAAAAATGTTGTGATTCCAAGATATAGTACCAGGTTAACCGAGCATTGCTCGTTGGTTTTTATTCACTTTTGTTAAAGTGTAATTATAATATTAAATTTTCACCAACAACCAAATATACCTCTTCAAAGTTAACTGTTTAAAAAAAAACTGCCTATCATTAATGTTCTTTAATTTTGTACACCTTTCGTTGTTATTTTGTTACCAAAATAGCAACCCATAAGACCAGCGTCAAAAATTACGAGTTTTAAACTTAAATTTAGACCAAATTCGATTTTTTCTGGGATTGAGAGTGTTTCTAAACTTATTTGTGGACCAAAATTCTCTTACATGCAAAGTTAAAGCAAAATCTACCCCCTAGATTTCGAGATCGTGGAACACACATCCCTTCAGACAGTGCTTGTATTGTAGTATAGGATAAAGTATACATAAAATTCAAGTTCCCTTTGTAATATTGAGCCTTATGAGGAAAAATATATAAGAAACAATTCTTTTTTAGGAGAGGGCCGCCTCCACTATTAAAATTACCTGAAACCAAAAGTTTATTACCAAATATGTTTTGGCGGATTAAGAGGGCTATGAATAGACGGAAAACATATATTTTGTGCCCGACCAATGTTCTCTTCATTGTTTTACCACTTTGTTTTTATTAACCTTACCGCACTTGCGCGTTACCAAAAATGTAGTCAAGTCAGTTGCCCACTACACTGGTTTAGTAGTTCTAAGCTCCACCCATACAACACCCGAAACTGGGATATCAATACTCGTGATCCCAAATTAGAATTTTATAATAAAAAACCAACACATATTGGTGAAAAATTTTTTAGGAATTTACCAGCCACTTTACAAAAAGAAAATAATGTAAATTAAATATTAATAATTTACCTGACAAACCATAGTATTCTTTCAAAGAATTTTATTTTAATTTTTTTTTTTAAGCCATAGTATATTTATCTAGGTTAAGCGCATTGACGCTATTTTCATGTATCATGTTTATACATATTGTAAATAAAGAGATTTTGAGTTGAGTTAAGTTAGCTTAGATTTTAGAGCAGTAGGGGAGTAGTTGACATAATAATGTTAACGTAAAAAAAAATGGCCAGTATCATAGTAGTCGGACCACAACTAAAAAACCAATACCGCGCAGGTCCGATCAGAAAAGGTAACATGGAGGTGAGATAAGATTACGCCTGATCGATATTCGCAATGGAGGTGTTTTCCATTCTATATGACTCCCTTTTCATTATGAACCCATTTGTAAACAATTAATTAATGTATGACAAAATTTTAGAATTGGAGGCCCTCTTCTTAAAAAGACCCTAAAAAACTGCGAAGTTACGGTAATTAGTTTTATGCTGTGTCACAACTAAATTGAATAAATTTTTTTCAGGAAAAACTTGTTAAAAGAGAATTTAAAATGAAAGAAGAGATGCGAATCGTGCCGTTAGTCAAGGTTAAGGAGGATAAAAATATAACTGAATACAGTGAAAAATCAAATGAAAACAACCCTGAGGTCAGTAACAAGTACCAAGTAAAGAGATTGTTTACACAATGTTCCGAAGTGTAGAAGAATGTTCATTGAGATGTTCATAGTACTTCATGAGTTATTTAAAGGCTCATTTACCTCTGATATGCTGATTTACAAGTAGGGTTTAGGCACCCATTGACTTTATAACTTTTTTACTGTGCTTAGCCCTCGTTGGTGTTGGGCTTCCAACAAATTAGTGGTTGGTGCGAAACAATTTAATGTATTCCTTTAAACAAGCCAGTGGTTGGCCTCTCTACCCTTCATAATTTAAAACCAATTCCCATCGTTTTTTATAGCGTTGGATTTGAAATTTTATTTTAATTTTATTGTTGCGCAGTCGGCAATGTTAACCATACGGCGTTTATGGTAAAACATGGTATTTTATTCCCCTGTTTCGGACGCCGTTTTTCAACCGATTTTCTTTAAATTTGGTAAGTGTTTAGTTGAATAATCAAATTGAATAAAATTACAACAAAAGTTTCTAGAAATTTCATTTTAAATTTTAATTTAATATTTTAATATGTTTTTTGAATAGGCTATTTGCCTCCAAAGCACTCTTTAGAACCCTGCACTATTAAGTTACCCAGTACCAGGTTAACCGAGCCTTGCTCGTTGGTTTTAATTCACTTTTGTTATAGTGTCATGGTAAAAAAGCAATTAAATTTCCACCAGCAACCAACTATACCTCTTCACAGTTAACAGCTGTTTCAAAAAGTCTGCTTAACATTAATGTTTCTTTATTTTTGTTTACATTTCGTTGTTATTTCGTTACCAAAATAGCAACCCATAAGACCAATGTTAAAAATTACGATTTTTAAACTTAAATTTAGACCAAATTCAATTTTTCCTGGGATTGAGTCAGTTTCTAAACTTATTTTTTGGCCAAAACACTCTTAAATGCAAAGTTTAAGCAAAATCTAACAGCTAGATTTCGAGATCGTGGAACACACATCCCTTCAGACATTCCTCGTATTATACTATAGGATTTGGTAAATGCTTCATTTTCTCTGTTGTTGAACCTATGTTAATCTTTGAAAAAAAAAAATCTTTTTTAAATCTTAATCCTTCAGATATGACAGGCTATTAATATATAATAGAAGAGCGGCAATGAGAAAAATATGACGGATGCTCAGCACCCATTTTTAAGGCCAGCAAACTGTTAATAATTTGTGCATAACCATTCCGTTATCTTGTTCGTCCTAAAATTGAATTGAGTTTTTGGCTCCTGTAAAGATTTAGTTATTTTTTTGTCACCAAATTTTAACACAGCACCTCAAAGTAGACCACTTCACGTACTGTCGATATTCGTCCCTCCTAATCAAAACACTTGATTTCGTGTAAAACAAGGCAGAATTTTTAAAATCACTATACATGGAGAATCTTTAAGGAAAATCTTTCAGGAGAACCTTTAAAAAATATATGTTTCTTATGTATTTCCCATTTTGTTGCAAAGTTTTTGACCAGCTACTTTTCCCTTAGTAATGTGGAACAACCATCTTTGATAATTCTGTAATCTATGAAATGACCAAAACCTTTTTGGAAAAATTCAGCTAACAGAATACCAACATTTTGTCGACAGTTACACTTTAAGTTTTTAATTAATACATCATCTTCACTCAGTATGATCATTTGACACTTCTCGTTTTAAAAATAAAAACAAAACGTGATTTAATGTAAATAAAGTAGGCGTTTCTCAAACCACAATTCATCGCCCATTGCACCCCTATCACGATCAGAATGTTTTATTTTTTTTATTTGCATACACGCTCAGTCAGCAAACCAGTAAATTTTATAGTTTTTCACAATTTAAATGATTTAATGGTTGCTAAAATCAGCAGTCAATTTGTAATAGTTTGTAAGATCAGTAATGCTCAAAGTAGAATTTTTAGTCGTTCAAAGCCACAAATTGTCTTAAAATAGTATTAGCACTCTAGGTATATTTTTTGTCAGTTAGTTATTAGTTATTAATAGTTCTTCACTCAATGTTATCATCTGTCTCTCGTTTTAAAATCAAACCATAACACATGTTTTAATGTACACAAAGCAGAAGTTTTTCGAATCCCCATGCTATTCTTATGGAGGGCGTTTCACGTCCTCCCACGTTATTTGTCGTTATTGACGTTATTTGTCGTCTCCCAGTAACTTTATAAACACACCGATAATTTTCCCTCGTGCATTGGACCGAGACCTTTAATTTGAGACCACTAACGATCACAATTTTGCTCAAGAAATTTCGCTTACAGAATTATATACAGTACACTCTTGTTCATCAGAACTAATGTGGAGGACGGCCGGTTCGGATGTCAAAAAATTCAGATGAAGTGGAGTCCATCGTGAGTCATCATTTCAGCCTGTACGGTGACCTATCATGGTTGTTTTCACTCTTGTTTTTAAGATAACACAAGAGATTTTATGAAAAAGGCACTCAAACTTTGAACATGGTAACAATGAACCTATAGGAATAAAAACAACGCAGGAAATAAAGATCCAAAATCGTTATTCTCATATTCCATATTCATACTCCACTCATATTCCAGTAGTCAACTGACATCCACGTAACACAGGTGCAGTCTCGACGTGAGACAGACTGTATGACTGTTTGGGAAGCGGTCGAAACGGATGTTCACTTCCTGCCCCCTTCCTCTATCTATTTTTGTGCGAATACTCCACGGCCTCGTAAATCACATCGATGTGTACGCCTGTTGACGTTTGATGCAAAATGTGATACTTCACTATTGTGAACGAACGGAAATTGAAGGCGTCAAAACGGAAAAATGATTTATTTCGTAAGAAAAAAAATTAATAATATCCAGATTTTCAGTTCCCATGAAGCGGAGATCCGATGTCGTCGAGTCCGATGAACGAGAGTGTACTGTATATAGATTAGTTAAGTCTGATTGATAAGCTTCAGCTCAAATACAGAGTCACACGCTTGGAAGGCGTCATCTACCTCTGGATCAGTCTGTCAGGAATACAGTAGAAGCCCTCAAATCCGGCCACCTCGGGATTGGACCAACGGCCAAATTTCTGAGTAGCCGGATTAACCATTGGTTTATTAAACATGTAAAACAAGAGATCTGTATTATATGTGTTACAACAAAGAACTATTAGGATGTACTTAAAAATTAAGGGTATCAAACTTGCCCAATTACGATGGGAAACGGACAAGCGGTCGCTAGCGATGTACCTGAGTTTAATAGACAGTAGTACTGGTCTTCTGTCAAGAAGGCACTAACTTATAAATGAAACCGTAAAAGCGACAGAATCTGTCCGATAACGATCAAAAATAGATCACTAACACAAAGTTTTATAAGACATCCAAAACCAAATAGTCAGGAAATTGTCAATTGAACTGATATTTTAGTGATATAATATGGGACAGGTTGACTCTTGTCTCTGGGATACGCCTGGGGCTGAACATTTCATTCTGGGATACCGCGGGCAGATTATCCGGCGGCCAACGATCCAAACGTGGACTTGGGGGTTTCTACTGTATTGCAGTTTGTGGAGAAGACTTTTTAATGTCTTATTTCTTTTACAGCTGGATGATTACGAAGAAGAAATGCATGCCTTTTCAGACACAGATTGTGAAAACACCGATTTGAACCACGATACTGGAAGAGACACACCGTTTCACCTAGAAATTTCAAACTTAACTTTTTTAATTTGCAACAAGTGTAACCAATGCTATAGGGATAAGCATGAGTTAGAAAATCACTTGTGCTGTAACAGTGGTTTAGTATCTAATCAAAATAAATGTAAAAATTGCTCTCTGACATTTATTTCTGCAGAAGCGCTGAGAAGTCATAATTGTATGGACATGAAAGAAGAAATGACTGGTAGCGAGAGTCATGATCTTTATTGTTTGAGAACAAGAAAAGAGAAATTTGTAGGGGATAACGAATTTAACTGTAGTTTATGTCAAAAAAACTTTAAAGGGCTTTGGAATTTACAACAACATTGGCAATCTTATGGACATTATTTAAAAACTCAACCACTTGTTGAAAAACAGTACAAATGTAATTACTGTGAAGAGAAACTTTCCTCGAAGAGGTCATTCCAAATGCACCAACGTAGACACAAGGATTTGTTTTCTTTTCGTTGCATCGAATGTGGCAAAGCGTTTCCACAGAAGTCCCATCTACTTATTCACATGTACGTTCATACAGGCGAACGTCCATACAAGTGTGAGGAATGCGGTAAAGGATTTACGAGGCCTCATTTACTGAAGAACCACCGACGAATTCACGCCAGCGACGCTAAGACAGTCGAGTGTCCAAAGTGTGGAAAATGTTTCCTTTTCAATAACACGTTAAAGAACCACATGAAAATCCATTCCGATAATAAACCGTTTGTTTGTCAAGTGTGCGACAAATGTTTTTCCAGGCAAGAACATTTAAAAATACATTACAGAATCCATACTGGAGAAAAGCCTTACACTTGTGCCCAATGTGGAAAAGGTTTCACACAGAACAGCGCTTTGACAATTCATAAAAGAATTCACAGCGAGGTCAAACCACATGAGTGCGAGGAATGTGGCGCTCGATTCAAACACAGTGCATCGCTAACGATTCACCGAAGGAGTCACTCTAATGTCAAGCCCTATAAGTGTGAGAAGTGTGGGAAACGCTTCTCCCAGAACAGCAATTACCACAGCCACATGCGTAGCGTCCATGAAGTGAAACAAATCCAATGTGACCCTTGTGGAAAAACTTTCTCCCTGAAATCCCAGTTGCTTTTGCATATAAAAATGATGCATGATGACAAGGTTTATAAGTGCGGTGTATGCAAGAAGTCTATCAAATCAAAGTTTGAGTTCCATCTTCACGTACACACTCATATAAAAAAAGAGGATATTACATTTGAAGCAATCTAGTCCCGATGAGAAGTGTGATGAAAATATTCATGCAGCTCTGTCCAACTGTACTAGATTTGTACACTTAAACCATAGAAAAACTACTGCAAAACATTCCATTGATGTACAACTTAATGTTTTCAATACGATGGTTATTAGTTTAGGCACATTAGATATAAATTACACACTGTACAACGGTATTTTAAGATGAATATGACTGAAGGCATGTGCTGGATCAGATTAGGTGTAGCTTTGTTACTAACAAAGACCGCCTGATTCATATGTCAGGACCATTAATATCTATTAGTTTTTTTTTTCTGTTACAAGTCTATAAAGCCAGATAACAAGTTATTATAAGCTAAGTTTTGGCCTTTTTGACTTTTAAATACGTCAACTCCCGATTATCCGGGGTAATGACTGGTTGAAGTGTCCCGGATAACCCAAAACCACGGTTAAAACAAAGAGTTCAATAAATTGAGTAAAACACGAAATAAGCAAGTTATAATTAAGAGTCCATGGTTTTCCCAATTGCGAAAAAATATAAATTAATCAAATTAGTCACTTGACAGTGCACAGGTATTTTAAACCTTTTATTGCTATTATCAGTGATTCAGAGGCTTATTCATCATGAAAATAAATAAATTATTTTTTACTGACCAAACCTCATTGAAATGGGTAAACAGATCTTTTATTTGACTGAACAAGGAACAAAACAAAAGGGTCTGAGGTGGACAAAAAACCAAGTTGAAGTGTTCTGTTGTTTGCCATCGCTGGAGCTGGGTGTGAGGGAGGAAATAAATGACGGTTCATCTTTTTGTCTAATTGGTAAAAATTAAAAAAAAACAACCAATTAATTGTTCAAAATGTATGTCCACTAATGAATTAGGCTAATAAGTTTACAACTTTGTCAATTAAAATTTTAAAACACTTTCAAAAACATTTGTTCACTTTATCAAACGTTTTTTAGCGTAATAAAACACAAAATTACTGGGGGTCACTGGGGTCACTGAACAGCACTACGAATTAGAATGAAAATCACACACTGACCTCGAAACGAAAAGGGTCTTGGTTTCTATTTTTAGCACATTCCGCGGGGAAGCAGGTGTTTCAAGGTTCCATAACTGCATCACTTTCCTCTTTCCAGATATTTTTTCCTATAGGGAAGAAGCTATTAAGTCAGTTGATATTGTAAGACTGAAGCCCGGTACTAAGATACTTTTTTTGGTCTTGGTTCTATAATTCAAAAAGATTATAAATAGTTTTTATGCTATGTCCGACAACACTTTTGAAAGAAACCTGTGCAGGCGTTAAAGACAATATCATTATGTTAATTAAAAATGAATTTCAATATAATTGAACTGAAGTTTTGATATTTATTGTTACTAGACTCAATTGTTTTTCTTATAATTTTTTACAAGAGTCACAATAATTAATTATATGTAAGTTTTTACTTTAGATACTCTTTGTGAGAACTTTTCCTGAATCAATGTATAAATCCTGTTGTTGAAAATTAAATTTTTATTTTTGTATATCTACTGTATTTTTCCATTACCTGGCCTTATACCGATTATTCAATAGGTATAAATAATAGTTTTTATCTAGTTTTAAGGCAATTTCTGTGATATTGAATGTTGACCTGGCCTGAATGTTATGGCTAACTTAGACATGTTGATACTTGTACAAGTGAAATGACAATAAAGATTATTTTATTATTGAAAAGCCTAACAGACATGATTTTTCAATCTACATAATCAATTACAATCGTACCGTAATAATAAAATGAATATCTTATAAATATTAGATGTGCCTGAAAATATCTTTTTAAAAATTCAATTCAGAGATTCACCTCCAGTAACGTCTCTATCAAAATATTTAGAGTCTTCAAACAAATCAAAACCTAAAGAATAACAAAACAGTTATTCTTTATATAGCAAAAATCAGTTGTAAATTGTTAATTTCAAACAAATAAATTTGAAAGATGTCTACTCATATCATGTATATATGCATCAAAATTACAAATGAAAATTTAGCACACATATACTAATTTAAATATAAATAAATTTCGTTATTAATTTTTCAATTTATACCGTTCCCTTTGATATATTTATTACACTTTGTCCAAAGGCAAACCATATATACATGGTAAGTAGACAGCTTTTGTTGTTGTGTGTGCAGAATATACTCTAATAATATATACGGTAGAGTCCTGCTATGGTGTCCTGATTTGTGAAAAATTTCAGGTTACTGCCACTCCCTCTGACATGGCCATCAGGTCCTTCACCAATCTATACCAACAATCTAGCTAAGCCTTAGTCTAGATTGTCCTGACCCGTCAGGCAAGATTGACAAGCTCAACGCCGCTTCGGTGGAATACGCACGAGGGATGTATAAGGTGTGATCCCACCTGTGTGATGGTCCCTATCCAAGCTGGCTTGGGCCGAAGACAGCGGACTCAATGTTCCCGAACACGAGTCTTATTTTAGCTGCAGTGAAAGTGCTAGAGGGGTCAAGGCAATGCTCAGTACCTCCCCCCCAGCAGCACAGGATATTATGTCAGCATATTTCCCAGGTTCTTTCTCTTGGGATTTCCTCTGGGTGATTCTTCCTGTAGTTTATATAGTGCTCTTTAGTTACTAAACCTTTATCGGTTGCACTGTATGAAAAGTTTTTTGGGGTGTCTGCATGGGCACCTGATTTGCATACTTCATCGAGTATTTCCGTTGAGATGAAAGAATCAAATCTGCAGCCTGTAGACAGAAATGCTCTCCCTAAATTTGTTATCATTAGCCTTTTATAACCATTGAATTGAGACGTTATAACCAATATCCTATTCTTGTACATTGATTAGCGGTATATTTATACAAGTTGAGTTGTTCCTGAAGTCAAAACAACTGTGGTAAATAATCACAACTTTGGTAGTTTTTCCTCCAGCCTTAAAAGACGAAGTTCAGGAACCTCTGATTTGGGTATAGATACCGCACAGGTTCATACATTTTTGACAATTTCATTATAGTTGTAAAATTAACAAGTATTGTAGTATAAGGTGATTGTGAAGAAATGCAACCTTAACTTCTGGTTACATTGAATACTGTATGACATTTGCTTTAAAGCGCGAAAATGACTGATAAGTACTTTCATTGGGCTCATTCACGATCATCCACTGCAAACTGTTTTTCTTCTTCTTTTTTGCCTAACATGTGCCAACAGTTTGCTGTAGATGATGTGAACGAGCCCATGACACTAACATGGTGCGAACCCAGGGGGGGGGGGATAAAGGGGATATACCCCCCTGAAATGCTGGAGGGTAAAAAATATGCTCAAAAAATAAAAATATTCTATGACAAATTGTTGAAATTTATTTTCGTACGCCGGACTTTTATAAAAAGATATAAACCCCAACTTATATAAAGTATAATAGGGGTTTTAATTGCACATTGCAAAATGATGAAAGAGTAGGCCTAATATTACATAAAAAACGACATATTCATTAAGTTACGATTGTATTATTCTTACTTTGATTAGTTATTTTGTGGTTTTGCCGTTTAGTCTAAACGTGCGTGTATCTTAGAGATACAGATAACTCATACAGTTTACGATTTTTAAGTTGTGTATTTATTTTGGTATTTCTTATAGACTGTAGACTACCATTTACAACATTTGAATTTTGACAACTTGATTTTGTTTAAAAGACACGATATCATTTGTGTTGATATACTAGCACTGTTAAAATAAAATAAACTTTTGAGTCACAATTGTATTACTGTTATTACATTTTTTCCAAGTTTAAATAATAGCCTGATCCCATTATTTTATATTCGAAACCCATTAGTTTCACTCCAAATTCTGACGGAGTAGAGGTTTGCATAAAGTTAAATTTAAACTTCTGAAATTCAATAAAACATTTAGCTTCAAAAATTCCAAAAATTTCCGGGGGAGGCCCCACGGACTCGCCGTGTTCTTGGGGGTTATCCCATACCCCCAAACCCTCCGGTGTTACCCTGGTGTAACCCTCCGCAAAAAATATCTCCCCCCCCGAAATTTAATCGTGGGTTCGCCCCTGGACATAAACAATACCTTGACTGTATACACACAAAGGAAGATCACGACGAGAATGTTACCAGAATCCAGTCTACTGATCATCATCTACGAATAGTTACCGTACTACAATGAAGAAGGTACTGTAATTCCATTGATAAAAGAGTGATTAAATCAGATGGTATTAGCACTTATGCTATTGATCATTATAAAACTTATCAAACATAATTCAATATTTTCCTTTATTTACTGCTCTCTCTTTATCAATCACTAAAAATTCATGCTTGCCTAGGATCCATTTTACTGGGATTTCTTTATTCCAACAATAATAACATAAGTTTCTAAATTAATTGTTTGAAAGTAAAATCACTTCCAACATGATTGTTATAAATATGCTTTAAATTTAAGTCATCCTGTTTAAAATATTTTATTAGGAAAATTGCATTGTCATGTATATTTTCGTACTTTTGTATATGATTGACATAGATAAAAGCAGTTTATAAGTAAATATTTAAATTATTTTCTTATATTTCTCTTGTTCTAGAGTTTTAGATATTACATAAACGTTTGTTAACTTTAAACTTCCATTATATATTCTAGGCTTACCTTATGATCCAAATAAGTCTGTTTTATGGAGACCTAGGTTTCAGTGTCGAAACACTATCATCAGTCCTTTCTACTTGAGGCTTAGGCTACATTTACTTTTTGTCGTCTCTCTTGAGCAGACTTTGTCAATTCAATTAGAAGATATTTACAGGTTAAAAATTTTACATTAAACACAAATAAAACATGACATGACACTAACACTGATAGGCAACACCATGGTTTAGTGTTTCGACACTGAAACCCAGGTCTCCATAAAAAAGACTTATTTGGATCATAAGGTAAGCCTAGAATTGTCAAATAATGATCCAAAGGCTATAGTCCCCAATTTAAACTTCTTTTTTAGCGAATTTCCCTATAGGGAATACGCTATTACGGTAGTAGTCACGGGAAGACCTTAGCCCGGGACCATGATACTTTTTTGTTTTGAGGTCCCTAGAAGCCAAAAACACCGTTTGTTCAAATTTATATATAGAATGATCGGACCATGGGAACGGGGTTTTATGGGGTTTCAAAAGGGTTAAAAATGGGTTTTTGGCTTTTTTTACTTTTATTTAGAAAATTCAACAATTTTAACTTAAACCATTTAAAAGAGTTTAAAAAAACAAACAATCTAGTATCTTGAATTTTTTACCTAGCTTAAATAGTTATGGAGAAAATCCAAAAAGTATGTTTTCCATGTTATTCTTAAGGGAAATCAACAAAACCTTCTATCTTGCTTATTTATTGACATATCTTGATAAAATTTGGTATGTACATTCGTTAGGAAGCGTTTAACTTATATTTGCTTAGAAAACCCACATGGCGGCAAACCTACGTACTCACCCCTATAGGGTTTATGGGGAAATAAAAAGAACACCATAGCCTTATAAAATTTGGTTTGTACAATCACTAGGTAGGGTTTAACTTATATTTACCAACAAAACTCATATGGCGGCAAACCTACATACTCTCATCCCCATGGATTTTATGGGGAAATAGAAAATAAACCAAAATTCGAAAATTCCATTGGAAATTCCCTGAGTAAGCAGGTCTGCTGCGATGGGGAGTATTAATAATTAGGTTATAGGATTACTACAGTCTTTTCACAATCACTTGGTCCACAAACAATACAACAATTATTATTTGGAAAAAGGCTCAATTTTTTTCTCTTTTATATTTTTATTAGTTAACTTTTAAATTTATTCCTTTGTTAAATGAATGGCACTTTATATATAATGAAAATGAAATCAGGTAAAGGTTTAAGATATACTTAAAACCATATCATCAAGGCAAAGGATTAAGAACTTTAGTGTTTGATGGTTGATATAAAAATTTAATTTCGATTTTATTTCTCTAAACCCAATTTCTACCAATAACGCCTTTGTGAATATGATTATATTATACACATTCAAGCATACATAATTTCGTGTTCCGAGGTCGAGAGAAATTTAGAAAAGAGTAAAGATTAATTTATGTAAGTGGTTGGCAATAGTTAAGCGCTATTTTCTTTTCTAAGCCATGCCTTTTTGGCTAAAAAAGAAAAAATAACCTAACCTCTTCCTCTTTCAACTTACACGTTGCTTTGCTGGTAAGGTTAAAATTGTATAAGTTTATTTATTGGCATTGATATTTAGTTAATAGCTTAGTAGTATGCAAATACATTATAGTTTAAAATTTATTTGTTTTTCCTTTTCTTCATTTTTATAATTTAACATCTCTTGTAAAAACTAGGAGAACGTTTATAAAACTAGAGGCCTTGTTGATGGGGTTACAGTGTATAGACGAAAAGCCGACTTGTGTGCTTTTTGGCAAAACTTAATTCTTAAATCAGTGTTCTTTTGAACATTATTCTAAATGTACCAGGTTACATAGGTTAAGTTATTTCACTGCAGGCCTGTTGTAGGTCTTGTCAATAATTAATTCTATGTTATGGTAGGTAGGCTAGCCTACTCAAAGAAATGGTTATAAGGTAATAAGTGGGCCTCTAGACACAATTGGTCAGGTCACTAAAAGTAACAAACCGAGCAAGTTCATCCTCTTGACTCACAAAGCAAAGTTCATATGCAATTGCGGCAAAATTAGTCCAATCTGGTCCATGCAAATAAATACTGTAGCACACCATGCATAGACAAAAGCAAAAGAATTTTTTTATAATCTAAAAGCGCAAGCCTTTATGGTAGGTTGCATAAGTTACCCTCTAGCACTTCTGGAAAGTTTAGACCAACTTGTGCTCCAGAATTCCAGCTAATTGTAAAATGGATTTGCGAACCAATAGAAGTACCAAAACATCTGTCTAGCTTGATACTTCAAGAAAAACAATTTGAGTACAGTGCCTGTAGCTATATATTCAATGATTTTAAAATGTTAGTTGTAGGAATATATCGGTCACCAAACTCTGACTGTGAAATATTTTTGGATAGGTTAAGTTTACTGATTGACTATTTTTCAAAAAATTTATCAACATAGTTCTGGGGGGGATATAAATATTAATGTCCTAAAAAATTACCAGGAGCATAAGTTGTTAAAATGTATGTTAAAAAGTCATAATATGAAATATCTTGTGGACTTCCCGACCAGGATAACTGAGGACTCACAATCAGCAATTGATAATTTTCTTGTTAAAAACTTCCATGATTGCACACGAATAGTTGAGGGAATAGTAACATTTCTTTCTGATCACGATGGACAGTTGCTTCTCATTGAAAATCTAAATGGTAAAATAAAAAAAACAAAAACCATTCAAACAAACAGTAAGAAAATTTTCCTCTGAAAACATGAACCTATTTAAAAAATTTCTAGATGATGAATTCTGGAATAACATGGCTCCAGTAGATCAAAAATATAATGCGTTCTACAACACTTTTAAATTTTACTTTGACATAGCTTTCCCTCAGACCACCGTGACTAGAAAAAAATGCAAAAATAATTGGATTTCGGATGACTTAAAAAATGAAAAAAAGGAGTTATTACAGTTAGCTTTAAAAAGTCGAGAAAATAAAAATCTTAATCTAAAACAAGTCTTAAAACAAAAAATTCGGGATTATAAGGCAAAATTAATAAAAGCTAAAACAGATCATTTTGAAAATAGAATTAAAAAATCTGAAAATATACAGAAAACAGTATGGCAGATCGTAAATTCAGAGGTTGGGAAGGAGAATAAAGTAAAAAATAAAAATATCCAATTAATGGAAGGAAATTGCAGAATAGGGGACCCTGTAACTATAGCTAATATTTTCAATAGATATTTTGTTGAAGTGTGTAGTGAATCCAATGTAGAGAATGTAAGCTATTCTAATAATCAAAATGCTGAACATATCAGTCCTAGTTTTAGTTTTAAATTTGTGGATGCAGAGGAGGTGGAAAGAGTAATTCGCTCCTTAAAGAACAAACACTCTACCGGGTACGACGATATCCCCATTAAGGTTATAAAACATGTAAAAGAATCCCTAAGTCATATTTTAAGTCACTTAATAAATTCATCTTTTGTGACTGGACTGTTCCCCAACCAATTAAAAAAATCTAAAATCATTCCTATTCACAAAAAAGATGACCTAGAAACTGTGTCAAACTACAGACCCATTTCTATTCTCCCAGCAATATCAAAAATCTATGAGAAAATAGTCAACAATCAGTTTTTAAAATATTTAGAGGACTATAATCTTTTAAGTGATTATCAGCATGGATTCAGACCTGGAAAATCTGTGACTACTGCTGCAATATCTTTCATCGAATCTATAATTGAATCAGTAGATAAAGGGGAATACACCACAGGAATTTTTATGCTGCCAAAAGCAAATTTTTATGCTTTTAAGCTGTCAAAAGCTTTTGACAGTGTTAATCATTCAAAATTGATAAACAAACTGCTCACTTGAGGAGTGTCAAAAACCTCCATAAAATGGTTTCGGTCTTACCTTTTTGATCGTTGTCAATTTGTAGAAATTACCCAAATAATGCCTGATAACAAAATCATAAAATTTTCCTCAAACATAGAATATATTAAATGTGGTGTACCCCAGGGATCTATTTTAGGCCCTCTGTTATTTTTGTGCTATATTAATGATGTGGGCAACTCTCTAACCAGTGTACCTCGAAATAATCTAGTCTTATATGCCGATGACACAAATCTTAAAATGTCGGCTGATACACCTCAACAAGTTGAAATCATGAGCTTTGTTGAACTAGAAAATATTGGAAGTTTTTTGGAAGAAAACAAATTAAAACTCAATGCAAACAAAACTAATTTTATAATTTTCAAAATACGTCAAAACAAACTGATAACTGAGCCAATCATTATCTACAATGAACAGAGAATTGAGAATAAAAGTTCCACACAGTTTCTGGGTCTAACCATTGATCAAAATTTGAACTGGAATAACCACGTAGGAAAATTGTTATCCAAATTAAATTCAGGAATCTATTCACTTTATAGAATGTCTTTCTTTTGTAATCAAAAAACTTTAAAAGATATATACTTTGCTAATATCCATTCTCATCTGGCCTATGGTTTGTGCCTATATGGATCAACAACAACAAAAAATATGGACCAGATTTTAAAATTACAAAAAAAAGCTATTAGAATAATCATGAAATTAGGCTACCTTGAATCTGCGAAAGATAAATTCAAAGAATTAAAAATTCTTACTGTTTACAGTCAATATATTTTTGATACGGTTGTTATTGCCAAAAATCTTCTAGAAATCCCTGAAATTGATAGCCACCCATATAACACCAGACACAAAAAATTCATCACCAAAACCAAACATAAATTAACATATTTTGAGAAAAAACCCTCATACATAGGACTAAAATTTTTAAGACATTTGCCATCAGTGATAAAAGATGAAAATAATATACGTAGATTCAAAAAAAATTTAAAATACTTTTTAACGGAGAAAGCTCTATACTCCCTTGACGAGTATTTTTCCACCTCCTCTAACAATTAAAACAATTAAATTTTTATTTCATTCTTCTTCAAATGTATATATTTTTAGCATAAGATTTTTAGTTGTAGTTTGTAATCATGACGCTTATTCAATGTACATTCTGTATGTATTATATGAATAAAGATTATTTGACTTGACTTGAACGTCCATGCATTCAAAGTGCTTGCAAAATTTAGTCAATAAATTTTGGTGCTGGTTAGGCTTGTCTAAGTAGGCCTAAGCTCTCCAAGTTTGCCTACCTTCACATGATCACACTGCTAATTATGGAAGGGATAGGCGGCTACTTTAGTGGAGCTAGGCCTACTTATAATTTTAACACCTATGACAAAGCATCGTCAAATAGACTGATGATGCGTAATTTTGCCCAATAGTGGCTATTAATTGACTAAAAAGTGCTTGACCTTGAGGGCTGCTGCTCGTGATACCTTCCTCCCCCACCCTACTCTGCCCATCAAGGTCATTTTTACTCAGTTTGTCTGATAGCGTTATATGGATCAGACGCCTTGTAATATGAATGTTTGGTCAGATAACACCTGTTTCGCTTATCGGCTGCCATTGATTGGTCAAATAGGCTATAGCCATGTAACCGGCTTTAGTGAAATATAGGCCTATTGTGTTTTACTGTGTTATCATAAAATGTTGCGAAATATTATAACTTCTCCTGTGTGTGCCTATCGATAAGTGCACATAATAACTATAATAAACACACAAAGTAGGTTAACAATAAAATGTAGAAATGGTCAAATCGATTGTAGGTGTTTGTCTTAGCATAATACAAAACATAATTCATTATAGGTGCATAATTCATTAAAGAGCACCATAAAAAGCATGCACGCGAGACCGAAAAAAAGTACGACGTCAAACAAAGACCAGTCACTGGTGTACACGCTGTGGGCATAACAACGTACTTCCACGTGCACTGAGCTTAAACTGATAGGTCTCGTTGATTTTAGACTGAGAGGTCTCGTTTCAATACAGGCCAGGTTGCCGAACGTTCCTGCACAGCATGTGCGCCCTGGCGTATTTGAAATCGGCCTTGCCAAACCAAGGAGATGTGTGAGGACTTTTTAAAAATTTTCAGTTGTAGGCCTATCCTTTGTAATTTTGAAACACCGATGATGTAATTTGATTCTCTATATATGATTGAGGTAAGAAATCATTGTCTAGCACTTCTGGGTAGATTTTTTTTATCTCATGTGCTCACCTTAACCCCCTTGGATGCCCTAGCATTTTTTGGATGTCATGTGAATAATTTTTCAGCAATTTTCAAAAGTAATTAAATATTTTTTATCACGAAAAGGGTTAAAACTTTTATTGGACGAATAGCCTTTTTAATTATTAAAATGTAAAATTATGGTATCTTAGTGTTCATAATGAAATTATTCTCAATTTGAGTAGTCCTACCTACAAAACATTTTGTATAAAAAAGTGTTTCTTAAAATCACGATTTTCTCTAAAATATGCTTAGGCTTACTTATTGAATGAAGTTCCCACCTCAATTTATTATCTACACTAAGGATCGCTGTATGGTCCAATATTTACTAGAGCCTATATTTGGTACGAAGATATGTGAAGCCTTAGTCACTCTCTTCGCTGATAACCGTTCCTTTAGCCACAGTGTTTTACACTAAATTATTGATACGAGGTGGCCCGTGCGCAAATTGCGCATTTTATGATTGTGAAACTCACCTACAGTATGTGAATGTTGATTATGAAGTGACAGAGATCTATTTTTGTTTACCATATTTATTTGGCTTTTAAAGTTCATCTGAAGGTAATCAGCTGTTAAATTACAATTCACATTAAAGAAATTACAATAAAAGTTGGTCAACATTTTAAAGCGCCCTCTAGAAATAAATCAAAGGTGAGGGGGGCGAAGCCCGAACTAATATGACCTTTTTAATTACGATTCGTCACTGCGGTATATCCTAAGCTTTAAAATGACACCTCAATCTTAAAAATCGGTTCAGTAGGTCTAGAGAAAAAGGGACGTAACAGACGAAACCCTTATAGAAATAAGAAGATAGATTGTATCTCGTCCTCAGTATGGTTGTGACCAATGCGAAACATATTCAGGTAGTTTCCGTAACAGTCACATGACTGCTCAGGCAAAATAATCGTTCAATCCCTTTAGCCCAAAAAAATTAAAGAATTTTGACTAACTTATTTGTTTAATTCATGCTGTCTGGTACGGTACAGATTAATACGTTACAAACAATTCTAAAGCTGCAACATTGAGTTCTATATTATATCTGCAGGTAAACCATCAAAATGGTGAACGGCCGTATTCCGTCCGTTCACAGCAAGACGTACGTGACCCCTCGGCGTCCGTATGAGAAGGCTCGCCTGGACCAGGAGTTGAAGATCATCGGAGAGTACGGGCTTCGAAACAAGCGTGAAGTCTGGAGGGTGAAGTATACCCTGGCCAAAATTCGTAAAGCCGCACGAGAACTGCTCACCCTCGAAGAGAAGGATCAGCGCAGGCTATTCAATGGTAAAGTTATTTGTGTTAGGCCTAACTGATTTATTATTATTTTTTGTAATAAGGATAGTGGGGTAGGTATTATTCAGCAGCTGGGGTCAACTGAATGGTAAGGGTTCCCCCCGTCCTAGCAAATCCTTAATGAGCACTTTAACTTATTGTAATTACAGTGAACCTCCACAAACTCCACTCCTGATAACTTTCCACATCACTAAACACCTAATATTAATAGTGTGCAAATATTCAAACTTTGAATTATTTTAAATAAAAATTGACGTAGGACTATTTGATTCTATATTTTAGTAGGCCTATGTAAATATTTGATGTTCAAACTGTTTGAATATGTCACCGATGATCGTGGCGAACGTATCTACCCCCACAGCCTTGACACCAGGCCTGATTTATGTTTTAATCAGCCAAGTTTACAGTGCGCTGCGGCAGTTAGGTTATTTTTGTTATTGATAGGTCAGAAATACTTTCACTAACGCAAAACAAATTCATGGTACTGGTAGCGATGAGTCATACGAAAGACCGTCTAGACAGCTATAACTAACTCAGCGTTGTGGCCTCAGGAGGAGATGTGTTCAACGGCCGCGATCTCGGTGACATGGCTGACTTTAAGCTAGCACAACACAAAAACTGTAAAACTTCAAAACATGCAATTTTCACACAATGTTAAGTAAATAGGTAGTCTTCTTTCAATTTATGTTTTTTTTTTTATTTATTAAGATCATCAAAAACCTAATTCAAAATAACCTAAAGAGAAATAATGACTTATGTATAAAACAGACAAGTACCCTCAGTTGAAAGAAATTACTTGTGAAAAACAATTTCAGAATAAATATTCACTTCAAAATTATTCGAGATCAGAATAGTAAATAATTATGTGGTTTTTTTTCACTAGGCCTATTTGAACTCCCCTAATTGATATGCATCTAAATGATTGATCATTTTCCATTGTGAGACTTGTTAATTAATTACTTAATTGTTGTGGTTTTTTGAGGCCCAATTGCCGGTGTTACATTGAATTTAAAGTTTTAATACTTCTTCGCCCGCTTTTTGTGTAGTAGGCCTACAATGCTCTCGAACAGGAAATATAGCTTTTGATTTTTATTTTCAGCCTCACAGTGCAGCTCCTATCATCAAAGAGAACTTTTGTGCACTCCTATCTCATTGCAAGGTCCTCTAGTCAAACTGATTGACAAACAATGAGAGCAGTATCAGCTCTGAAAAACTTAAAATTTGCTTAATTCCTCATTGAGTGTAGTTATTAATGGAAGTTTACTTTACCTGTGGTACCACTGCTAACACACTGCTGTAAATTTCTAGTTCGTTATTTTCCTGAAACTCGTTTATTCTCGCAGGTAATGCATTGTTGCGTCGTCTGGTGCGTATTGGAGTACTCGACGAAAGCAGAATGAAACTCGATTACGTTCTGGGTCTCAAGATTGAGGATTTCTTGGAGAGAAGGCTTCAGACTCAGGTAAGATATCAACTGTGATAAAAGTAACTTTACAATTTTTTTTTTTAATTTTGAGAATTATTTGACTTTCTAAATTACAATGATATCACTCTTCAAACATTGATGTGATTTAAAGTGATTAGGGAACAATATTCTCTGCAGGTTTTTTAGTGAGTGCCAAACTACTTATTTTAATTTCAAACACTAATAAGGGGGGGGGGGGGTGATAATGTTCTCCGCAGCATTCCACTAAAGCTACACGTACTCCCTGGTTGGTGCTTAACGAATTGCAACTTTGGCAGCTGAACTATCACGCACGTGATCCCTCAGCTATGCCAGCTGCTAGACAAAATGCAAATGTCCCTTTCCAGGGCCAATTTAGAAATTTAGGCTTTGTTTTCCATATTTTCCTCCCATAAATGTGTTTCATTTGTATCTACTGTATTGGAATCGTTTGCCGTTTCAGGTGTTCAAGCTGGGATTGGCCAAGTCCATCCACCACGCGCGGGTTCTCATCAGACAGCGTCACATTCGGTAAATATTGTACACATTTGCCTCGCACCTCATAAAGTTAAGAAAAGTGTCCCAAAAAGTTTTCTGCCTAAAAATTTAAGCTTTTAAACTTTGAAGTCAGAAAAAAGTGCTCCTACTAAACTTTTTTTTGGAGGACTAGCCATTTGATTATGAAGGATTTGTTCAAGTGTGCTGTTTATTATTGTTAATGGAATAAATGTTTACAAAATATTTTCACTAGTGAATAAAAATTCTCAATGTTTTAAAACTTTCACATGTATTTCAAATTAAATAATTCAATGAATAGGCCTACCATAATTAACAAAAACTTTTAAATTTGATGAATTGTTTTAACTTTATGTCTTCAAACGTTTCTATGATATAATAGTAAATAAATGAATGTACAAAACTATCATGGTGTCAATAGTTTCTATAAAAAAGAAACTGAACATACATCTGTGTAACTTTCAATTTGATGATGTAATTTTCTTTAAGATAAAAATTGACCTTTAACTAAGAATAAAAATGAGCTAGATTATTTAAATTGAGTTAAATGTGGGAAAGTACACATGCCGTTACATAGTAGATATTACTCACCGAACGTCCTTTGTTAGGCCACGTGTCAATGTTGTTTTGTAAATACGCTGACGTTTTGAACTCATTGCAGATGCCCAACTTCAGAGCAAGTGCATTCCTTCCACTGATATAATTTTGCGCACAGTTCGCAAATGGGAATTGTAACACTATTATCCCTCTGCTACAGCTCACAATGTATGCAAAATCTTTTAGTAATTTTTTTTAATAAAAAAGTTGCAGGTCTCTTTTTGCCTCCGCATAGACTATTGTTCTGTGTCTGGAATATATTTAGACAAAGTAAGGAAGTCAGCCGCTATGGTAAAAGTTGAATTGTACTGATAAAAGTCACTGGCAGAACATAAAAAATAAACATAAAAACATAAACAACCTAGACTATTATTGTCCAATTGCATTACTTCCACGTTTCTCCAAAATATTTGAAAGCAATTTATGTTCAATTAAGATTATATTTAGAAAGTAACAACATTTTAAACATAGCTCAGTTTGGTTTTCGAAAAGGATACAGTTGTCAAATATCAATGGCAAAGATGGTGAACTGCATCACACGGGCTCTGGATGGATCTCAGAGAGCAGCTGGTGTTCCCTGAACTGTCCAGGGATTTTGATTGCGTTGATTATAATATCCTCATTAGTAAATAAAATTAGAAAAAATTAAAAATATGAACATAAGAAGCTTTAAGAAAACAATGAAGAAAATTTTGATTGAAAATTGTTTATACAATGTTGAAGAATTCTATAATCATTTTTGATTATTGCCTTCCGGATTACTTTGCAATTATATAATACAAGAGGTTAAATACCTGAATTGTCACAGTAATCCTTATATCCTCCAGTAGAACAGGCTACCGGTTTCGGCACATCAAAGGTGCCATTGTCGAGCCTAGGCGTGAAATTTTCCTCCTACGAGGTCGTCATAAAGTCTTTAAAACACATTGAATACACTAAATACAAACAGACGCACATTTTACACGAACACAACAAAAACTGTATGGCCATACGACAATTATACCGGCGCGGCTACAGGTTCAGGGTGTAGGTCTAGACTGACTGTCGCCGGCTTGTCCACCCCTTCCCCTCCCCCTACTCTCTCTGTTATCAGTAGCTCTTGATAATATACTTTCCTCAACATTCATGGCCGTTTCATATAATATATCTGATTCAAAAGATGATTTTTCGTTGAGGATGTGTTGGGGGTGTTGAATGCCCGCCTTAAAAATGTTGAATTCCTCAATAGTGTCCAGCAAACTACCTCGTTTTTTATGATGTTGTAATACTTCCAGGCTTTGGCTAATGTCTTTATATGAATGCTTATTGTTTATTAAATGGTCAGCATAAGCAGAGTTTTGTTTGTGAATAACTGATGGTTTCGGCAGATGTTCTTTAAATCGGGTTTTGAATGTTCGAGCTGTCTGTCCTATATAAAAACTTGGGCAGTCGCCGCATTTAAGCTTGTAAACCCCAGATCCTTCTGTCATATCAGTGCAGCGGTTCGTTTTGTGTTTTAATAAAGATGATAGTTTATTGCTAGTTTTAAATGATACCACAACATTGCTATTAGACATTTCTCTACTGAGCGTGTTATTTAAATACATGCCAAATTCTGTAGATATGTAGACTGGTTTTTTATTGTTATCAACATTGTTATCAGTTCTACTATTATTTTTGTTTTTGTGTTTCTTGATCAATTGGTCGATAATATTGCTACTATAACCATTGACTACAGCGATGTATTTTAATGTATTAACCTCCTCCTTGTAATCATCCTCGGTCATAGGAATGGACAACAATCTATTCACAAAACTATGGTAAGCAGCTAACTTTTGATTTTCAGGGTGATGAGAAGTACTGTGTATTGTCTGGTGTGTTGTAGTAGGTTTTCTATAGATTTTAAATTTAAACTTATTTTCTTTAGAACATCTGTATATATTCAGGTCCAGAAAGTTCAAAGACTTATTGTTTTCCATCTCTAATGTGAATTTAATATTCCTATGTATGTTGTTCAAATACGTGCCTAGCATTCCTAATTGTCTTTTTGTTCCATTGAAGAGGAGAATTGTATCGTCCACATAACGATGATAGAATATTATTTTCTCCCTCTGGCGGTTTTGATCAGACCATAAAAGGAAAATTTATCAAAAAACTCCTCCTTAAACAGATTTGCTATTGATGAACTAATAAAGTTAACAGAAATTGTCCTTAAGCAGAATTATTTTCAATTTGAAGGCGAGATATTTTTACAAAAAGAAGGACTGGCCATGGGTTCTCCCTTGTCCTGTATCTTAGCCGAAATTTACTTGAATGATTTAGAGAACAAACATTTATGGTCTGATCAAAACCGCCAGAGGGAGAAAATAATATTCTATCATCGTTATGTGGACGATACAATTCTCCTCTTCAATGGAACAAAAAGACAATTAGGAATGCTAGGCACGTATTTGAACAACATACATAGGAATATTAAATTCACATTAGAGATGGAAAACAATAAGTCTTTGAACTTTCTGGACCTGAATATATACAGATGTTCTAAAGAAAATAAGTTTAAATTTAAAATCTATAGAAAACCTACTACAACACACCAGACAATACACAGTACTTCTCATCACCCTGAAAATCAAAAGTTAGCTGCTTACCATAGTTTTGTGAATAGATTGTTGTCCATTCCTATGACCGAGGATGATTACAAGGAGGAGGTTAATACATTAAAATACATCGCTGTAGTCAATGGTTATAGTAGCAATATTATCGACCAATTGATCAAGAAACACAAAAACAAAAATAATAGTAGAACTGATAACAATGTTGATAACAATAAAAAACCAGTCTACATATCTACAGAATTTGGCATGTATTTAAATAACACGCTCAGTAGAGAAATGTCTAATAGCAATGTTGTGGTATCATTTAAAACTAGCAATAAACTATCATCTTTATTAAAACACAAAACGAACCGCTGCACTGACATGACAGAAGGATCTGGGGTTTACAAGCTTAAATGCGGCGACTGCCCAAGTTTTTATATAGGACAGACAGCTCGAACATTCAAAACCCGATTTAAAGAACATCTGCCGAAACCATCAGTTATTCACAAACAAAACTCTGCTTATGCTGACCATTTAATAAACAATAAGCATTCATATAAAGACATTAGCCAAAGCCTGGAAGTATTACAACATCATAAAAAACGAGGTAGTTTGCTGGACACTATTGAGGAATTCAACATTTTTAAGGCGGGCATTCAACACCCCCAACACATCCTCAACGAAAAATCATCTTTTGAATCAGATATATTATATGAAACGGCCATGAATGTTGAGGAAAGTATATTATCAAGAGCTACTGATAACAGAGAGAGTAGGGGGAGGGGAAGGGGTGGACAAGCCGGCGACAGTCAGTCTAGACCTACACCCTGAACCTGTAGCCGCGCCGGTATAATTGTCGTATGGCCATACAGTTTTTGTTGTGTTCGTGTAAAATGTGCGTCTGTTTGTATTTAGTGTATTCAATGTGTTTTAAAGACTTTATGACGACCTCGTAGGAGGAAAATTTCACGCCTAGGCTCGACAATGGCACCTTTGATGTGCCGAAACCGGTAGCCTGTTCTACTGGAGGATATAAGGATTACTGTGACAATTCAGGTATTTAACCTCTTGTATTATATAATTGTATAATATTAACTTTAAATAATTTGTAACTACAAAATTTCAGTTTTACAGTTAACATTATATATGCCTTATAGTATCTCAACAATAAAGCTATAATAATAATTATTATTATTATTGTTATTTAATAAAAAAAATTAAGAATGGTGTTAGAGGCAAAGAAATTAATTTAATTCCATCTTATCTTTCCAGTTGTTTTCAGAGAACTAAAAATTAACAAAAAATAATGAAACTGTATATTTGCCTTGGGAATAAGTACAACCGTATGTGGTGTGCCTCAGGGGTCAATACTGTCCCTAGTCTATTCATACTCTATGTTAATGACCTACCTTAAGTCTCAAATATGGAACTCTTTCAATATACAGACGATACAATGGTCTTGTGTACAGGACCTAGTATTGACTCCTTTAGCACACACTGGACAGGGAGGTATACATACAAGCTCTCAGAGACTGGTTCCAGGCGAATGGGTTGGTAATGAATGAGGATAAATCTCAGCTTGTAAAATTTAGTTCTATCAATTGATATACATATTAACAGACAAAATTACAATATCAAGATCTAAAATATCACCGCAGCATAATGTGAATTTTTTAGGTATTATTGTGACGACCGAGTGGTATAAGGAACGAAACAACAACAACGACAACGATTGAGACCAAAATTAATTTATTCAGAAACAACAAGAATGAATTTAAAACTTCAAAATTTACAAAAAGACATTACGACAGTATTCCAAAAATAGGCTACACTTATCGAGTTTTACAAGCGATTAATATATCTACATTTGAATATAATTAGATAGTTGAAATGCATGGGAAGGGGGACAAGCAATGTACCGAGACGACTTAATTTCACTTACCTTGGGCCGCGACTGACTATACTCACCGCAATCCCACGGGTCGGCTCCTCTCCAGCCAATCAGAACACTCCGTACCTCCAGACCCCGGTGGAGGCTTTATGCTGAAGTCAGCAATAGTTGCAATGCGCGAGACTAGAAATGCACTATTCCAGCTTCATAATTTTGCAATAATTTATAATGCAATAAATTAATTTCAGTCTTTGGCGCTTGGGAGGATTAGCAATGTCTCCTGATATTATGGAGTATCTGGTGGCCTATTTACGGGCCACCGCTGCTCACGTTGGTCATGATTATTGATTGAAAATAAATAATAATTTCCTTGGTTTTCCTGATGGAAAATGATCTCAAATGAATGAAAAAAGCGTTAAACATTTCATTTTAGGCATTTATTGATTGGTTTTGTGCCGCATATCGATTTATTGCTTTGTATCTCTGTGTCTTACACATCCCAGCCAATACCCTGAAGGAGTGGGTTTTTGACAATGGCAGAGTGTGGTCGGACATTATTCTGAATGAAAACCACGCCTTTTTCCAGCATTCTTTGGCAATTGTTCCATATGTCGCGGCGCAGTTTTTTCAATATATCCCAGGACAACTTTAAAACTGGTTTATAGAAGTTGCGAAGTTGACATTGGGTTCAGCAAACAAAGTTGTCATAACACTGTGATTAGTCTTTGGGCTGTCCACTATAGCGATTTCCCCTCCTTGATAATTTATTCATGTTCATTTCATCAAAAGAGTGGAATGCATCGGGCATGGAAACCTATAGCTGGAACTTGAGTGGACAGTTGGTTGGTTGGCTGTTTAGAGGGCAGAGTGGACCGTTGTCACAGTACACGGGGGTTGGCCTTCTGAATGGTGAAACGGCCGTCTGATGTCCCGTCTCTCACCCTTTCTCTTCCTTCAATATCCCATCCTTTTGGGGGCTTGCGCAAAATGCCCACTAGAGGTAGATGTGCTTAACAGTCCGGACGGGGGGGGGGGGGGGGGGGGAATTAGTTGATAAAATACTATACATAACATACTAACTAAACCATTAATTACACTAAAGGCAATTGAAACTTATTCATTGTTTATTTCACTTCGCAGCAAAAATACTAATCAACAAAATGCCTAAAACAAAATGTTAAACATTTTTTTCATTCAGAAAATGAATTACCAAGCAAATTTCACAAGAGGTGGAATTTCTAATCAACTCCGTCATTACAAACAAGTGCTACAATATGCACACAAGAGACAGCGAGCTCCAGATGGCGCCAATTTGTTCTGCTTTTCATGGAGAAACTACGGCGCATGAGCAGAATTGCGATCACAGTGCTATCCCGAAAAATAATGGAAACGGAACTTACTCTCCGAACGTACCTCGTGTATTTTAGACATATCAAGTTGGGTTAAAGAAATCTGTCCTCATTCTAGGCCCAATCTATAGACCAACGTCACACATATATGTGACGCAATAAAAATGCTAAAACAGTTCTGAAATAAAATTTTTTCCCAACTTTTATGAGCAAATATATATATTACACATCAAATTATATAAAAATAGCAAAACAAAATTTTCGGTCTCTGGGTTAGTATTTGTCACAATGACTCGGTCAGTGGTGAGAGTATCGAGTTCTAGGATCGGTCTGCTGGGAACTCCTGGCGACCCGAATTTTCGACCGTCGGTAGCCAACGTGTTAAAGTCCATTTGCGTGAAACGACATGATATGGGCTCATAAAATTAGGTGCGGCCTAACTCCTGAGATATAGTTTATTTAAAACAAAATGCAAAATAAAATCAACCGATAACATTCAATGCGTAGGATAGATTAAGGTATCATAATAAAAAGAGCTTACTTAATAAGTGTCTTGTTAGTTTTAATATAACATCAAAAATTGTCTTTAGGGCATCATATTGACACATAGATGTAAAATTCTGGGCTAGATTTCTGTGAACATCATAAAGTGCTAGGTATAAATATAGATAAAAATTCAAATTGGAAAAATCACACTAATAATCTTTCAAAAAAAATTAAATTCACTTCAGATTTGGCTTTTTAATTTTAGCAGATTCCACCTCAATGGATACCGTTAAAGTTGTCTATTTTGCATACGTTAATTCAATACTAAAATATGGTATTACTGGTACAAACTGGCTAGGTAGCTGAGTGGTTAAAGAGCTCGCCTTTGAATCTGAAGGTTGCCAGTTCGGGCCTGAGAAAAGTTAGTGCTTTTTGATGGTTCGATACTGGACCCAGCTGCCTTTGGGCATTGGGCTATTAATTAATGATCCTGACAAATGAAACAGAGCTGATATTTGTCAGTAACAAAGCTACACCTCATCTGATCCATTACAATCATCACCCTTCAGTCATACTCACCTTAAAATACGCACCACAGAGTGCGTCGGTGTTTCAAATAAAGTATCAAAGTATCAAAGTATTACTCTGGGGTTCTGCCTCAGGTTAAAAAAAAAATATTTTTAAAGCATAAAATAGTACCATTCGTGCTATGGTAAAGGCAAAAGATTTGTAAACCTTTATTCAAAGATTTGCTAATCTTGACAGTTCCTTGTATTTATATCTTTGAATTAGTCAATTGTGTTTTAAAAAATCCTGATATTTTTGATAAATTTAGAGCTAAAAATAATTTCAATACCAGGGCTAAATTTGATTTTAACTATTCCATTCATAAATTAACACTTTTTGAAAAACCATTGTATATGGCCCTTAAAGTTTTTAATAATATTCCAAATGAAATTAAGAATTTAGATTCTAATTTATTGTTATCTAAATTCAAACGATTTCTCAATGAAATTGAAAATATAAACACTTTTAAAAAAAGCCCATTGTATATGGCCCTTAAAGTCTTTAATAATATTCCAAATGAAATTAAGAATCTAGATTCTAATTTATTGTTATCTAAATTCAAACAATTTCTCATAGAAAAAGCTTATAATAAGGTGACAGACTTTTTTTAAGAGGGATCTGATATTGCTTTATTGACTCTTTTTCTGGAACACAAACAAGCTTTTATATTGGAATGAAGTTCTTGTTTGTATTTTTTAAAATTGTATCTCATTAAATGCTTAGATTAAGTTTCATTATATGACAAAGCACCTGTTTTTCTATGTCCTTGTGATGTAATGTAAAATGTTTGTGTTCTAATAAAGAATTTGAATTTGTGTTCCCGCAGAGTCCGCAAGCAGGTGGTCAACATCCCCAGTTTCGTGGTGCGGCTCGACTCGCAGAAGCACATCGACTTCTCGCTCAAGTCGCCCTTCGGTGGCGGCCGGCCCGGCCGTGTCAAGAGGAAGAACTCGCGCAAGGGAGCCGGCGGCGCCGCGCAGGAGGAGGACGAGGACTAAACTGTGACTGGCGATTAAACGTTTTATTACTTTACGTCTGTTGTTAATGGACTCCTTGTAGTTTGACCTATAGGTAGTGATGAGCCAAGGTCTGTAAAGGAAGAGGCATAACTTCTTCCTAAGGTCAGTTGAATAGCTATTTTTTTGTTCCGGATATGAATCGTCAAAACTCAAACGGAAGTCAATTTTCGTTATAATATTTACCATTACACAGCTGATTGAAAAAGAATCAAGCAGTCTTGCCACGGATACGATATTTATCAAAACAACACCATATTACTCTATTTTACATTCGGATTATTAGTTATTTACAAACCATCAGGTAATGACTAAATTAATAATTAGCAATCAAGGTAAATATAAAACCATAAATTCTACCCTAGTTTGCTTTGAAATTTCTTATTTAGTAATAGTTGAGACAAAAAAATCCCCAACACAAACGAGAACGATTGTGGTTTCCTGCAGCGTTGGCAACACTTGCAGGTAACAAAGAGTAAAATGTTGGTTTTTTAACACTTTTTAACCAACAAAAAGTCTGTGGCGACATCCACGGATGTCGCAGAAAGTGACACCGATGCTCTTATGGGATGTAGCTCACCTGGTCCAGGACTACAGTCATCTTGGTGATGAGCGTTATTTTTCGTTAACTGTTTTAATTGTTACTATTACTTTCCATTATTGTTTATTATTTTAACTATTATTTTGGAACAGTTAAGAATGTCGCTCTCAAATAATATTCTCGCAATTTGTTATCCAATAACATGTTTTATTAACTGTGAATGCAGTTCTTTAGAAATTTTCAGCTAACTTATTTTTGAGAAACGACTTAGTTAAGTAGAACATAAAGTAATTATGTTTATGGTTATATGATTATTTGTTGTGAAAAATCAAGGCATTTTCCAAAAGATTTACAAACACTTTATGATCATGTTCTACATTGTTATTCCAAGGATGGAAATGGATAAAATGTTGACCAAGTGCAGCCCCAACCTGAGGGAATCATAGTTGTTTTTCGTTGCGGATCCTAAACGTTATCAGATATCATCAGCCACACTGTTATTCCGTTCCTAGAGTCCTATAGTGTCTATATTTTGTAGATAAAATAGTTGTTAGTTTAAATTAAATTTTATAAATATTAAAATTAATACTTTTATGAAGTCGAACAACAATTAATTTATTGATTTTCATTAGAAAGCACTTTTTGAGCCATAGCCTCACAATGATAGTACTTTAATTTCATGAAACAATGGTTCGTCTGCTTTGCAGTTAATTTGTTCCATATTCGTGGTTCATTACACACAGTGTTGGGGATTAATGCGCTTAAACAGGGTGTCTACATTCTGGTAAGTCAGGAAATCCGCCTTAATGATGGATTTGAGGGGATTTTAAAATGCTTTAACAGTTAGCGGTAACCCCGACTGTAATCGAATTTTTCACAAATGTACATTTAAATTTATTACTAAAATTTATCTGTAAATTTAGTAAATTGTGGCTTGAAGACAAAATATTTCCTTTCCTGACATCAGTAACTGGCATTGTAACACAGGTAAGCAAACTGTAATATCACATTCAGAATGACCTAATCATTTTTATTACATGTCCACTGAAATTTCCTGCCAGCAAGATCAGACTTCTAAGAAAAAAGGTGTCAATGCCAACATCATGAGAAAATGTATACTGAATCAAGAAACTTGTTTTAAATGCTATTCTTTAGAAAATTTAATTACTTTTTTGTAATCTGTTGATATAAATTTAAGTTTTTCTGTGATTTAATTGCCTCGGCAGAAATGAGTTTTTTGTGTATGTCGTATTACTATATTTAGCTAAGTCCGTGAAATCGATAATAAATGATCAGGGTAATTAATAAAAAAAATTCTTTGGACACCTTGTAAAAGAAGCCCTATGGTATTGGAGTAGCAAAAGATGTATCTATACTACTTTGAATAGAAAAGAGCTTTCAGCTGTAGCTAGCTTCAATTTAGGATTACATATTGCTAATTATGCCGTTGCTTTTCCCACTGCTAGGCAACCACTTCACATCAGTTTAGGCCATTGAAACTAGAATACTCTAACTCAAGGAATCTGAAATTAATAAAGACAAGGTAGGGGTCAAAACATGCAACGCCCTCTATACACCAGGTGTTCTTTTGCACCTATGACATCATAATTATCATTACCAGTGTTAGTAAATCATAGGTGCAAAAGAACACCTGGTGCTTAGAGGGTGTTGCATGTCTTGACCACTACCTTCCCTTTATTTTATTTTAGATTTCTTGCTCATACAGTAGGTGACAACTACAGCTGATTCCAAGGGAAAAGTACCATTATCCCAAGTACGTTGTATATTTGACAGTTGCTATCAGCTGATATCAAGTATGTCACTGATTTGTTATTTTTTTGTTGTTGTCACCTACCTTATTATCTTCTAGATTTATTTGTTACCGTTTCCATTACCTAGGCTGAGAAAACAGGTGTTTCGTTGGTAGAAGTGAGGGTCGAAATCAGGTGATATCAATGTAGTGTGATGGAAACAAACATTCATTGTCTTGGCAATCACGGACCATAAAGACTGTTTGCAATATAAATAAAAATATTTATAGTCAGAGTGAACATGAAATGTAAAAATTTTATTAATTACAAGAAAAGCCACTGTAATTGTAAACACCAATTGCTGTTCTTGAAAATCGTTGAAAATGTTGAATTGTTTGAAAACATCAAGATCAAAATTTTGGTCTAGGATTTGACACTTTTATGCAGAATGTAAAAAGAAAGAACACATGAATATATTAAAAGTGATTTAATATAAAAATTCTTACAAAAACATAGCTGTTTCTATAAAACAATTTCAAGCAAATAAAATAAATACAAAATATTTTGTAAAAAAATATAAAAAAATTCTATAAAAAAACTGGTATTAGTGTGGATGCCTGGGCATCTTCATGCGGCTGCGGTCATGTCGGTTGTCATTGATGGAGTTGCGATTGTGCATGACCCGCTTGTACTCCGGGAACGGCTTCGGGTGGAGTCTCGCGTGCTGCTGGCTCCACCGCGCCTCTGACATACGCCGCGCAAAGTTCTTGTCCTTGGCCGGCAGATGCGGCACGCCGACCGCCCCAGGTACCTGTGGGGAGTCATCGTTGGGTGAAAAGTGTACAGTAGAACCTCCCATATCCGACTATGATGGGAATGGCAAAAATGTCGGATATCGGGAGGAAAAAATGAAACGGTTTTTTTGTGTATAAAAAGTGCTATACAGTATTGTAATATATCTTTATTATAGTTCCTATAACACATTAATTAAAACATCAAGTTATGCACAATAACTGAAAAAATGTCAATATTTATACATAATTGTCTCTACAATTAACGGATTGTTTCTCGTTTCAACAGGCTCTGCAACGAAAGGGAGCGCGGAAATCAGATGGTCAGACACTAGGTCAGAATTCGGGAGGAGTCGGTTATTGGGAGGTTCTTCTGTATTTTATTTATTTACTGTCTTTTCACAGCCTTACTTGCAGTTTTTGCCTTGAAAAACAATTGTCATTACAGTTCCTTATCCACGTTGAACTATACTATTTACATTTTCATGACGTTTCGATGTCGAAAAATAAACTTTGCCCACCATCTGGGAAAATATAAACCAACCTCTGGCATTTTAAATGTAACAAAGATTAATCTAAAAAATTGGCATGACTTGATTCGAGTAACTGTTCATTGATTATTATTATTTATTGGGTACTGCAATGTTTTTGAATTACAGGTTATTATTGATGTGTATCATGTTGTTGAAATTTTTTTTCTGAATTGGTTCTGACAAAAGAAGGCATTGTAAAATATGTAGAGGCGAAATTGGAAAGATGTAAAGCATTTTGAGAGGTCCATTTTTGACTAGCTGTTACGTTATGCTTCGCTACAGGTATTAAGGATAAAATAATACTGGGGAAAGCTATTATTTCTCATGAGTGGAGCTCTGTTTCCTACAAGTTTTCCTCAACTACAACTGCTGGGTATAAAATAATATGCTAACCGGGTAACAAAAGTATAGGCGAGTTTCAAGATGTCGCCCGATGGAGACTGCTCTTACCAGCAAACTTTTATTTTAATACATAATTATAAAGGTAAAATTATTTAAAGAAAATATTTGTCCCAGATCAACTTATTTAAGTTTTGTAAAGGTCAGATATCTGTATGTGTTCAATACAATGAATAAAATTTCTTTTTCCTCATGAGTTGTTTCTTTGATAAACCAAGTTCAATCCGAAGCTTGGTTGTCAAAGACTGAAAATTAAAATACCCTTATATTTTAAGATAAGCCATAAAATCAAAGGTTTTACAACAATGTCAGTTTTTTGGAAAGATGTTCATTATTCATTGAAGTAATGAGATTCTGGTATTTATAAAGCCCCTACCGATCAGCAAGTATCGTGCCGCGTATGTTGCTCAGCGAAAATCTTAACTACTCTGTGGACGATCTGTATGCGTTACTCACCTCTCCGGGCAGAATTTTTCCTGTGTCATCGTCCACAACTCGTCGCAGAACATTGTTCTCCAGTAGCTGAACCAACTCTTTCTTCTAGAACAGACACAAACCCATTGGATGAATTAGAAACTATTACAGCTATAAGACGTTAACCCTTGAAGAGACTGTAGGGTCTGAAAAACTCAAAGTTTTTAGACTAAGTGGTTTTGGGCAAATTTTTTTTTTGCTTTTAGTGGACATAACTAAGTGGACTGGTGTACTCCGGAGGACTTAACAAATTCTTTTACTTCTGTTGGTAGGTTTTATAGCAATATCCGTCGTAGTTCAACTCAATAATACGCCCTGCAGGCTTTTGAAGTTTTACTGCTAATCTTATGGGAGAAGGAAAATTTATTGACTCATAGACCAGGACTATTGAGGAAATATAAACAAAAGAAGGGCTGTTTCATGCCTTTGATGTTGGAAATGCCACTTTGGAGTCAGGCCGGCGACGTTTTCCATCTGATGTCCATAAGAGTAACATGCACCAGCTGTTTTTTTGCTATCAGACTTGTGACGTTTTGGGTGCTATTTCTTACATCGTTCTACTTGCTAATGATACGGCCCTTGTCTATTACATCACAGCAGTTTTCCTCGGTCCTGCTCCTAGACAGCTATTGTAAAAACAACTGCTAGAAAAGCAGGAAAAACTGATGTTTCAGTTATTAAATGTTTTTTAACTTCTTGGGTCCAGATCAACTGAAATTTTGATCAGGAAGTGATCTCTATTTCATGTAGCCTAAATCATTATCATTTAAAATATAAAAATCACAGTCAGCAGTTTTTTCATGTCGAACTGAATTGGTATTTTAATTATGTTTTTATTTATCCCCACTGACCACACTACTGGATTAGCTGGTCAGTTAATTTCTACAATTTATATGTCTCTTTTGTTACGATTGTTTTGGAAATCAATAATTTATTCATTTTTATTCAATTGATTTAGAACCAAATGGACATTTTTAGCAATGGCATGTGATGGTCCAAATTAGATCCCGATTTAGAGCAATAAGTACTTTAGTTTATGTTGAAAAGACTACAATCATAAGTCCAATCTAACTATGCTAAATTTACCTTGCCGCCACTTTTGTCGTCTTCATCTTCAACCTCTTGGCTTACAATTTTCTTCGCGATCCCCATCTCCTAAAAAAGTTAAATAATTCTGCTTTGGTTCAATTTGTAATTCTCTCCCTGCATGTACATATGTACACAGGGTGTCTACTGATACTGGAAATACTGGAATTATACTGGAATTTTATTTCCATACTAGAGATACTGGAATTATACTGGAATTTCAAAATATATACTGGAATTTCAAAATATATACTGGACTTTTATAGTTTTATTAAAATGCGTATTTTTTAAATGCATATATAGATTTTGTCATTTGATCTGTACATAATAATGTAAAAATATTTTACAAGTAATTTTTGCTGTTTAAGTATGTTTGCAAACCGAAATCAGAAAACTTGCAGTTCTCTTCAAATAGTCAATCAAGAAATGTAAACATTTGTGTAATGATAGAGCGTAGAAAATGTTTGATTTTATACTAAAAATTTTTCTTTCTTAAATTTTAACCATATTCTTCTTTTTTTACTTTTAAGTACTAACCCATTTCATTATTTTTTGTAGTTTAATGTTCTTTATAATTATTTTTCATATTATATCAACGCAAAACAAAGTGGGAGGAACAGAGGGCTATAGAGTGAGTTAAGGGTCTTCACAAAAAATTGTCAAAAAATACTAAACAAATTGTTGGAAAGTATTTATTAAGCATAATCATAAGGGTTTTCCTATTTCAATATTGATTATATGAATAAATTGTCATTATTGTTACTCCATGTTTGAATTAATAGTTCGCGAGTGATACTGGAATTTTTGAAAAAAAGTATACTGAAGAAAATACTGGAAATATACTGGAATTCTAAAATCAGATATCAGTAGACACCCTGGTACACTATAATATTCACTGAATTTCTTTAAACACCTTTTTAAAAATGAGAATTGTTTGTGAAATATTTTTTCAACCCATAGTTAAAAAAATGTTTTTGCAGAAAATTTTCAACTTGGCATTGATCACGCCGTTTGTATGATTTTTATCAATCTGGTGTATATATCTATTCATTGCACTCCACGCAGAACAAAAAGTACATAATACAGACCAATAATAATATAATAGTACAAGTCCGCAAGTCGGTCTTTGTCGTTCGTAGCCTTTAAAAAGTTCATTGAAAAAATATCTGTCCATTTTTATGCAAAACTAAAAAATTGTGATCTTAAACATGAGTTTATCTTCATTGAAATGTTTCTAATCCTACCCAAATAGAACAATGTAAACCAAAAACAACTTGCAGACTTAATTTTAAATGTAAAAGTACAACATTTCATTCATTAGACTCTTTTATGAGCTTTTTTTTGTTATAAAATTTAAATTAAGATGTTGATCAACCTTAAAAAACTTTAATTTATCAACCACTTAAAATTTAATGGACAATAAAGTGAATACTTATTAGGAATAATAATAAACTGAATAAATAACATTATTTCCTATTGAAGGGAAAATACAAGTATAATATTTCCTGTAACAATGCACAAACTATAGTGATCATGTATTAAGTTTAAAACATAAAATTTTTATGAAAATTGCTTTATCTAACTAACAATATTAAGCTTTTAAGTTCAGGTTTGAAATAACCTGGTTCAAACAAAAACTAAATTTAAACATACCTGTTTCGGCAAACAAATAACGAACGAAAACATAAATGACGCCAGAAGGACTGAGTAGCACAACATGTTGTGAATGTTGGTCGCCCACAGTTGGATTACTAACTGATGAAGAACGGAACATACCCTTTTATAAATGGAATACGGTTCAGTCAGCAGTTTACAAAGCACATGACCATGCAATGGTGAGATAACATCTAAATTATGTTGAAGAAACCCGTAGAACATTCTACAGTCATTGGATTCCGGAAGATATTGAGATAAGATTGGCCGAATCGCAATCTCATCCAACATCAAAAGAATGTGAGAGGAATGATTTAAAGAGATAATATTGAAAATTAATTGATTGGTGTTGAAAGCTATGTATTTTAATGTTGATTACGTGTTACATAAGCCCGTTTAAAATTGTGTTAGTCGATGTAACTGTTATTTAATACCTAATCTTGATTTCGCCTTATTTTGGAATGTCAAGAAAAAAAATGTTAATAAAAATTGAATTGTGTATTATAAATTTGCAAAAAATTATATTCCACAAATTTTTCTATAATAGGATGAACTGCATTTCTGACTTAATATGAAAATTGGAAATATGTAAAAAATATATACAGTATGTATGTACAGAGTTTACAAAGTATTTGTACTAAATATCAGATCGTAATAAAATAATAATTTTATAAAACAAAACTTTTTTTATAAAACATTTTTAAGTATTATCTATCTTACTAATTCCGTAAGGAATTTCTTGTGAGCAGCAAAACTCTTTTATTTATGAACCGATTTTGGCGATTAATGTGTCAAATTAAAGGGAATTCTCTGTAGACGTCATGGAATAATTTTTGTCAATCTCAGTTCAATGTGCTTCGCCCCATTGGACTTTTTTGTTTCCATGTATTTTAAATATAAGACAAAATCTATACTTATTTAATACGCTAAGGGTTTTTTTGTCTTTAGAACTCCTCCTACTATTTTCAGCCGATTTTCAAGTTTTTGGTGTCGTCGGATAGGGCTTGGTCTGTAGCTGTTTCCGCCAAAAACTGATGGGAATCGGACTGAAAATAAAAGCACTATCCACCATTGAAATCTCAAAATTCTCCATTAAAATAACATTGGGATTGAATAAAGCATATAAACATCTGTTAATAATCAGCTGTAAATATTGGTGTAGTTAATAATAATAATAATAATCTCTTTATTTGTCGTTTGGACACAGTTACAGTATCATTGACAATGTCAGATTTACAGTAGAAAACCAAGTCACAAGCTTTTGTTAATAATCTAAAAACTAATATTTACAGTTGTTGGTGATTGCAAATATTCACATTATTGGGTTGGTCGGATGTCATTGATTTAGTGCTAAAGTAACATTTGTACTGTATTAAAATAAACTGCTCGATTTCGAGCAACACGTATACTAGTTTAGTAAGTTTACCTAACATATGATGAATTTCAAGAAAACAAACAGCTGTCTTCATGAAAATAATCTATATCCCTTCCGTCATTTTAATTTATTTAGTTTTTCTGTTTACTTGTCAGTTTACTTTCAAGTTCAAATACAACGATGACTGACGAAATAGGATAGTGTTTATTAACATGCAGTTTTCATTCAGGGTTTTAGGGAGTGACAATTAGTTTATTTAATTATGTGATTGTATTTTATTTTCATTTTATCTGCTTCGCGCATCAGACTGGAGCTGTATTTGTTGAGTATCAACTGGCAACGACTGGTTACTTTTAAATTTGAAACTTTTTTTATGGTAAGTCAGTTTACATATTGTACTGGGTATCCCAATAGTCCCTTCCCTTTATGTTATTTTTCTAATAATTAGTTAGACAACAAGATTATCTTCCAGGAAACAGGATATTTTCCAGGTGACAAAATTTCCACCCTCCTCCAAAATGGGTTTAAAATGTCAATTTATAATCGCCCTTAAGTAATATATTATTTCCAAGCATGGTAGAATCCACAATGATTTTAAAAGGCAAGAAAAAGAAGGATTACCCTATTACCATCCAGCGGTCGTTGGCCAGAATATCTGGATAGACTTTGTCATAGTTAATTTTAAAACTCACAATTAAACATATATTTACATTACTATTTATTTACAATGTATGGCAGCCGGCTTAGCACAGATCATGAAGGGTGTCCACATAGAATTCTGCCACAGAATAAAAACTCTTCGTCAGCAGCCACTTACTAAATTTGTGTTTGAATTTCTTTATGTCGAGGGTCCTCAGTTCAAGTGGGAGTCGATGGTAGAGCTTGTAGGCCTGCATTGGGTTGCTATCCATGGTCTTGCGGAGTCTGCATCGAGGTATATTTATGATGAGGTGATGTCTCTCCTGTTTCTTAGATCATAATTGTGATGGTCCTCTCTTATTTCAAAATCAGAGCTGCACTTAACCATAAGGAGTGAATTCAGGATGAACTGAGAGTGTACTGTGAGGATTCCCAGTTGACAGAATAGAGGCTTACAATGTGCTAGCCTATCACTATGAGTAATAATCCTCACTGCAGCCTTTTGCAAGAGAAGCACTCTGTTAGAGGCGGGGGAGTGACCCCACAGATTGATGCCGTAGTTTACATGGCTATGAAAGAGAGCAAAGTATGTGGAAAGTAAGTATAAATGGTAAAGTAATGCTAAGTAATGGAAAAAGTATAGATGGTTAAAGTTAGAGGTTTCCACAGGGTTGCCACAGACATTAAAAGTCAGGAAAAGTCAGGAATAGTCAGGATTTTTGGGTTTTGGTCAGGAAAAGTCAGGGAAAAGTTTGAAAAAATGCCGAAAGTCAGGAAAAAATAGGGAAAAAGTGCCAAAAGTCAGGAAAATTTGCAGTGGCACAATCCGACCGTCTTGATTTTTGATCACTCTCATAAATCAGAATTTCTAAGTAGTGGGTAAAGTGTATTAATTTTATACATTAATAACCTATTAATAATGTAGTTAAAGTATATTTTTATTGTGTTTTTCATTGTTATAATGTTAGTTTTTACATTATTATTGGAACACCTTGTTTTAGCGAATTTCCCTATAGGGAATACGCTATTACGGTAGTAGCCATGGTAAGACCTTAGCCCGGGACCACTTTACTTTTTCATTTTGAGGTCCCCAGAAGCCAAAAACACCGTTCGTTCATTTTCATATATATGTATATATATATATATATATATATATCTATATATATATATATGTGTCCGTGGTACCGATAACTTTTGAAGCGGACCTCCGATTTTGATCAAATTTGGTATGAAGGTGTAAGACCAGGTCTATTTTCATGAGTTCGCAAACCAGCATTGTCGGGTTATGGGAACGGGGTTTTATGGGGTTTCAAAGGGGTCAAAATTGGGTTTTTGGCATTTTTGGACCTCAATTATAAAAATTCATTAATTTTAACTAAAACCATTCAAAAGAGCTTAAAAAAACAAACAATTTAGTATTTTGAATTTTTAACTTAGCTTAAATGGTTACGGAGAAAATCCAAAAATGTGTTTTCCATGTTATTCTTATGGGAAATCAAGAAAACCCTATATCTTACCTATTTGTTGACATAACTTAGTCAAATTTGGTATGTACATTATCTAGATAGGGTTTAACTTATACTTGCTTACAAAACCCATATGGCGGCAAACCTACATACTCACCCCCATGGGGTTTATGGGGAAAATAAAAATTGTCAGAGCTTGATACAATTTTGTGTTTACATTCACCAATTATTGATTAACTTAGATTTTCTAACAACGCCCCATGGCAGCAAACCTACATACTCGATCCTATGGTGTTTTTATGGGGAAAGTAAATAATCCAAAATTCCATTGGAAATTCGCTGAGTACGCAGGTCTGCTGCGACGGGGGTATTATTTTTAGCCAATTTATCTACAGGGAATATTAGCGAATTTCCCTATAGGGAATACACTATTATGATAATACTCATGGTAAGACATAAGGCCGGGACCATATTAATTTTTTGTCTTAAGGTCCATAGGAGCGGAAAACACCGTTCAAATTCATATATATGTATATATGTGTGTCCGTTTACATAATAAATTTTGAAAGAGACCTTTTATTTCTATGAAATTTGGTAAGGTGTAAGACAGCGTTCTTCAGGTTAGGTTCGATAACCAGGTTGATCGGACAGTCGGAACAGGGTTTTATAGGGTTTCAAAAAGGTGTTATTTTTAATTTAACCTATTAGGGTTTCAAATAGGGATTTTTGGTATTTTTCACCCTAAAAATTTTAATTCATCAATTTTCAAAGAGACCATTCAAAAGAACTTAAAAAACAAATAATTTAGTATTTTGAATCATTCACTGGTTAAGGGAAAAAAAAAAAAAACAAGTTTTCCATGTTATTTTTACGGGAAACCAATAAAACCCCCCAGGTATATTGCTTATTTATAACATTTCTCAATAAAAATCTCAATAGGCTTAATTAATGCTATATGTAAATAAAAATGTTTTAATTAACTAGGCCTAAACCATTAGTTATTTGCTGAGTATTTCGCTGTGACAGGAGTATTTCAATAAAAATTTGAGCGATGGACAACTATGGGAATGGAGGAGATTGCATTAAAAAATATTCCAAAGGAAATTCACTAAAAACAAAGAACGAGTCTTTTTCCCGCGGTTCCAAAAAGTCAGGAAAAATCTCTCAGATTGGTCAGTAAAAGTCAGGAAAAATGGCCTCAAAAATTCTGTGGCAACCCTGTATCGCTCCTTAAAGAATAAACACTCTACCGGGTACGACGATATCCCCATTAAGGTAATAAAACATGTAAAAGAATCCCTAAGTCATATTTTAAGTCACTTAATAAATTCATCTTTTGTGACTGGACTGTTCCCCAACCAATTAAAAAAATCTAAAATCATTTCTATTCACAAAAAAGATGACCTAGAAACTGTGTCAAACTACAGACCCATTTCTATTCTCCCAGCAATATCAAAAATCTATGAGAAAATAGTCAACAATCAGTTTTTAAAATATTTAGAGGACTATAATCTTTTAAGTGATTATCAGCATGGATTCAGACCTGGAAAATCTGTGACTACTGCTGCAATATCTTTCATCGAATCTATAATTGAATCAGTAGATAAAGGGGAATACACCACAGGAATTTTTATGGATCTGTCAAAAGCTTTTGACAGTGTTAATCATTCAAAATTGATAAACAAACTGCTCACTTTAGGAGTGTCAAAAACCTCCATAAAATGGTTTCGGTCTTACCTTTTTGATCGTTGTCAATTTGTAGAAATTACTCAAATAATGCCTGATAACAAAATCATAAAATTTTCCTCAAACATAGAATATATTAAATGTGGTGTACCCCAGGGATCTATTTTAGGCCCTCTGTTATTTTTGTGCTATATTAATGATGTGGGCAACTCTCTAACCAGTGTACCTCGAAATAATCTAGTCTTATATGCCGATGACACAAATCTTAAAATGTCGGCTGATACACCTCAACAAGTTGAAATCATGAGCTTTGTTGAACTAGAAAATATTGGAAGTTTTTTGGAAGAAAACAAATTAAAACTCAATGCAAACAAAACTAATTTTATAATTTTCAAAACACGTAAAAACAAACTGATAACTGAGCCAATCATTATCTACAATGAACAGAGAATTGAGAATAAAAGTTCCACACAGTTTCTGGGTCTAACCATTGATCAAAATTTGAACTGGAATAACCACGTAGGAAAATTGTTATCCAAATTAAATTCAGGAATCTATTCACTTTATAGAATGTCTTTCTTTTGTAATCAAAAAACTTTAAAAGATATATACTTTGCTAATATCCATTCTCATATGGCCTATGGTTTGTGCCTATATGGATCAACAACAACAAAAAATATGGACCAGATTTTAAAATTACAAAAAAAAGCTATTAGAATAATCATGAAATTAGGCTACCTTGAATCTGCGAAAGATAAATTCAAAGAATTAAAAATTCTTACTGTTTACAGTCAATATATTTTTGATACGGTTGTTATTGCCAAAAATCTTCTAGAAATCCCTGAAATTGATAGCCACCCATATAACACCAGACACAAAAAATTCATCACCAAAACCAAACATAAATTAACATTTTTTGAGAAAAAACCCTCATACATAGGACTAAAATTTTTAAGACACTTGCCATCAGTGATAAAAGATGAAAATAATATACGTAGATTCAAAAAAAATTTAAAATGCTTTCTAACGGAGAAAGCTCTTTACTCCCTTGACGAGTATTTTTCCACCTCCTCTAAAAATTAAAACAATTAAATTTTTAATTCATTCTTCTTCAAATGTATATATTTTTTGCATAAGATTTTTAGTTTTAGTTTGTAATCATGACGCTTATTCAATGTACATTCTGTATGTATTATATGAATAAAGATTATTTGACTTGACTTGACTTGACATCTCAAATCCTGTAAATAGGATGCTAGAGATGAAACAAAATTACATTTCCCACCACAAGGAAAATTCCCACCCGTCCGTCCTTAATTCCCCAGATGTTATTTTAATTTTGTAATAAATATCACAATCAAGGAATCTAAAATAAATTATTTTATTTTAATTATTAAATTATTTTATTATATTATTTTTTTATTATATTATTTTATTTATTATTTTATTTTAATTATTTTTTTTAGTTGTTTATGACAGGGCTTGTAAGAGGTTATTTTTTAGTTTTTTTGCTATTTTTTTGCTTTTGGTTATTTTTTGTTATTTTTGGTTATTTATGTTTTTTTTTTGTGACTTTGGTTATTATTTTAGGGCAATTAGGTTTTTATTGCTCAATTTGTATGAAGCTCGTAAAAGTAAATAAATTTATAAAAGGAAAAATTAGAAAAAAGTAAGAGATGGATCAGGAAGGGTTTTTTCCTATTAAAAAAATATTATTTTTCATCACTCCGTATACGAAAGTGACAACTTGCCGTACAGCTGAGACCTTGGAAAGTAGTCATTTCCCAAACTGTCACCGTCAGCTGATTTTACTGACCTGTACGGAAAGTAATGTTTGTAAACATTACTTTCCGTCCAAGGTAAACAAACTTTTCCGTACAGCAACAATCAGCTGGGTTTAAAACAAATTAAATTTTGAATACCAGCTTTGTTTACTTTGTCCAATGGCGAAGAATTTACAAAAATAATCCTCCTTTAAAACTTCCACATTTATTAATAATTGCGTTGTGATGAAAAGTATCGTTCACAACTCGTCCGGAAAGCCCATTTCCAGGCTCGATAGTGTTTTCCACGCTCGGCTTCGCCTCGCGCGTAAAACACTATCTCGCCCAGAAATGGGTCACTTTCCGGACTAGTGGTGAAATATACTAATTATTGCTTTGTTAGATGATCACTTACCGAATTCAAAACTATCCTACCTAATTTTTATTGCCTACATATTTTTATATCATGATAAAATGCCGGTTTTTTTTTTTTTTTTAATTTTTAGCGACATTTTAGGTTTATTTAAGGTTATATTTTTGTTATTTTTATCATTTTGGTTATTTTTTATTTTTATTAATCTCCAGAACTGTTACAAACTCTGTTATGGTAAATCAAAACATTGACATAATTAAAGTGACACAAGATATTAACCGTAATAATTTCAGGGAGTGTGATTGGTTGGATTCTTGTCAGTGGGAGGAAAGAGAAATATGGAGGAATTGAAATCCCCCATATGTTGAATCGTTACCTGAAGCTAAAAAAAATGTCCATAAGGATAACAGTCATCACTTTGAAGGGCTGAAGGTCAAAAACCAGATTTCCCCCAGTTTCCAATAGACCAGACGAGCCCAAAATCACATATCCCAAGTAGCAAAACAATATTGTCTCAATATTGTCGACAATATTTTTTCAACATTGATAAATATTTGGTCAATATTGAACAATATTTTAACAATATTGTTACAATGTTTTCACGCAACAAAATACATTGTCTAAACAATATTGTGGCAATATTGTTCAACATTGTAACAATATTGTCTGACAATATTGTTCAACATTGTAACAATATTATCTGACAATATTGAGAAAATATTAGCAAAAGGAAAATAAAATATTGCTCAAAACCCCAATAGCAAAACAAATAAAAAAATATATATTTTTTAATAGTTTGAACATACAGTACTTTCAGTTGACAAATAAAAACGTTTTAAAAACATCAAAAATGGCTCGGCCACAGGTGGGATTTGAACCCGGGACCCTCAGACTACGGTGCCGCGCCCTTACCAACTACGCCACGCCGCTTCATACTGAGGGAGGATATGTTACACTATTAGGCCAGTTGATTCTCAAGTTCTCTTGTGTAAATGCATTTCCCGTGAAGGCCTATATTTATGTCGTCGCAAATACGTTAGGCCTTAACTAGGGTTTCCTTAGATAAGAATTAGAAATATTTCATGTCATAAACAAAACATTTTTGTATCATGAGGAAATATTTAACAAATTACATTTATTATATTACAATCAAATAAAAATTATATCTAACAAAGTTACTAAACCATTACTGTATTTGATTGTTTCAAACTAAAGAAAACATCACATAACCAACAAAACACGACGATTATACAACAATGCCGCTCTATAGCAACGAACCATTTGACAAAATGTCATACGGCATTATTTGGTTATACAGTATTTCAAACCGAAACAAAACATCTCATAACCAACAAAACCTAAACATATACGACATGTGGTGAAATTTTCGTGGAGATAACTTAAAGTCTAGCCTTAAGGCATTTTTTGTGTTAGTATTTTTACATTTTTTGTCGGCCCTAAAAGGGTTAACAAACAATATTTTCCAAAAAATATAAATCAATATTTTAAAAATATTGTTTCTATATTTTGACAACAATATTGTCCAAAAAATATAAATCAATATTTACACAATATTGTTTCAATATTTTGACAATAATGTTTTACAACATTGTCTCAACATTAATCAATATTTAAACAATATTGTTTCAATATTTTGACAATAATGTTTTACAACATTGTCTCAACAATAATCAATATTAAAACAATATTTTTTCAATGTTTTCTGATTATTTTCTTAACAATGTTGTCGGCAATATTAAACAATATTGTTTTAATATTGTTACAATATTGTTTTGCTACTTGGGATAGAAATACAAAATTCTAGTACAGAAAAAAATTGTGTATGTGCAAACCGAGCTTGTTTAAAAGAAAAAATTACACTTTTACTTTCTATTGAGCTGAGGGAAGTTTAGTTTTTATCAAATAACAAGTGTAAAAGTTACAAATTTGTAAAACCTGCAGTAATTTACTTAGGTATTCTTCGCTGGATTGAGATAGATTCCTGAATTTTGTCATTCTCTTCTCATCCGATCCTTTAAAATGAGGTCTCATTCAAAAGTTACTGTTAAAAAATGTTTCAACCCCGATTCACCTTAATTGTGAACACTTTAACGTTTCTTTTTTAGTCTCTTATACTTCCCCAGAAGATTGTCTCGTTATCTGCAAAACTGTTTTAGGAAATTGGATTTCAGCGTTGACCGTATGAATAGACTAGTGTATTCATAGTCAATGGTTTTCAGCTTACTTAGCATGGTTAATTTTGTGTCTGTCCACGTAGTAAGTAGTAACATTTGCAAACAAAATAAATAAATAAATAATAAATAAAAACTTTAGAATCCAATGATTTTTCTTTATGTCACACATCACAAAACAGATTACTCCACTGAGTACTGTATTATATTTTCAGTAATATACAGCTAGTCACTTACAGCCTGATTCAAATTCCAATTGACTTAGCCGAAAACTGTAATTTTAATTAGCAAATTCCGCCAGTTTACTGTAAAGCTTGGAAACTTTTAATTCCCTAATTGTTTTATTCAGTCGCCGGATTCTAAAACTGTGTAATGAGAAAACTTTTAATGCCATCATCTCGTTAGCCGAGAATCCAGACTCCTCTTGATTGTAATTTGATGTTTTATTCCCAGAGGATTTATTTGTACTTTAATTCATCTCTGCTTGAAAATCCCTTATATTTAATGCTGTATGTGTGATAGTAGGTTTCATCACTAGGAGCAAAAGTGGCTGTTTTTAGTGCCCAATTGTTTTTTTGTTATAAATAATTAAACATTAAAAATACACTTTTGCTCTTAGTGATGAATAACGTTTTGGTCATAATGCGGAATTACTAACTAAAAAGTTGCATTTTCGAAGTTATATTTACAAAAGTAAATAATATACAGTGTTTTTATAAATCTGCACGAAATCAGTCTTGTTTTTGTTCTCTCAATAGTACCAAAAACGTTTCTTTTTGTCCTAGGACCGAAAAGTCAGCTGTTGGCAATGTGTTATTTATTAATTTTTCTATGCAGAATAGCAAGGCAATTATTTGCCAATGAATACAAAAACGTTAAGAAGGTCACATCTTATGGAAGAAATGGTTAAGAAAGTTTGTGTTGACTTAGTAGCGCACTCCACCATGAGAGCGCGCACGAGACAATGACCCATTAGTCAGATTACATTCTGACTTTGTTGCAGATGGTCACCAGCAAAGAATCTCGTCCTCACGCTGCACTCACATATACATAACCTATAACAGTTTAACCATTACTGTACCAATTCTCACCATTAATGTAGGAACACTATTTCCGTCCGCCTACATTAGTGCTCATTTTGGAACCTAAGTAAACAAATTTGAAAATAGCAGGATACCATGACGACGTTTAAAACTTAGTTTATTTTTGTAAACATATGATTCAATAAAATATCTTCTTTAGAATAACATTAAAGTTGAAAGCCCATACGACAAAGTCTTAACAATAAAAGGATTTGATGACTTAAAATAACGATTCTTCTTGAAAAAAGCTTTCCAATGATACCAAATAAGCTAGGTAACTAATGTTTAAACTAGTGTTTTAACGACACAATACTAATAAGAAATTTTATATTTCCCTGTCTCTCGTACTATGTTTAGGCCGATTCCTCTGGCGCTATCTCTATTTGGAGTGCTCAAGTTCAGTTTACAGCGCTCCTAGCGGAATAAAATGTTGGCCAATTTTTAACATGGGATGTGACCTTCTTAACGTTTTTGTATTCATTGTATTTGCCTTGCAGAATAGTGAAACGTTATAAAAAGCATTGCTTGTAAATAACAGTGATGTTAACACTGTATATTGCTTACTTTGTAAATATAACCTCGAAAATACCACTTTTTAGGCTATTAAAAGACTTTAAACTAGATTTTAAACTATTAAAAGTGGTAATCCCGCATTATGATTAAAAACTTGGTTCATCGCTTGGAGAAAAAGTGTTTTTTAGTGCTTAATCGTTCTAAACACGATTGTACACAAAAAATAGCCACTTTTGCTCCTAGTGATGAAAACTACTATATTACATTTCTGTTATTTACAAACAATGCTTTGAATTTCAATATTCTGCATAGAAAACTAATAGTCTAAATATCACATAGCAAACAGCTGACTTTTCAGTCCTAGAACGTGAAAAATATTCCAGCTCATTTTTCAGTCCTAAGACAAAAAAGAAACATTTTTGGTACTATTGAGAGAGCAAAAAAACAGGCTGATTTTGTGCAGAATGATAAAAACTAAACTGTTCAAATAAAATTTTAAAAAGTCAGTTTTGTCTACTTTTGTTTGCTTGTTAAGGCAAATATTCTTTGGGGAATGATAGTATCTTAACGCAAGGAAACTTTTAAAAAATAGTTATAACGCAAAATTTTTACAATTTTGATTAAATTTATTCCCACAGCCTTGATATCTGAGTAATAAATAAAAATACTCACCAGCAGCCTGCAGGTATCATAAGGATACTCACCAGCAGCTTGCAGGTATCATAAGGATACTCACCAGCAGCCTGCAGGTATCATAAGGATACTCACCACCAGCCTGCAGGTATCATAAGGATACTCACCACCAGCCTGCAGGTATCATAAGGATACTCACCACCAGCCTGCAGGTATCATAAGGATACTCACCAGCAGCCTGCAGGTATCATAAGGATACTCACCAGCAACCTGCAGGTATCATAAGGATTTTCCTATTCAAGTCAATTCAAAATATCTTTACTTATGATGTTAATATACATTATGGCGTCATTTGTACTGCAACTAAACTCTAAGAAAATGAAAGCCTTTGCTTATACATGTATGTACATTTGGAACAAAGAGAAAACATAGATGAAAATATAAATTTTAGCGAATTTCCCATAGGAAGGAATCTATTACCGTAGTTCTCGTGGTAAGACCTAAGCCCAAGACCATGTTACTTTTTCGTTTTGAGGTGCTCAGAGACCAAAAATAATAGTTGTTAATACATATATGACTCTCATAAAAACGGTCCGATCGAGACCAAATTTGGTAGAGACATGTAATCCTACCTTTATTCGGATGAGTTAGTAAACCAGATATCTCGACCCACCGGAAGGGGTAGTTTTGGGGGGTTTGGTACCACCAAAAAGTTTTATTTTGCATTTTTCATATCTAATTTAATTTTTTTATTTTTACCACTGGGTTTAGCTCAAAAACACACAATTTACTATTTTTTAGCTTCGCTCTAACTCTATTGGTTACCAAGATATTAAAAAGTCTGAAAACAGTACATTTTACTTTGGGGCTCCAATGTTAATGTTATGGAGAATAAGGATGTGTTAATATTTCACTTACTAACCAATATTTTTGGATGAAACTTGGTATTTAGCTTCATTTGGTTGAGATTCATCCATTCATGATAAAAAAAAATTGGTTTTTCTACTTATGGTGGCAGCAAACCTGCATACTATTTTCCCATGTCAATCACATGGAGAATAGGCAAACTCCTAGGAAACTCTTAGGCAAACTCCTGTAGCCATACCTCCATACCTAGGAGGTATGGCTAGCAGCTGCTCGAAAAAGGAGAAATCTGAAATCTTCAGACATCAACGCCCGTCTGGTCCCCAGCGACGTGTACATCAATGAACATCTGACCGCCAACAACAAGGCTCTCCTGGGACGCGCGAGGAAGCTGCAGCGCGAGGGGAAGCTCCACTTCGCTGGCTACTCAAATGGGAAAATTCTTATCAAGCCCAAAGAGCGGGATGCTGCCCTCAGGATCACATCACAGGAGGACTTGGATAAGTTCGACGTTTAATCTGTTCACTATAGGTATTTTTGTTTTTTAAAGTTACTTCATTGTTAAAAAAAATCCCTCATTAAAATATTTTTGATGTTTTCTGTTTGAACAAAACGTTTTTTATTTAAAATTAAATTCTTCAAATACCAGTTAGGCCACATATAAATTTATATAACAAATTTTATACAATTGTTCATTATAAATTTCGCTTAAAGTTCCTTTTTAACTTTTACAAAATGGTTACTTATAGTTAATTTTGTTTACTATGAAGAGCTTTTAATTTTACTAATGTTTACAATGGACTTCTAGTTTCTTAGTTTAGTGTGAAATGTTTTCCGTTTAGGTAAGTACTGTTACAAAACATTTTGATCAGTAAATTTTCTTTTTTCACAGTGATAAATTTTATTAATTTTACTGAAGTGATTTTCAATGCATTATATTGACAGGGATTTTTTAGGTAAAGTAGTTTTATTTAATTACATTGTGTAACCAACAAATACTTTTTCTTCTCAAATTTCTGACAATTAGTATAAAATACTGTAAGCATTTTTATTATTACTAATTCAATAATAATTTTATTGTAATAATAATTTAGAATTGATGTGAATATTATTTTATATCATTTATTTCATTGTAACTATATACTTTCGTTGTTTATTTCTTTTTTTTTCTGAATTCATTATAATTTCATTTATTTTTTTTATTACATTCCGGCACATATATATATATATATTTTTTATAAATCTGGGCTGGCGATGGGCACTGAGGCAGTTGTCATGCACACTGATGACATCGATAACAATAATCAATTAAAGGACAGTTTAAATTGTTTTGAGTTAAGTTCAGATTACCATTATGCACATTTTTATAATCGTAATGTGGGCAACAGCAAAATAAATATATTTCACTCTAATATTAGAAGTATAAATAAGAATTTTGATGAAATGTTAATATATTTAAATAGTTTTATTGAGGATGTCGATATAATTGTATTTACAGAATGCTGGCTGTCTGGAGGGGAGGGGGTCGCGGCCTTGGAGGGCTTTGACCTTTTCCACACAATGACTTACAGAAACCAAAATGACGGCGTCACAGTTTTTGTAAAAAAAAGTTTTTCAGCTACTGCTACTGAGCTTATCGTTGGGGACGTTTACGGTATAACTTTGCACTTAAAATTTTCGAACAAAATCTTTGACTTATTTGCTGTATATAGGACATTTGACAGCGACGTAGACATGTTTTTAGATGACTTGGAAGTTTTACTTGGTGGAATAAATAAAGATCATGTGTGTGTTTTTCTCGGTGATATTAATGTCGACCTACTGAAAAATGACTTGTTAACTGACCGATACTTGAACTGTTTGATCGGGGCGGGCTTCACTCAATGCATCGACAAACCGACTAGAGTGACTCGCCACACCTCATCTTGTCTGGATCACATTTTCATAAAGTATGTGGATTTAGAAAATGTTGAATCTGCAGTGATCCAGACTACCGTTACCGACCACTACAGCACTGGACTACTATCACATGCCCGACCCCGCACCGACACCCCGACCCGCCGCCACGCACTTACTTGGACCACGCGCTACTCACTCACTTACTCACACAGTCCAACTGGGATCCTATCACTACATGCCATAACGATGTCAACTTTTGTTCCGAACATTTTTGTAGGATTTTTTCCAATTCCGTTTTAGCCGCTAAAAAACCTGTCACAAATTACAACTCTCGTTCCAAGAAAATAAAACCATGGATTACGTCAGATTTAATCAAATTGATTAGAGTCAGAGATAAGCTTAGCAAACAAGTAAAAAAACAACCCTTCAACCAGGAGCTTGTTATTCGCTATCACGACATTAAAAATAATTTAAGTAATTCTCTAAAAGTTACAAAAAGAAATTACTTTAGAAACAAACTAAACGAAACAAATAATAATCCAAAAAGGTTCTGGGGCTAATTAATGAAATTTCCGGTAGAGTCTGTAACAATGAGTCTTTTCCAATCGATAAATTTATTCCTGACGGTCGTGTAACCCCAGATAATTGTAAACAAGTCGCTGACGAGTTTAATACTTTTTTTTCTTCTGTTGGGGTTAACTTGGCTAAAGTAATAGATTCCAGCGATGACCCAATAGTGGATGACAATGACTTTACACATGAAAGCACATTCACTCTGAAAACTGTCACGGAAACTGAACTAAAACGCTACGTTTACAGACTGCGCGGCGGGTCGGCGCCTGGTTGTGATGGCGTCTCGGCCAAAGTCCTGAAAGCCAACTTCTCCTTGGTTAGCAAACCATTGTTACATATTATCAATCTAAGCATTTCTTCTGGCACCTTTCCTGACTGTTTCAAACTAGCTAAAGTATTTCCTCTATTTAAGTCCAATGATATCTCCGACATGAACAATTACAGACCGATTTCTATTTTGAGTGTTTTTCCTAAGGTTATTGAGAAGATAATTAAGGACCAATTAGTTACCTACTTACAGACGAACAATATCTTGAGCGAGCGTCAGTACGGGTTTCGCTTGGACAAAACTATTTCAGACGCACTTTTCGACATCAATAAAGACTTAAATTCTGCTATTTCAAGTAATGAACGCTCAATTTTAATTTTCTTAGATCTTAAGAAAGCCTTTGATTCAGTAGACCGGTCCAAACTATTTTCTAAATTAGAATCGGTTGGTGTTAGAGGTGGTGCTCTCGGGTGGTTCAAGAGTTATTTGTCAACTAGATCACAATTTGTTTCAATTTTTAATTCACACAGTGACGCTCAGCCTGTTGATTACGGTGTGGTCCAGGGCAGCACACTTGGGCCTGTCTTATTTTTAATTTACATTAATAACATAGCAAAATTGGACATTTTTGGTAAACTTTTTATATTTGCTGACGATAGTTTAATTTTTGTTAAGGGTAAGACATGGCCCGAGGTTCGTGACAAAGCCTTGCATGACCTCATGGTTACTAGATTGTGGCTTAATCAAAATATCCTCTCTTTGAACACTTCCAAAACTAAGTTCATGCCAATTTCCCTCAGTAATATTTCAGATTACAACTTACAAGATCTTATAATCCACACCTGCGGGGACTATCGCAGCACCAACTGCCCTTGTGAATCAATAGAGAAAGTGGAGTCCTATAAATATCTAGGAATATTTTTTGATTACCGTCTTAAATGGACTAGTCACATACAATTTCTCAATAAAAAATTAAGAAATACATTTTTGCTTTTAGACAATTGAATCAAATCCTCAGTGAAAGGGAAATGAAAATGGCGTATTTTGCATTTGTTCAATCTCTTTTAACTTTTGGGGTTATAGTCTGGGGTGGATGTTTTAAAAGTATTTTAGAGCCTTTAAATATTACTCAAAAATCTATTTTAAAAACTGGATTTGGGAAACCCAGGCGATACCTGTCTGACGCACTATTTCTAGACCTTTCTGTTTTAACCATTAGACAACTTTTTATTAAAAGCGTTTTAACCCATATCTTAAAAAATTTTAATAATATTTTCCATGGAATTTCCCATTTGCATAATACAAGATTTTCTGTTAGAGTCGGAATTACATCACTAAAAATAAGTAAAACATTTTCTACCACAAATTCCTATTACATAGCCCATGTTTTATACCGTAACATTCGCAGTTATTTTCAAGACCTTGATTTTTTCAACGCAACATCAATAAACATTTTTAAACGACGTGTTAAAGATTGGCTACTCAGTTTGAGTATGGACGAGGCCGAGCGCATTATCGCGCCAGATTATAGACGTTCCTGACTACCTACACTTGACTGCCACAGCTCTGTAGGCCTACTTTGGACTTCAGCCCTCCAGCCGTCCGCGCTTCCCACCTCTAAGGACACCACGAAGCAGTGTAAAATATCTCTCTGTTGCCTAACATTTCCCCCCCCCCTTTTTTTTATTAAATTTTTAAGTTGTTTTTTATTTTTATTTTGATTAATTTATCCAGCCATCCTTTACATTTCACTCCAATTATTGTTCCAACAATTGTTCCATATTAAAATTATTTCCACCGGACGCAACCAAAGCCGACGCACAGGCTCCAGTGCCCATGTCGGCTTATTCCTAATATGTATTGTGTTTTTTCTGGTCATAAACATTGCTATTTATTTATTTCTATTTTTTGTATACAGTAGACTCCCTCTTAACCGGCCACCTTTTAACCGGTCTCCGCTTTAACGGGCCTACTCTGGCACAAACACATCGTCTTTTTAGCTGGCCATTTTTTATCTCAACATTGCTTTAACCGGCCATGTTTCGCGGGAATCTTTGTTTTCTTATCTAATGTATCATTCAATTCCACATTATATCATGATGTTCTCAAACCACCTAAAATGTACTGTCCTGGACTAAAGTGTATGCCACTGGAAGTGAATGTGTTTGGACCTGCTATCCAATAGATAATATAGGAAACGAATTATTATTAGTTTTTTTTGGTCACTGATTTCATCGGTGTCGGATGTTAGCTATAAATTATATAGAGTAATATATTTATAGTTGGTTTTTTTCAATCCATAATTGCATTTAGGCCATATGAAATTGTAGGTTGGAGTTTTTAAATGTACATCGGTTTAACCGGCCTAATCATTAACCGGCCGAGGCCTGGTCCCGAGATGGCCGGTTAAGAGGGAGTCTACTGTAGTACTTTTATGATTGTATTACCGTATTTTTTTACTACTATCATCTGCATTGTCATGACCTGTACTTTTATGGAATAAAGATTTTTCATTCATTCATTCATTCATTCCTTTAAGTGTCATCTTCACCCCTGGGCCAGTAACCCATTGTTGCGCAGTCGGCAATGTTAACCATACGGCTTTTAATGCAAAACATGTCTTTGTATTCCCCTGTTTCGGACACCGTTTATCAACCAATTTTCTGTAAACTTGGTAAGTGTTTAGTTGAATTGTTATATTAGGTTTCTCATACCTCGAAATTTTGAAAATTTTACTAAATTTTGTAATATTACTAAGGAAAATCGAGTTACTTTGCGAAGTCACAGAGAGTAATATTTGTTAAATTTTCAAAATTTCGAGGTATGAGAAACCTAATATAACTATTCAACTAAACACTTACCCAGTTTCAAGAAAATCGGTTGAAAAACGGAGTCCGAAACAGGGGAGTACAACACCATGTTTTAGCATAAAAGCCGTATGATTAACATTGCCGACTGCGCAACAATGGGCGACTGGCCCAGGGGTGAAGATGACTCTTAATGGACAGATATTGATGAAACTTCGTATATGGTTTCATTTGGTTGAAATAATTTTTTTTATGCTACTTTCAGTGTTCCCTGTTGCAGCATACCTGCATACTCTTTCCCTGTATTTATCATAAGGAGAATAGACATTAATTAGCCTTTTTATGAGCACATGACTTGGAAATTCGCTGAGCTCGCAGGTCTGCTGTGACTTACGGGGTATTTAGTCTATTATTTAAATATATTGGTGGGCGGAAAAGAATTCCTACAGGGAATAGATAGCTTTTTCTACAAGATACTTTTTAAATTCCTTTTTAAATGTAGGTATTTTTTCATTTTTAATGTCAGTAGGTAAATATTTAAAAAATTATTCCTATGTAAGTAGGTTTTTCATAAAATGTTAGTAAATTTTTGCTGTCGAAGTGATAAATTAATTATGTCTTGTATTGTAAGGATGGCATTTAAACTCAGATATTTGATGATGGACGTCTCAAAAATGCATATTATCCATAAACTGTTAAAATCCATTACTCTTGAAATTTGACTTTTACTGTTACAGAGACCTATAATTTGATGTACATATTGACCTATGCTTACATTTAAGATTTTCTTCTGACTCCTTGTGGGCCGTCCTCCCTTGGAAGTCTAAGAATAAAAAGTATTTTAGGAAGGAAGTAAATTTTGTCACTCATAATCTATTTGCAGAATTTTAGTTTTATTACTTAAAACACTTTTAAAGATATTAGACCGTTTTCAGACTTTTTTCCACCCTGAATTTTAAACAAATTTGGTCCAAATAAATAAAATTTTAATCAAATTTTGACCTAGAAGCGGTCTTTAGTTTATAATAAAAATCAGAATCACTATTTCTTACTATGTTCATTAAACTTTCCATGTTTTAGTATGTTAGATAATGAACAAAATTTATGTTTAGTTAATTCTTAAGACTATATAGTGCACATGTTGCTCGAAATGAGCAATTTATTTTGATACAATGTAAAATTTACATTTATTAGTAAATCAATGACATTTGATCAATGTTGAGAATATCAGTAATCCAAAAAAAATACAAATAATTACAGCTGTATATTAACGGCAGTGCTTAGTTTATAAGACTTGTCCGTTTGAGATGTATGACCTGAGCCAGTTGAAGACTGTACACCAAATTCCTATTTTCAGGAGCTTTTTTTCTAAAATTGTTTGATTCAAACAATCGAATGCCTTTGAGAGGTCAACAAAACAGCCAATTTTAAGGGAGGGACAATCATACATAATTTCTACATCCACTTTCATAAACCTTTTTATTCTCTTAAAACTAGTTCACACTAGGAGTGGGAATAGTTTTATCAAGATATTCAATGTTATTCTCAGTATAGTTTGTTACATTTTTCATACTAACTGCTCAATGCAAGGCCTGCTCACATTAACATCGGCTTTAAAACTGCACTTCTAAAATACTGACGGTTTCACTGGAATGGGCCATTCCCCACTTCTCATGGTTAAGCTGAAATTCTCAGAAAAACAAATTAAAAATCAACTGTACTCTTGGTTACTGAAAAATCCCTTTTTTGATGTTGAAGAACTCTTTAAAATAAAGAACATTGCTTTTTAACATAAGTCACATGCTAGTATTGAGTATTTAAGTAATGACAATTGTTAATGATTGTATAATCCTAACAAATAAAGATTTATTTATTTACTGAAACATTTAATGACTAGCACTTAATGAATTCACTTAGAAGTGAATTAATGTTTAAAACATGTAAACCTTGGCAATATTTCATAACATTAAATTAAAGCAATCAAATTTAACATAGAATAAGAATGAGTGTACTTGTCAGATGCAAAACTTAATGTGTGGTAATTTAAATGTTATATCCTAAAATACCGTAGTTACATAAATTATTATTCAAAAATTTCAAAAAGTGAAATATGAAAAACACCAACAGTACAAGATTAATATATTTTTTTTACACATTCATGTTACAAATTTTTAATGTTCAGATTACATATTATTTACATATAATTCGTTAATATGGCCTTGTAATTTAACAATATTTTGACACTGAGTCACCAAACTCCGCCTGGTGAGTTTTAGTTTGTAATTTTGCATGAAAATTAATAAGATAACAGTTGTATCATTTGATAAACAGCTTGATAATAATTATAAAATCAATCAATGTAGGCAATATTTTATTACAATTACATTGAATAAACTTCATCATTCTTAACGTTTGCTCCAACTTGTTAGATGCTTACCAGTGTGCAACAAAGCATGACTTTTTTTAATTTCTTGCTTCTGTGAAGCATTTCAGTCACGTTGGGCATGCTTTCACAAGTGTGCATCAAAACATGATGTTTTTTTTTAGAAATTCTTCATGAGTGAAGCTTTTTTGGCACACTGGGCATTAGTGCGGGGCTCACCAGTGTGTATAAAAGCATGACTTGTTAAATTTCTTGTGTCTGCAAAGCTTTTTCCGCACGTTGAGCACTTGTGTGGTTTTTCACAAGTGTGAGTTAAAACATGTCTTTTCAGAGAATCTAGGCGAGTGAAGCTTTTTGCGCACACCGGGCATTTGTGTGGGAGCTCACCAGTGTGTATTAAAACATGTCTTTTCAACTTTGATATTACTGTGAAGCTTTTCCCGCACGTTGAGCACTTGTGTGGTTTTTCACAAGTGTGTATTAAAACATGTCTTTTCAACTTTGATATTACTGTGAAGCTTTTCCCGCACGTTGAGCACTTGTGTGGTTTTTCACAAGTGTGTATTAAAACATGTCTTTTCAACTTTGATATTACTGTGAAGCTTTTCCCGCACGTTGAGCACTTGTGTGGTTTTTCACAAGTGTGTATTAAAACATGTCTTTTCAACTTTGATATTACTGTGAAGCTTTTCCCGCACGTTGAGCACTTGTGTGGTTTTTCACCAGTGTGTATTAAAACATGTCTTTTCAACTTTGATATTACTGTGAAGCTTTTCCCGCACGTTGAGCACTTGTGTGGTTTTTCACAAGTGTGTATTAAAACATGTCTTTTCAACTTTGATATTACTGTGAAGCTTTTCCCGCACGTTGAGCACTTGTGTGGTTTTTCACAAGTGTGAGTTAAAACATGTCTTTTCAGAGATTCTAGGTGAGTGAAGCTTTTTGCACACACCGGGCACTTGTGTGGTCTTTCACCCGTGTGCGTTAAAACATGTTGTTTTAATTTTCCTATTTGAGAAAAGCCTTTTTCACAAACAGGACACTTGTGAGGTCGCTCACCAGTGTGTATTAAAGTATGCCTTTTTAAATCACTTGCTCGCTTGAAGCTTTTACCACATGTTTTACATTTATTCAGGATTCCACTAGTGGGATACATTTGGTGATTATTTTGGGTCATTGAAATTGTTCATTAAAATCAGGTATTCTGTGGGTTTGCTCTTTCACCGTAGATAAAGATGCCTAAAACAAAATATTATGGTAAGAAAATTTTCAACTTAAAAAATCTTCAGTAAGTCAAGTCTTGAGGGCTTCACACACTATCGAACATGCTTGACCCGACGGCCCGTCCGACATGTTCGACAGCCTGTTGGATGCTCGGTATGTTGGTTTGTTGGGACCGGCAGTGTTTTTACCCAATTTGTAAGGTCTGATGTCAGACCCGAAGTTTGGTCCGTCATCGGGTCTGACGTTGAGCCTGACGTTGGGTCGAGAATGTTTGATAGTGTGTGGACCCCTACTTTTCATACTATAGTTAGTTTGTTGGGGAGGGGGGGGGGTTCATTACAATACAATACAATAAAATATTTTAAACTAAATACGGTCATGTTAATGTTCATTATATTATAATGTGTGCTTCTTTGCTGTACTATAATCATATGCTTTCTACTTGTCAATTGCTGCCACATTTTTTTCATATAAAACGTAAGCGTTAATCCTTAATTTGTTATGAAATCACATAATGTCATACACATTTTTTGCCTCAATTTTCGTTTCCCATAATCATCAAGAGTAATAGGCCTTTAACCGGTTAAATACATCGATAACAAAATAAAACTTAATTATTTGAGCTTCGTGTTCCCAGTACTATTTAGCACTAGTATACGTGTTGCTCGAAATCGAGCAATTTATTTAAATACAGTACAAATGTTACTTTAGCTCTAAATAAATGACATCCGACCAATCCAATAATGTGAATATCTTTAATCGCCAATAACTACACGTATTCACAGCTGATTATTAACAGATGTTTCAAATGCTTCATTCAGTCCCCAATGTTATTTAAATGGGAAATTTTGAGATTTCAATGTTGGATAGCGCCTTTATTTTCAGTCCGATTCTCATCAATTTTTGGCGGAAACAACTACAGACCAAGCCTTATCCAACGACACCAAAAACTTGAAAATCGGTTGTAAATTGTAGGAGGATTTCTCAAGACAAAAAACCCTTACCGTATTAAATAAGTATAGATTTGCACGGTGAACTTAAAAACTAAAAAAACTTGAAAGACGAGTTTCTTCGCTCTGCTCTGTGTTCACTCCCCCATGGCGGCTCTTTCACTTCTCTCATTTGCCAGGCCATAGGAAGCTGCTGGTTTAAATTTAACGAACTGGTTGAAAATTTAAGATGTTGGTTTATTTCTGCAGTCATGAGCTGATTTTTTCAAGTAGCTAAGAAAATCCCCCTAAGGAAAATGTGAAAGTTTTGAAAGGCTGAAGGGCAGAATCCAGTTTTACCTCTGTCATTGGATCAACTCCAATTGATCCCTTGTGACCGAAAATGCCATTAAACATCTAAAATCCCAGCACATGAAAAAAATGTTTGTCCGTTGCAAACAGTGAATATGTCTATATATTTTTTAGGGAAGCATGATTCTTTTGTCATTTATTCTCAGCTTGTGTGCATCATAGGAGAAATATACAAATACCTTTAGAATGGTATTGTCCTGTAGATGAGCAGAATCTATATATTTAAAACAGTAAGGTAAAAAAAACCTTTGGACAGTTCGTCTGAGGCTTCCATTGGACTTGCAGTTTGTACCAAATAAAAGCTAAACTTTTCTGTATTAGCAAGTTTTATTTCCTTTAAGGTTATCTTTCTTTTTTAAATTACAAAAATCAACATTTCGAAACCTTTGCAAGTAATTTATTTTACAGACTTTCAATGAGCTGATTTGTATTATACCAGAGGTTTTTTTTATAAAAGCAGTAGAAGAGCAAACACTCAAGAATAATTTTGTTCATCTTGGGCCAGTAACTAAAAATTTAAAAAATAAAAAGAGTTAATATTTAAACGAAAAGAAAAAAAACATGGTTAGTTTATTACTAATTAAACTGGAGTCTACAATTTTATAGATGATGGATAAAAATTAAGTAAGTTTGGATTGTTTATAATGGTTTAGTACTACGCTTTAAGTTATTTTAACACGTAAATCAGTTGATCATTTGAAAGAAAATAGCATTTATAAAGTACATTTTATATGCATCATCTGTCTAGCGCTCCACTCGATCATAACGGATATGGAGTTGTTTCCGCCACGTTTCGATGGATATTGACTCGTCACATTATGATTCAGATCGGTTCTCAGGGCTACGCACTACAGGCTTTCAAAGTTTCATTGGGAAGAAGTTAAGTTGATTGAACCATTAGGGAGCTGTTGTAATAAACATTGCTATAAAAACATATGCTTATGCAGTGATACATACAGGGTGGAAAAAAGTCTGGAAATGGCCTAATATCTTAAAGAGTATTAAAGTAATAAAACTACAACTTTGGGAACTTATTTTGAGAGACAAAGTCTACTGCCTGAATTACTTTTTGTCCTTAGAACGACAGCAAGGGGGACGGCGCACAAAGAGTCAGAAGAAAATCTTAAATGTAAGCATAGGTCAATATGTACATCAAATTAAAGGTCTCTAGGAATAGGGAACAATGGCGCAAACCCGACCTAAAAAGTATGATCGAGTCAAAAGCGGCAGGAGATCAAACTTTTCATTAAAATCATATTGCTGAAAACCAAAAATGAAAACTCCCGACACACTCTACCTTTTGAGGTCGGGTTTGTGGCAAATTACTTAAATTGCAAAGCGCTTTAAAATGATCTATAATATGACGTAGGCAAAATCAGTTTCTCTGACGACTTCCACAAAGGGACGTCCCTAAACTAAGCCTTAGGAAAAACTTCGATATATTATTTTAAAGGGCTTTGGCATTCTGCGACAAACCCGTCCTCAAAAGGTCGAGTATACCCGGAGCTACTGCATTTTTTGTTTTCAGCAAAATGATTTAAATGAAAAGTTTGATCGCCTGTCGCTTTTGACTCGATCATCCTTTTTAGGTCGGGTTTGCGCCATTGTTCTCTATTTTTGGAGACCTTTAATTTGATGTACATATTGACCTATGCTTACACTTAAGATTTTCTTCTGACTCTTTGTGGGACGTCCCCCCTTGGAGGTCTAAGGATAAAAAGCATTTTAGGAAGGCATCCTTTGTCACTCATAATCTATTTGCAGAATTTCAGTTTTATTACTTAAAACACTTTTAAAATTATTAGACCGTTTTTTAGACTTTTTTCTACCCTGTATTTTAAACTACTTTGGTCCAAATAAATAAAATTTAAATCAAATTTTGACGTAGAAGCGGTCTATAGTTTATATTAAAAATCAGAATCACTATTTCCTGTTATGTTCATTAAACTTCCCATGTTTTAGTATGTTAGAAAATGAACAAAATTTATGTTTAGTTAATTCTTAAGACTATATAGTGTACATGTTGCTCGAAATGAGCAATTTATTTTGATACAATGTAAAATTTACATTTATTTGTAAATCAATGACATTCGATCAATGTTGAGAATATCAGTAATTCCAAAAAACTACAAATATTTACAGCTGTATATTAACGGCAGTGCTTAGTTTATAAGACTTGTCCATTTAAGACGTATGCCTTGAGCCAGTTAAAAACTGTACCACAAATTACTATTTTTCGAAGCTTTTTTCTAAAATTGTTTGATTCAAACAATCGAATGCCTTGGAGAGGTCAACAAAACAGCCTTTTAAGGGAGGGACAATCATACATAATTTCTACATCCACTTTTATAAACCTTTTTATTCTCTTAAAAATAGTTCACACTAGGAGTGGGAATAGTTTTATCAAGATATTCAATGTTATTCTCGATATAGTTTGTTACATTTTTCATACAACTGCTCAATGCAAGTCATGCTCACATTAACATTGGCTTCAAAACTGCACTTCTAAAATACTGACGGTTTCACTGGAATGGGCCATTCCCCACTTCTCATGGTTATGATGAGATTCTCAGAAAAAACAATTTAAAAATAAACTGTACTCTTGGGTACAGAAAAATTCCTTTTACGAACTTGAACAACTCTTTAAAATAAAGAACATTGCTTTGTAACATGCGTCACATGCTAGTATTAAGTATTTAAGTACTAACAATTGTTGATGATTGTGTAATCCTTACAACAAATAAAGATTTATTTATTTACCGCAACATTTCATGGCTCTAGCCATTAGAAGTGAATTAATGTTTCAAACATTTACACTGTGGCAATTTTTCATCACATTAAATTACTAGGTATACAATGTAGTTGTCTGCTTGCAATATTGAGCGGAGAGACTATTTATTAAATCAATATAATAGCAAATATTTTATAGATAATTCAAGTGAGCTCGTTTTCTACGCTCACTCGCCATTTGGGTCAGCTCATTCGCTGCACACACTCGTCGCCATATTTAGGTTGTTCGCTGCACTTACTCGTCACAAGTCTGTAATACTTTAATGATTTTTGAGTACGCAGGTTTGCTGCGACAGGGTATTATATGTTTACAAGATATTAAATGGTGCATCGTCCAAGATTTGCACCTCCTCTCCGTAAATGTCGCATTTCATTCACTTACAGAGGTAAACAAACAACTAAAATAAACAAAACAACAATTTCACATAAAACTACTTTATACACAAACAGCTGATAGTAATAGTCTGCACTTAAATTCGATCCTTATAACAGCTGTATAATCAACACACTGTAAACATACCAAACAAAATATTTCTCCTATTACAATAGCATGGTAATTTTAAAGGGCCATAGGGCAGAACCCTTACGTCTGATTAAGACCATTTCAGATTTATACCTTCCCATAGATGGTTACTATGACGGAGCAAAATTTCGTGAGGTTCACTCCAGCCGTTCAGGAGGAGTACGTGTAAATAAAAAGCCAGAGTGTAGTATATAGGAGCTTCGCATGCTCCGCTCAAAAACAATCAAATTTAACACAAAATATAAAGATTTTACTTGTCAGATGCAAAACTTGATGTGTGGTATTAAAAATGTTCTATCCTAAAATACTGTTGTTACATAAATAATTATTCAAAATTTCAAGTTAGAAAGGAAAATATGAAAAACTATAATAGCACAAGATTAAAATATTTTATTTACACATTTTGGTTACAATTTTTCAATATTCAGATTATATTTCAAATTACGGTAATACGGCCTTGTAATTTAACATTTTTTTCATATTGAGTGACCAAACCTCGCCTGGTAAGTTTTTAGTTCGTAATTTTGCATGGAAATTAATAAGATAACAGTTGTATCATTTGATAAACAGCTTGATAATTATAAAATCGACCAATGTAGGCAATATTTGATCACAATTACATTGAATAAACGTCATCAATTTTAACATTTGTTTCAACTCTTTGGATGCTTACAAGTGTGCAACAAAGCATGTCTTTTTGAAATTTATTGCTTCTGTGATTCATTACAATCACGCCGGGCATGTCGTTCACAAGTGTGCATCAAAACATGATGTTTTTTTAGAAATTCTTCATGAGTGAAGCTTTTTTGGCACACTGGGCATTAGTGCGGGGCTCACCAGTGTGTATCAAAGCATGACTTCTTAAATTTCTTGTGTCTGCAAAGCTTTTTCCGCACGTTGAGCACTTGTGTGGTTTTTCACAAGTGTGAGTTAAAACATGTTTTTTCAGAGAATCTAGGCGAGTGAAGCTTTTTGCGCACACCGGGCACTTGTGCGGGCGCTCATCAGTATGTATTAAAACATGCCTTTTCAACTTTGATATTTCTGTGAAGCTTTTTCCGCACGTTGAGCACTTGTGTGGTCTTTCACCCGTGTGCGTTAAAAAATGTAGTTTTACATGTCCTTTCTGAGTGAAGCCTTTTTCGCACACAGGACACTTGTGCGGGAGCTCACCAGTGTGTATTAAAACATGTCTTCTTAACTTTGTTCCTACTGTGAAGCTTTTTCCACACATTGAGCACTGGTATGGTCTTTCACAAGTGTGAATTAAAAGATGTTGTTTCAGAGAGTGTAGGTGAGTGAAGCTTTTTGCACACACCGGGCACTTGTGTGGCCTTTCACCCGTGTGCGTTAAAACATGTTGTTTTAATTTTCCTATATCAGTGAAGCCTTTTTCGCACAGAGGACACTTGTGAGGTCGCTCACCAGTGTGTATTAAAGTATGTCTTTTTAAATCACTTGCTCGCTTGAAGCTTTTACCACATGTTTTACATTTATTCAGGATTCCACTAGTGGGATACATTTGGTAATTATTTTGGGTCATTGAAATTGTTCATTAAAATCAGGTATTCTGTGGGTTTACTCTTTCACCGTAGATAAAGATGCCTAAAACAAAATATTATGGTAAGAATATTTTCAACTTAAAAAAGCTTCAGTAAGTCAAGTCTTGAGGGCTTCACACACTATCAAACATGCTTGACCCGACAGCTCGTCCAACATGATCGACAGCCTGTTGGATGCTCGGTATGTTGGTTTGTTGGGACCGGCAGTGTTTTTACCCAATTTGTAAGGTCTGATGTCAGACCCGAAGTTTGGTCCGTCATCGGGTCTGACGTTGAGCCTGACGTTGGGTCGAGAATGTTTGATAGTGTGTGGACCCCTACTTTTCATACTATAGTTAGTTTGTTGGGGAGGGGGGGGGGGTTCATTACAATACAATACAATAAAATATTTTAAACTAAATGCGGTCATGTTAATGTTCATTAAATTTGAATGTGTGCTTCTTTGCTGTACTATAATCATATGCTTCCTACTTGTCAATTACTGTCACATGTTTTTCATTTAAAACGTAATCGTTGAACCTTAATTTGTTATGAAATCACATATTGTCATACACTATTTTAGTTTCGCATTATCATTAAGAGTAGTAGACCTATAACTAGTTAAATCCATCGATAACAAAATAAAAGTTATACATTAATTGAGCTTCGTATACGCAGTACTATTTAGCATTTGCTCAATAAACTTAAATACTAAAAAAACTTGAGACGAGTTTCTTCGCCCTGCTCTGTATTCACTCCCCCATGGCAGCTTTTTCACTTTGCTCATTTGCCTGGCCACAGGAAGCTTCTGGTATAAATTTAACGAACCAATGGTTGAAAATTTAAGACGTTGATTTATTTCTGCAGTCATGAGCTGATTTGTTCAAGTCGCTCAGAAAATCCCCCTAAGGAAAATGCGAAAGCTTTAAAAGACTGAAGTGCGGAATCCAGTTTTACCTCTGTCATGGGATCAACTAAAATTGATCCCTTGAGCCAAAAATCCCATTAAACATATAAAATCCCAGCACATGAAAAAAATGTTTGCCGTTTGCAAACAGTGAATACGTCTATATATTAATAGGCAAGCATGTTTCATTTCGTCCTTTATTTTCAGCTTGTGTGCATCATTGGAGAAATATGCAAATACCATACCTTTAGAATGGTATTGTCCAGTAGATGAGCAGAATCTGTATATTTAAAACAGTAAGGTAAAACACACCTTTGGACAGCTCGTCCGAGGCTTCCACTGGACATGCAGTTAGTACAAAATAAAAGCTGAACTTTTCTATATTAGCAGGTTTTATTTACTTTAAAGGTCATCTTACTTCCTTAAATTACAAAATTAAAAATTTCGAAACCTTTGAAAGTAATTTATTCTACAGACTTTCAATCAGCTGATTTATATTATATACACAAGTTTTTTTTATAAAAAAAGTAGAAGAGCAAACGCTCGAGAAGAACTTTGTTTATCTTGGGCCAGTAACTAAACATTTACATAATTAAAATGAGTTAATATTTAAACAAAAAGAAAAAAAAACATGGTTAGTTTTATACTAATTAAAGTGGAGTCTACAATTTTATAGATGATGGATAAAAATTAAGTAACTTTGGATTGTTTATAATTGTTTAGTACTACGCTTTAAGTTATTTTAACACGTAAATCAGATGATCAGTTGAAAGATAGTAGCAATTTTAAAACTACATTTTATACGCATCATCTGCCTAGCGCTCCAGTTAATCACCATCACGGATATGGAGATGTTTCCTTCAAGCAGATGTGTTCTATATTAAAATAATGTTGTTACATAAATAATTATTCAAAATTTCAAGATTTAAAAAGGAAAACATGAAAAACACTAACAGCACAAGATTAAAATATTTTATTTATACATTTTGGTTACAATTTTTTAATGTTCAGATTACAAATGAAATTGAATTCGGTAATACGGTCTTGTAATTTAAAATTTTTTTCATATTGAGTAACCGAACCCCTCCAGGTAAGTTTTTAGTTTGTAATATTGCATGAAAATTAATAACAGTAGTATCATTTGATAAACAGCTTGATAATTATAAAATAAATCAATGTAGGAAATATTTTATTACAATTACATTGACTAAACTTCATCATTCTTAACGTTTGTTTCAACTTGTTAGATGCTTACCAGTGTGCAACAAAGCATGACTTTTTTGAATTTCTTGCTTCTGTGAAGCATTTCAATCACGCCGGGCATGTCGTTCACAAGTGTGCATCAAAACATGATGTTTTTTTTAGAAATTCTTTATGAGTGAAGCTTTTTTGTCACACGGGGCCTTAGCCCGGGCGTCACCAGAGTGTATCCAAGCATGTTTCCTTAAACTTCTTGGGTCTGCAAAGCTTCTCCCGCATGTTGAGCACTTGTGTGGCCTTTCACAAGTGTGAGTTAGAAAATGGAGTTTCAGAGATTCTACACGAGTGAAGCTTTTTGCGCACACCGAGCACTTGTGCGGGCGCTTACCAGTGTGTATCAAAGCATGTCTTTTTAAATTTGTTACTGCTGCGAAGCTTTTCCCGCATGTCGAGCACTGGTGTGGTCTTTCACAAGTGTGAGTTAAAATATGTTTTTTCAGAGATTGTAGGTGAGTCAAGCTTTTTGCACACACCAGGCACTTGTGTGGTCTTTCACCCGTGTGCGTTAAAACATGTTGTTTTAAATCTCCTTTTTGAGTGAAGCCTTTCTCGCACACCGGGCACTTGTGCGGGCGCTCACCAGTGTGTATCAAAGCATGTCTTTTTAAATATTTTACTGTTGCGAAGCTTTTACCGCATGTGGAGCACTGGTGTGGTCTTTCACAAGTGTGAGTTAAAACATGTTCTTTCAGAGATTCTCGGTGAGTGAAGCTTTTTGCACACACCGGGCACTTGTGTGGTCTTTCACCCGTGTGCGTTAAAACATGTTGTTTTATTTTTCCCTTTTGTGTGAAGCCTTTTTCGCACACCGGACACTTGTGAGGTCGCTCACCAGTGTGTATTAAAGTATGTCTTTTTAAATCACTTGCTAGCTTGAAGCTTTTACCACATGTTTTACATTTATTCAGGATTCCACTGGGATACATTTGGTGATTATTTTGGGTCATTGAAATTGTTCATTAAAATCAGGTATTTTGTAGGTTTACTCTTTAACTGTAGATAAACATGCCTAAAACAAAATATTATGGTTAGAACATTTTCAACTTAAAAAAGCTTCAGTAAGTCAAGTCTTGAGGGCTTCACACACTATCAAACATGATTGACCCGAAGGCTCGTCCAACATGTTCGACAATCTGTTGGATGCTCGGTCTGGTGGTTTGTTCGGACCGGCAGTGTTTCTACCCAATTTGTCAGGTCCGATGTCAGACCCAACGTTTGTTCCGTCATTGGGTCTAACGTTGGGTCTGACGATTGGCCTGACATTGGGTCAAGAATGTTTGATAGTGTGTGGACTCCTACTTTTCATACTATAGTTGGTTTGTTGGGGAGGGGGTGGGTTCATTACAATACAATATAATACAATAAAATATTTCAAGTTAAAAGCGGTTATGTTAATGTTTATTATATTTAAATGTGTGCTTCTTTGTTGTGCTATTATCATATGCTTCCTACTTGTCAATTGCTTTCATAGGTTTTTCTTATAAAACGTAAGCGTTAGACCTTAATTTGTTATGAAATCACATAATGTCATACACATTTTTTGTCACAATTTTCGTTATCCATAATCATCAAGCGTAGTAGAACTTTAACCGGTTAAAAACATCGATAACAAAATAAAACTTAATTATTTGAGTTTCATGTTCCCAGTACTATTTTGCATTTGCACGGTGAACTTAAACACAAAAAAAAAACTTGAAAGACGAGTTTCTTCGCTCTGCTCTATATTCACTCACTCATGGCGACTCTTTCACTTCGCTCATTTGTTAGGCCACAAGAAGCTGCTGGTTTAAATTTTACGAACTGGTTGAAAATTTAAAACGTTAGTTTATTTCTGCAGTCATGAGCTGATTTGTTCAAGTAGCTAAGAAAATCCCCCTAAGGAAAATGCGAAAGCTTTGAAAGGCGGAATCCAGGTTTACCTCTGTCATGGGATCAACTCCAATTTGTGTCAATAAACATCTAAAATCCCAGCACATGAAAAAAATGTTTGCCGTTTGCAAACAGTGAATCTATCTATGTATAGATGCGGCAAGCATGTGTCTTTCCCTCCTTTTTCTCAGATAGTGTGCACCATAGGGAAAATATGCAAATACCTTTAGAATGGTATTGTCCTGTAGATGAGCAGAATCTATATATTTAAAACAGTAAGGCAAAAAACACCTTTGGACAGTTCGTCTGAGGCTTCTACTGAACATGCAGTTTGGACCAAATAAAAGCTAAACTTTTCTATACAGTGATAGCAGGTTTTATTTACTTTAAGATTATCTTACTTCCTTAAATTACAAAAATAAACATTTCGAAACCTTTGCAAAGTAATTTATTTTACAGGCTTTCAATCAGTTGATTTATATTATACACAAGGTTTTTTTTATAAAAGCAGTAGAAGAGCAAACGCTCAAGAAGAATTTTGTTTATCTTAGGCCAGTAACTAAAAATTTACAAACATAAAAAGAGTTAATATTTAAACGAAAAGAAAAAAAAAACATGGTTAGTTTTATACTAATTAAACTGGAGTCTACAATTTTACAGATTATGGATAAAAATTAAGTAAGTTTGGATGGTTTATAATGGTTCGCTGCACACACTCGTCGCCATATTTAGGTTGTTCGCTGCGCTTACTCGTCACAAGTCCGTAATACAGTACTTTAACAATTTTTGAGTACGCAGGTTTGCTGCGACAGGGTATTATGTTTAGAAGATATTAAATCGTGCGTCGTCCAAGATTTGCACCTCCTCTCCGTAAACGTCGCATTTCATTCACTTACAAAGGTAAACAAACAACTAAAATAAACAAAACAACAATTTCACATAAAACTACTGTATACACAAACAGCTGATAGTAATAGTCTGCAGTTAAATTTGATCCTCATAACAGCTGTATAATCAACACACTGTAAACAAACCAAACAAAATATCTATCTATCTATACAGGGTGTCCAGCTTCCACCTTTACAAACTTTTCCAGGTTATTAAGCATGCCAAAACAAACAGAAAAATCACATAAACACATGTCCGGAAATGCTTCGTTAACCCGCTAGCCGCCATTTTGTTTTTTACACGAAATAATTTTTATTTCCGTAACTGATCATTGTATTAACTTAATATTTGGCATGAACCTTCACTATAATAATATTTGTTTTCAGTAAAAAATTATTTTTTCCAATGTGTATTTTCAAAATGGCGGCCATTTTAAAATTTTAAACTCAAATATCTCAAAAATGGTAAATGTTATAAAAATGTTACAGGAGACAAAAAAGTTGACAAATTAAATTATCTAAACAGTGACACCAAATTTGTAAGGATCTGACAATGAATAACGGAGTTATTGTGGTTTTCCTGCAGAAAAACACTGATTTTGCACTATGATTAATACCAATTTGGGTTATTTTAAGAGAAAAATCACAATAACTCCGTTATTTGTGATTGGATCTTTACAAACTTTGTATCAATGTTTAGATAATTTAATTTATCAACTTTTTTGTCTCTTGTAACATTCTTATAACATTTACCGTTTTTGAGATATTTGAGTTTAAAATTTTAAAATGGCCGCCATTTTGAAAATACACATTGGAAAAAAATAATTTTTTACTGAAAATGGGTATTGTTATATTGAAGGTTCATGCCAAATATTAACTTAATACAATGATCCGTTACGGAAATAAAAATTATTTAGTGTAAAAAACAAAATGGCGGCTAGCGGGTTAACGAAGCATTTTAGGACATATGTTTACAGGATCTTTTTTACTTATTTTGACGTGGCAATAACCTGGAAAAGTTTGTAAAGGTGGAAGCTGGACGCCCTGTATATATAATACGTGATGCCCTTTTTTTTAACACTACTCCTCCCTTATTTTTGGACCAACTTTGAAGTTTGAGGTATCAAAAGAATGGTCTCAGTTCGTAGTTTTGCAATAAGGTTTTAGATTTTCGATATTTTAATTCTGAAGCTCACGGGAAGCCCTCAAAGTTCATTTTTTGTCCATAAGATTAACATGGGGAACAATTTATATTGAATTGCAAAATAAAACAGCTGTTGATAATAAAACAAACAAACACATGTTAAAAGCTAGCTGAATAGAAGCACTTGAACTACTGGCACTGAAATATCAACTCAGTTTCATTCTTTGAACAAGAAGTGTCTTTTGTCGTATTTTTTACCTTTTCTCAAAATTTAGCGGGTAGAATTTTCTTGAACATTTTATTTACGTGTATTTGGAAACAAAATAAGTTTAGTAACGTAACCTTAGAAAATTAATGTAGGGCCTACAAAAACAAGTTTAGAAATTGAAATTTTTGACGTGGGTCTTATGGGTTGTCTGATTGGTATTTAAACAATAACGAAAGTTTACAAATATTAAAATAGAACACTAAATTTGTGTGCATGGGTTTTCAAACTCTGTAAACTATAAGGAAAAGGGATAGTTAAAATTAAAATACCTTTAGAAGTTCCACCTTCTAAAGGTATTTTACAGGTAGGTGTTATAACCTGTCTGTTTACTATTATACTATACAACAATTTAATACAGAATGCTACACATATTATATCCTGTTTAAAAGAAACGACATTTAAATTATTTTTACCTCCGGTGTTGAAAACAGGCTTATTACAAATATGGTTTATACAAAGAGAAATTACAACCAAAATATAAATACCACATAAAACTAAAATGGACCACACTAACAAAGATGTATATTCTCCTTATTTTATTTTAGTGATTTTTTTATTTAAATGTTGTAATGCCATGAAAAATTAAGTTATAGGGGATTTAGTTATTTTTTTAATAGTAATGTGGTCTCATTCTCTATATGGACGACTACCTTATAACAGCAGCAGTGAGTGCTGCATAACTCATGCAGGACCGGGGAGTTGTAATGAAATGTTGATTTTTATTCTGTTGTCATTTAAGTTCAATGTTTGATGAACTAAGTAGATCCAACATCTGTGAATTTATTCTAGATTTTATAGGAGTGCTTAGACAGAGGCCCTAAGACAAATCAGCAAAAGAACGTAGGCCTAAATCTTAGCTAATTTTTTACTAAAAGAACAACCACCAAATCTCAACAGTGTCACATTGGCAAGTTGCAGAATTAGTAATGAAGATTGATTGATGAAACGCCATTATGTTTTATCTGATTTTCACTATAATTTAATTTTTATTCACAGTAACTCTGTCCATTACCACGGAGCAAGGTTTAATACTCTATACGAAATGCAGCGCATTGCGCTGCACGGGCCCCCTAGTTTCTCCTATTACAATAGCATGGTAATTTTAAAGGGCCATAGGGCAGAACCCTTACGTCTGATTTGGACCATTTCAGATTTATACCCTCCCATACTTAGATGGTTACTATGACCGAGCAAAATTTTGTGAGGATCACTCCAGCCGTTCAGGAGGAGTACGTGTAAATAAAAAGCCAGAGTGTAGTATAGGAGCTTCGCTCGCTCCGCTAAAAACAATCAAATTTAACACAAAATATAAAGATTTTACTTGTCAGATGAAAAACTTGATGTGTGGTATTATAAATGTTCCATCCTAAAATAATGTTGTTACATAAATAATTATTCAAAATTTCAAGTAAGAAAGGAAAATATGAAAAACTATAATAGCACTAGATTAAAATATTTTATTTACACATTTTGGTTACAAATTTTCAATGTTCAGATAATATTTGAAATTGAATTCGGTAATACGGCCTTGTAATTTAACATTTTTTTCATATTGAGTGACCAAATCTCGCCTGGTAAGTTTTTAGTTCGTAATTTTGCATGAAAATAATTAAGATAACAGTAGTATAATTTGATAAACAGCTTGATAATTAGAAAATCGATCAATGTAGGCAATATTTTATTACAATTACATTGAATAAACGTCATCAATTTTAACATTTGTTTCAACTTGTTAGATGCTTACCAGTGTGCAACGAAGCATGTATTTTTAAAATTTCTTGCTTCTGTGAAGCATTTCAATCACGTTGGGCACGTCGTTCACAAGTGTGCATCAAAACATGATGTTTTTACTAGAAATTCTTTATGAGTGAAGCTTTTTTGTCACACTGGGCCATAGTGCGGGCACTCCCCAATGTGTATCCAAGCATGTTTCCTTACTTCTTAAAAGTTAAAATTTCTTGGGTCTGCAAAGCTTCTCCCGCATGTTGAGCACTTGTGTGGTCTTTCACAAGTGTGAGTTAAAAAATGTAGTTTCAGAGATTCTACACGAGTGAAGCTTTTTGCGCACAACGGGCACTTGTGCGGGTGCTCACCAGTGTGTATCAAAGCATGTATTTTTAAATTTGTTACTGCTGCGAAGCTTCTACCGCATTGGAGCACTGGTGTGGTCTTTCATAAGTGTGAGTTAAAATATGTTTTTTCAGAGATCGTAGGTGAGACAAGCTTTTTGCACACACCGGGCACTTGTGTGGTCTTTCACCAGTGTGCGTTAAAACATGTTGTTTTAAATTTCCTTTTTGAGTGAAGCCTTTCTCGCACACCGGGCACTTGTGCGGGCGCTCACCAGTGTGTATCAAAGCATGTCTTTTTAAATATTTTACTTTTGTGAAGTTTTTACCGCATGTGGAGCACTGGTGTGGTCTTTCACAAGTGTGATTTAAAACATGTTCTTTCAGAGATTCTAGGTGAGTGAAGCTTTTTGCGCACACTGAGCACTTGTGCGGGCGCTCACCAGTGTGTATCAAAGCATGTATTTTTAACGTTGATGATTTTGTGAACCTTTTTTTGCACGTTGAGCATTGGTATGGTCTTTCACAAGTGTGAGTTAAAACATGTACTTTTAAATTTCCTCTCTGAGTAAAGTCTTTTTCGCACACAGGACACTTGTGAGGTCGATCACCATTATGTATCATCGTATGTTCTTTCAAATAGCTTGCTCGCTTGAAGCTTTTACCACATGTTTTACACTTATTCAGGATTCCACTAGTGGGATTCATTTGGTGATTATTTTGGGTCATTGAAATTGTTCACAAGGTATTTCATCAGGTATTTTGTGGGTTTACTCTTTCACTGTAGATAAAGATGCCTAAAACAAAATATTATGGTAAGAACATTTTCAACTTAAAAAATCTTCAGTAAGTCAAGTCTTGAGGGCTTCACACACTATCAAACATGCTTGACCTGACGGCTCGACCAACATGTTCGACAGCATGTTGGATGCTTGGTCTGGTAGTTTGTTGGGACCGGCAGTGTTTTTACCCAATTTGTAAGGTCCGATGTGAGACAAGACGTTTGGTCCGTCATCGGGCCTGATGTTGGATGACACTGGGTCGAGAATGTTTGATAGTGTGTGGACCCCTACTTTTCATACTATACTATTTGTTGGGGAGGGGGGTGGGTTCATTACAATACAATAAAATATTTCAAGTTAAAAGCGGTTATGTTAATATTGATTATATTTGAATGTGTGCTTCTTTGCTGAACTATATTCATATGCTTCCTACTTGTCAATTGCTGTCATAGGTTTTTCATATAAACGTCTCATGGTAAGCATTAGCCCTTAATTTGTTATGAAATCACATAATTTCATACACATTTTTGTGCCACAATTTTTGTTTCCCATAATCATCAAGCGTAGTGGGCCTTTAACCGGTTAAATACATCGATAAAAAAATAAAACTTAATTATTTGAGCTTCGCGTTCCCAGTACTATTTAGCATTTGCACGGTGAACTTAAACACAAAAAAAAACTTGAAAGACGAGTTTCTTCGCTCTGCTCTGTGTTCACTCCCCCATGGCGCGGCTCTTTCACTTCGCTCATTTGCCAGGCAACAGGAAGCTGCTGGTATAAATTTAACAAACCACTGGATGAAAATTTAAGACGTTTGTTTATTTTTGCAGTTATCAGCTGATTTGTTCAAGTAGCTACGACTATAGGAGTCGATCAGGAAACAACAGAATTGAATGCTGACATGAACCAGGATCTTGAAACTCAAATTGAAATAATAAATATGTTGAATGAAGATTTAAAGCATGCTAATGAGGAGATAAGAGAATGAGATAAGAGAAAGCTCAAAAAATCAAACTAGAAACTCTGGTATTAAAAAAAGTACCGGGGAGCCGAGCTTCGCTCTATTATTATGTTGTAAAATGTTACAAAATGTTTAAAGTTACATTTAAGTTTATTAAGTGAGGGTGAGATGTCAGAGCACGCCTTCAGTCTTCCCTTTTCTATAGGTCTTTTTTTACTTCCTCCTCGAGAATGTTGGGGTGGGAGAAAAGTATTTAAAATGTAAACAAAGAACTTAAACTTACGATAGAGGGTTTTGAGTAGCATTTTCCTAAAATAACATTTTCAATCTATCTATAAAAATGAAAGTATGTATCTTTAAAAACGAAAGCTTTGTGTGTCTTGAATAGGCGCAAAGACTACTGGACCGATTGACCTGAGGTTTTGTAAAACTATACTTTATTTATCTAGCAGAAAGAATCATAGGCCTATTCCTGTATTTATACGCTTCTGGGCTTTGCCCTATTGGCCCTGCATATGTTTTGTACGTAGAAATTTAAACGTGTATACAATATAATTATAAAACTTGAAACTGGGCAAGTTTTGTTCAAATTTATTTATTCTTTAATTCAATTTATTAATATAAATAAACAGCTGTTAAAATTTATTCTTCACGGCACTGGATTATTATTTTATTTTTGATAATTTTACTTTTGCAAAATTATTAGACCATCTTTTTCCATCTAACCACTCTGCAGCATATATACTTATTTTTTAATACGCTAAGGTTTTTTTGTGTTGAGAACTCCTCCTACAATTTTTAACCGACATTCAAGTTTTTGGTGTCGTTGGATAGGGCTTGTTCTGTAGTTGTTTCTGTTAAAAATCGATGAAAATCAGACATAAGATAAGGGCGCTTTACACAAATTAAATTTGAGATTTTCCCATTAGAATAACATTGGGTTTGGGTTGAACATTTTAAACATCTGTTAATAATCAGCTGTAAATACGTGTAGTTTTTTGTGATTACTGATATTCACAATATTGGATTGGTCGGTTGTCGTTAATTTAGAACTAAATGTTACTTTTGTATTGCATCAAAATAAATTGCTCGATTCCGAGCAACAAGTAGACTAGTAATTCGTAAATAAAAATTACTTGTGGCGTTCTTACACCATTTACCATTTACCATCGAAGTCATCTCTGCAGTCCTTGAAGAGAGGGAGAGTCGTCAATTCTTGCATGAATGTGTGTAGAGAATTTTATTTTTTATGGGAGTGTTCTTCTATAAACTCACTTAGTTTGTAGTAAGGTCTTTCCAATGGATATTTTTAGTTGCTTTTTAAACATGGAGGCCTTATTAATTTCTTTGAGACTATTTGGCAACAAATTAAACATTTTTATCCCCATGTAATTATGTGTTTTGCTGGTTTTGGTTAACCTATGGTGGTTTAAGTTAAGATTAGTTTGATTTCTCAAACTAAGATTGTGACAATTTATTCTTAGTTGAGGGGGATTGTATTTAAAGTAAACTATTATTTCATAAAGAGGAATAAGGAAATGACGCTTAGGATGCGGTTGAGAATGCAGGAAGGTTTGCAATGTTCCTGAGGTCCACCTTGTTCCATGATTCTGATTGCCTTCTTTTGTTGAATGAGGATTTTTTGAACATCTGTTTCATTTGCTGACCCCCAAACGATAATTCCATTTCAGACGTTTGAGGAAAAAAGTGCATGATACGCAGTTTTAGTTATGTCCTTGTTTGTTAATGTTCTGATTCGTTTGAGACCGTAAAGCACTTGAGATAATTTCTTTTGTAGTTGTCAATGTGAGGTTTTCAGATTAAATTATTGTCAACTATTAATCCTATAAATTTTGTGGTGGATTGATATGGAGCATTATTGGTTTGACGGCAATTTTTAGCAGGTAAGAAGTCCGATGTTACAGTTTTTTCTTGGTTTATTTTCAGTCTCAGGTAGTTGCAGGCAGTTTCGGATGATTGTAGGAGAAGGTCTACTGCTTGTTCATGGGAGTTAGGATTGCCTTTATCATTGGGAGATACAACTGTCGTGTCATCAGCGAACATAATACATTTTGACTGGTCTGTGAAGTGGTTAGGAAAGGAATTTATGTGTATGAGAAAAAGCAGTGGGCCGAGGATGGATCCTTGGGGAATTCCTTGCGTAGTGTTCTGGAGTGACGATCTTACTTTGACTTCATAGTTGTTGTTGAGGTGTTCTATTTCCACTATTTGCTTCCGGTTTGTGAGATAGTTTTTCAGCCAAATAGTGCATTGCCTGAGATATTAAGTTGAAGGAGTTTGCTAATAAGGGTTGGATCGGTCCAGGCTATCAAAGGGGTTTTCTGTGTCTATGAAGATTCCGGTAGCTTGCTTCCTTTCCTCCCTAACTCCCGAGATGTCTTGACAAATTTGGGCCAGGGCTGTTGATGTTGATTTTCCTTTTCGGAACCCATGTTGCAAACCTGATATTAGACAGTTCTCTTCTAGATATTTGATTAATTGGTTGTGGATTGCTTTTTCAATGTATTTGAATAAAGTGGGCAGCACTGATACGGGTCAGTAATTTGATGCTTTGGAGTTTTCTCCCTTTTTGTATTTAGGGTAAACTAATTCTATTCTGGCTGCTTCAGGAATTTCATTTTGTTCTATGGAGGAGTTAATAATGTTTAATATGGGCAAAATTATTACTGTTTGACAATAACTGATTATTTTGTTGGATATTGTGTGTTTTATATCGTTTGTGTATAGGCCTACATGGACGCTACTTACATTTTTTAACATTTTTTTTATTATCAGTATGTCAATTTTTTGCCACAGTCCACAGAGCCACAGCTCGCTAAATGATGTCAATGATGTTGTTATTTCTAAGTCAACCCTTATTACTGAGTGGTGCAATACAAAGGAAACCTGCATGAATGCTGAGAAGGTTCAGGATGTAACACTGTGTCTGGGCAGTAGATCCAGCAATGTCAAATCACTTAAGTTCTTGGGGTTTCATTTGCAGTCCAATATTAAGTGGCAAACACACATTGATTATTTGGCTTCAAAAATTGCGACGGATATTCATGATAAGATCACTAAGTGCTAGTGTTTCTGCTGATGTCTTTCTCTGTATTATTCAGCATACATCCATAGTTTTATGTCATATGGAACCTCAGTGTGGGCTACCTGTGTTGCAGAAAAAGGCCGTAAGATTAATGTGTGGCGTTCATAACCAAACACATTGCAAACCACTCTTAATTGCTCTTAAAATACTTACCATCATTGTTTGTCATGTCATGCTTTTTGTCAAGGACAATCTGCCAAATATCAAATGTTCATAGCTACTCCACAAGGTTTAGAGGTAATATTTCCACGTCAAGGTGCATGTTTTCAGCCACTGAAAATAGCCTTTGCTATCAAGGCATGAAAATATAATTCTTCGCCTGTTAACATAAGAAATTTATCTAGAACTAATTTTAAGAATGTTATAAAAACTGTTTAAGCAAAAGTCTCATTGTATAAACCTGAAGAGTTTTTGAGGTTTAGTTTTTATGTAACAAACTAACCTTAGTTGGATTTTTTGACGATTGTCATAAACATTGTTATTGTTTCAATTGACTTTAAAGCATTTCATTTTATTATAATCATATGATTTGCACCTGTACTTTTCTTAAAGGCAAAAATTTTATTCATTATCTTACTATGTAATCCAAGGTTTTTCGTGTTTTGATGAAATAAACTACCTGTTATTTTATACCCTAGAATTTATCGCTCAATACTGGGTTTCCACTCCTGCTTTTGAAGATTATGCCCAACAACTAAGAAATTTTCTCGTTTTTAATACACAAACTGGCTACATGGTTAAAACATGGGACTTACGTTTCGGAAAAAATTTTGTAATCAGGTGATCGCTCCAATGCTTTTCTTATGGGGAAAAATGATTTTTTATTATCGATTTTACTAAATATTTCGAGCGTTTTGATGAATTAAACTACCATTATTTTGTACCCAAGAATAGTAATTTTTTGTCCGGAACGGTCTAGCGCTTGTACTTGGCGAAATAATTTCCAACCACAAACCCCACTACAAAACTTTCTCGTTTAATATAATAGGATAAGAAACTATCAAAGTACTAGAGAAACAAATCAGTGAATTAAATATAATAGTTAAGAAACCTTTCTGGAAAGTAGTAAAAAGTAAAAGTAATGACACACGATTCATACAGAATTTCCCTTTGTTACATTCTACACCAAACTCCCTCAATAAAAGTGCAAAGACTAGAGCACATACCCAATCAAAACAAAATATGGCGCACAAAGAAATTGAAACTACTAACCGCTATGAAGCTCTTGCGATTGTTGACGATTCTATTGTTGTAGGGAAAGGAGAAAATACAAACTACTCAATAGATAACACTGTTACAAAAAGAAAAAGATAAGAAGAAATTACATATTTGTGCTGACAATCATGGCCGCGATTTGGCCTTGCACATGAATGCAGTACAGGAAACACACAATGCAGTATGTTTTGTAAGACCTGGTGGACTTACCTACCGAACAAATTCTTAATGCAAGAAATATTGACCAAGAAAATCTAAATCAAAGTAATGTTTTATTATTGGTTTGCGGAAGTAGTTATGAAGCCAAAAATGAAGCAGAAAAGGTTTTTGAAGCTCTAAAAGAAACCCTCAATCGAGTAAAAAACACAAATGTTGTATGAGTAGATTTACCGATGAGATATGATCTGGCACATTGGTCATGTGTAAAAAAAGAAGTAATGAGAATGTCATAGATCATATGACAAAAATATCACATGTTTTATCTCTTTGTATTTATTTTTACTTCATTGTATCATGTTAAAAAAAATACCCCCCGTCGCAGCAGACCTGCGTACTCAGCGAATTTCCAAATTAGTAATATTAATTTTGACCAGAAGAACTTGTAACCAAAATTTCATTACGTGCTCATATAAATAGGAAAATATTGTCTATTCTCCTAATGATACATATAGGGAAAGAGTACGCAGGTATGCTGCCATGAGAAACACTAAAAGTAGATTTTAAGCATAAAAAAATTTATTTGGACCATATAAAGATATATATCAAGTTTCATCAATATCTGTCCATAATTAAAAGTTTGCCTATTCTCCATATGATTAACATGGGAAAAGAGTATGCAGGTTTGCTGCCATGATAAGTACAAAAACGAAGATTTTTTTACATAATGGTTGAATCTCAACCAAATGAAGCTAAATACCAGGTTTCATCCAAAAACATTGGTTAATAATTGAAATAATAACACATCCTTATTCTCCATAAGATTAACATTGGAGCCCCAAAACACAATGTACTCTCTTTAGAATTTTTAATATCTCGGTAACCAATGGAGATAGAGCAAAGCTTCAAAATACTAAATTGTGTGTTTTTTTGAGCTAAATCCAATGGTCAAAATAAAAATTTAAAATTTTTGAAAATTACATATGAAAAATGCAAAAAACCCATTTTTGGGGTACAAAACCCCCCAAAACTACCCCTTCCGGTAGGTCGATATGTCTGGTTTACGAACTCATCCGAATAAACATAGGATTACACATCTCTACCAAATTTGGTCTCGATCGGACCATTTTTATGAGAGTTATCTTGTCTAGGGACACATACATATATACATATATATATATATATAAAATTTTAATGACTATTATTTTTGGTCTCTGGACACCTAAAAACGAAAAAGTAACATGGTCCCGGGCTTAGGTCTTACCATGAGACCTACGGTAATAGCTTATTCCCTATGGGAAATTCGCTAAAAAACTGATTTGTTAATTGTTTTACTTATGCTCAATTGTGTTGAATTAAACCTTTAGTACCAGGTTAACCGAGCCTTGCTCGTTGGTTTTAATTCACTTTTGTTATGTCATGGAAATCAAGCTATCACACTCACCCCTTCAGTCATACTCACCTTAAAATACGCACCACAGAGTGCGTCGGTGTTTCAAATAAAGTATCTAAGTATTAAATCTATCAGACTCTTTACAGATAACAGCTGTTAAAAAACTGCTTAAAATTAACTTTCCTTTATTTTTGTTTACTTTTAGTTGTTATTTCGTTACCAAAATAGCAACCCATAAGACCAATGTTAAAAATTACGATTTTAAAACTTAAATTTAGACCAAATTCGATTTTTTCCGAGATTGAGGCTATTTCTAAACTTATTTTTGGGCCAAAACACTCTTAAATGCAAAGTTTAAGCAAAATCTAACAGCTAGATTTCGAGATCGTGGAACACACATCCCTTCAGACATTCCTCGTATAATAGTATAGGAGTTTAGTACCAAGTTAACCGAGATGCCGTGACCGTACCTTGCTGTCTTTAGATCACCGCACAGGCCTATTGGCCCATGGTGACGGGCAGTGGAGGTTTAAAAAAAAAAGTTAGGTCAAATCTCGTTTAGAAATTGCTAAGCAAATTGCTTCTTTGTATAACTCAAGCGAATCTAAACAAGATATCTGATAAAAATCCATCAGTCATCGGAGACAAAGCTGAACCTCGAAAACTTTCTACATTCGCAGTTGCAGCTCTGAAATGTAGGTCTATATTTTGTGGATATGATAAACACACAAGGGACGTTTGTCCTGCCAGAAACGCCATACGTAAAGCCTGTGGCAAGAAAGGTAATTTTATCAAGGTATGTTGAAAAACTTCTAAACTAGAAACTCATTCCAAGTCATGTGGTAGGGAGTCTTCATCATCTTGTTCTGGTATTTTTTCTCAATCACTTGAGAAAATAATATCTGCTGTTCATCCTGGCCTTTCAAAAGCTACTGTACCTATTGTGGTAAATCACTTGCACGTATCTGCTTTGATAGACACTGGGAGCTCAGCAGTTTCAGCAATGATACTTAAGCCACGTTTACACTGGAGTTGCAGACACGTGTTGGCAACAAAAAATTGCCGATTTTTGTTGCGTGGATGAAAACAGCTCTATTTTTCATTTCAGTTCACCTGTCAACGGGTTACTGTTATCTCATTTAAAATATTTCAACAAATCACTTCCACTGTAAACGCACCTTGCTCTTAATGAAGGCCTTACCCAATACCTACGGGGTGCACGTTGTTTTGCCAACATCAAACAGCATGCTGCTGCTGTAACAGCATCCCCTACGCCAACACTCGCCATCTTGACTGACTGGACGAGTGTTAATACCTTAATACCTTTATTGAAATGGCGACCTAACTCAATAGGTAGTTTAAAGCCAAGTATGAATGAGAAATGAGTGTAGGATGATTGCTGACTAAGGCCGACATTCTCCTTAGACAGGACTGTTAATTCATAGCCCAACGGCCAATGGTATCTAGGGACCTACAGTTTAACGTGGGATCCAAACCACAATTTTGACCTCTTATGTACGAGTACGAATTGGTCTAATTATGAGGATGGTCCTTATGGATGAACTAGTATTCACTAGTGCGGACGTTAATCCTCACCAGGGAATATCGCATCCACAAGCCATTGCTTATAACTATCCACAATTCGTGACCTCCAAGTAGCTGGATTACAGGACGTCGCCACCGTCCCAGTCGGCCTTGCTGTTGCCGATAATAGTTGCAGTGGAACAAGTGACAACAAATTTTGTATGCAACAAAAAGTCGGCAACAAAAAATCGACAACAAAATGTTGCAGACAAAAAATTGCAGACAAAAGTCTGCAACTCCAGTTACACTGGAGTTGCAGACGAGGGTTTAGCTCGAAAACTAAAATAAAAAACTTAACCTTCTCAGATGGGGTCGGTAACTATGGCATCAAACTCTCTCAGTTCTCAAACACAACTGAGCATGTAGAAGCATGTAGGCCTACTGTAGATTAAAGCTACTAAATAATGTATATGAAAATGTGTCTCTCTCTATCTTCCTAACTTATGTACGGACATAATATTTGGACATGATTTACTTGCACGCCACTCTAATCTTGGTGGATCTGCTAATCCACTTGTTGTTAGTTGTTTAGCAGCGACCAAACATAAGCCTGCGTTATTGTTTACACATCTAACCCCGGAATGTAGGCCTATTTCTATCAAGTCTCGTTCTCATTCTGAATCACATGCAAAATTTATTTCTGAAAAGTATCTAATCTATTAAAAGAAGTACACCTGCTTGGCGGGCACAGACCCTGGTCACAGACCCTGGTGAGCTTAAAAAAAAACAAACAATTTAGTATTTTGAATCTTTAAAATAGCTTAACCGGTTATAGAGAAAATTCAAATCAAGTTTCCCATGTTATTCTTACGGGTAAAAATTTAAAAAGTTATATATCGCTTATTTATCAACATATCTTAAAAAAATTTTTATGAACCTTCACTAGGTGGTTAGTAATTAAGATTTTATCAAAAACCCACATGGCAGCAAACCTACACGCTAAATCCCATGGTATTCTCATGGAAAATAAGTGTACAATGGGAGCAAGAGAGATGGAGATACTTAGGTATCTGTTCCTAATCAGCTGATCAGCTGTCTTATGCATATTATTTGTCAAATTTGAAATGTTTATATTTTGTTATTTGTAAAAAAATCATTCCTTTTGCATGGAAGCTTTGAATATGCACTTTTATTACTGTTAAAGTCATTTTATTACAATATAAATATTAATATATAAATTATTAAATAAAAATAATTTACTCAGAAATATAATGCCATTAAATATATTATATTTTATTGTAAAGATTATTAATTATATCAGATAGCCACAAAGGTCTTTGATGTTGAAACAATAATTCTTTAAAAATTTGCTGAGTATCTGGTGCGACGGTTGTATTTTTACATCACGGAGAATAAGTTGATTAATAATTTTTGTAGAATGGATTTTAAACCTGTGTTAAAGATAACTGAGTCAGGTATCAGAGAATTTAAATACTTTTTAAAGAAAGAGCGGTGGGAGGAGGTATTTTTGATAAATGATGTTAATGTAAGTTCAGCATTTTTGTTTATTTTAATTAAAGTTTTGTAAGTAATTCGGTCCAAATCTGACATACGGGTTCTGCCCTACGGCCCTTTAAAGTTACCATGTTATTTTTCATCACTCCTTATACGAAAGTGACAACTTGCCATACAGCTGAGACCTTGGAAAGTAGTCATTTCCCAAACTGTCACCGTCAGCTGATTTTACTGACCTGTACGGAAAGTAATGTTTGTAAACATTACTTTCCGTCCAAGGTAAACAAACTTTTCCGTACAGCAACAATCAGCTGGGTTTAAAACAAATTAAATTTTGAATTCCAGCTTTGTTTACTTTGTCCAATGGCGAAGAATTTACAAAAATAATCCTCCTTTAAAACTTCCACATTTATTAATAATTGCGTCGTGATGAAAAGTATCGTTCACAACTCGTCCGGAAAGCCCATTTCCAGGCTCGATAGTGTTTTCCACGGTCGGCTTCGCCTCGCGCGTAAAACACTATCTCGCCCAGAAATGGGTCACTTTCCGGACTAGTGGTGAAATATACTATTAATGGGAGAAATATTTTATTTGGTTTGTTTACTGTGTGTTGATTATACAGCTGTTATAACTGATGAGGTTATAAGGTTCAAATTTAACTGCAGACTGTTACTATCATCTGTTTGTGAATACTGTAGTTTTATATGACATTGTTGTTTTGTTTATTTTAGTGGTTTGTTTACTTTTGTACATGAATGAAATGCGAAATTTACGGATAGGAGGTGCAAATCTTGGACAACACACCATTTAATATCTTGCAAAAATATAACCGTGTCGCAGCAAACCTGCGTAATCAAAAATTATTAAAGTATTGCAGACTTGTAATACTTGTTACTTGGCGAGTAAGCGCAGCGAACAACCTAAATCTGGCGACGAGTGTGTGCAGCAAATGAGCTGACTCTAAAGGTCAGTGAGCGCAGAGAACGAACTAAATTAACGGCGAGTGAGCGTAACGAATGAGCTGACCCAAATGGCGTTTGAGCGCAGCGAACGAGCTAAACCCTGACAACGAGTGAGCGTAGTGAACGAGCTCACTTGAATTACATATAAAATAGTCACAATTGTTGATTTAATAAATAGTCCCTCCGCTCAATATTGCAAGCAAACAACTGCATTGTATAGAAAACAAAATTCAATTTTACAGAACATCAAAATGTAAAACAATTTACAGAGGTGATAGCATTAAGTCACATTCCATTTAGAGGAAGAGTTTGGTAATTGGTTTTGCAGTTTATCTCATGACAGACAATGGTGAATCGAAATAAAAATCAATAAAACAAAGAGCAAAAAATTACTTTTTAAATTTTTTTTAACCATCTTGGACAAGAATTTCCACCAATTTAAGCAAGATAGATGAAGCATGAGTCCCTTTATGTAATATACTAAGGAAGCTCACACAAGTAGGTACACGAGCATTGCGTGATGAGATTTCACAGCTTTTAAATGCTCAACAATCATAAAATCAAAGGTAAGATTATGTCCAGGGCTGTGATAGCCAGTGATAGTACATTTATTTTTACAATGCAAGGACAAAAACTAACTGAAAAGAATACAACATATGACGTGAAATTGCAGGCCTCATGCTAGTTTTAGTACTTTTTTATCAGTCATATTTTCTAAAGTACCCTAATTGAGTCTAAGTACAAAATGAAGGTCAAACCTCTCACTAACTACTATATCCGTGACAAATTTCAAATTTTCATTTTCATGCCCAACAAAGATTCTAAGCTCCAAACTTTATAAATTTTTAAAATTTTCGATTAAAAAAAATTTATTTAAAAAAACCATGAAAGTCTACAGCTTGTAACTTTGTTAATTTAAAGCACATAACAATATCAATGAAAAAATTAATGAGCTCAAAAGTTTTTGCCTCCTTGTATAAAAAAATGTTCAAATATCCATTTTTGTTATGTTTGAAATTTGAAGAATGATATGGACTTAAAAAATTATTTTTTAGTGTAGGCCTATGTTTATGGCATTTTAATTAATTTCAGATCTTTCTGAAGAGATTGGTATTTATTTGAATATTCTATGATTAATAGAAAAGCAGATATTTAATTTTACCCTGAGCTCTATAATAGCAGAAAATCGGTATTCCTTCAACAAAAAAATGGCCGCCAATGGTTAAATAAAAATATTAAAAATAAACTGATTGCATTATTTAACTTCCAATGTATTGTACTTTCAATTATAAATAAAAAAAAAATGTTGAAGCAACCAAATTATTTTCTTCTGGACCACTTGACATGGATTGACTCGCATACAGGGTGTCCCTGAATTCTCTTACCAACCTATTAAGGTATTATTTCTAGCCTAAAGGCAAGCCTAATACCTAATACAGCCGCCATTTCGTATTTTTAATAATAATTTTAAATTTAAGAACGATTTGTTGTAAAAAATTAGTTTAACTCACAATGTATCAGTTCATAGGTAAATAAGATAGATAGAGAGACTTATTTGAGGCTAGTCACGGTCGTGCCGCTTCCGCGCGAGCAGTTTATAAGAGATTGTCGAGCTGGTGTCATGTCGCAACCACGCTTTACGCGCAGCAACCTGCTCTGAAGCGTGACTATTTGTATTGTATATGCATCGATTTCTATAATTTTTACATTATTGTGTTTTAAATAAAATTTTCTAAGAAATCTGCTAATTTATGTGGGTTTTATACAATTAAAGGTTAAATATTTTAAACAGGAACCATTTAAAAAAATATAAATTGTGAAAAAATGATTATTTTCATTCAATTAAGACCTTTGCCTCAAAAAGTTGTATACCGGTACCTACCAAGTTTTAACTTATTACAACAAACTGTTCTTAAATAAAAAGAATTATTCTTTAAAAATAAAAAATGGCGGCTGTATGGTTAACCATGGAGTTTTGGAAATTTTGAATATCTATGATAGGTTTAGCGTTAAATTTCTTACTACAAAAGCAGTGTAGGTTTTATAAAAAAACTTAAAGAAAATAGTATAAAATCGATAGAGAATTATTAGGCTTATGTTCATTCTAACATCACACATCATCATAACACACGCACATCATGGCGGGCGAACGAACAGGTGTTTCCAGCAGTCAATGCCATTACTCCGTGATTGCGCCCCATTCCACCCCGTTTCATCGCCACGCCATCGCTCACACTCATACTTCCCTGACCATGTGACTATGATCACTCCACCATTTAGAGGGAAAAAGCATGCTTGCCTATTAATATAAAGCGCGGAATTAAAATAATCTGGAAATCAAGAATCACAACTGGAGAGGCCTTAGCATTCTTTATGTCAAAATGTAAATGATAAAAATGCAGTTGTCAGTCGGCGTACCATAAAATCCAAAAAACCATTAGGCTTACAAGTCGGCAGAAATGTTTTTAAACTGTTTTATGAAAAAGAAAAAAAATTTGCTCACTTAAAATTTGGCCTACCTGCAAGTTTTATAAATTTAGAGTCTTAATCTTATAGTCATTTTTAATCTTTTCTCACAACAACACTGAAATGTACAAAACCAATCCAATAAGAACATAAAAACATCTACAGCACCAAAATGCGAGCTTGAAAGACACATAAGTTTAGTATCGTGTTGGTGTTGTTGAGCTCCAAACGCAGGTCGCAACCTGATCTGATGTAGGCCCTATTTAAAGGCTGGGTGGGAACGGGGCCTACGAAAACTACGTTAGTTTTCGTAGGCCCCTAGTCACGCCACGCCTGCGATGGGCCTGTGAGTGCATGTGCGACCAGCACCAGGCAGGCACAACGGTTCTTGTTCCAGGGAATTTCTCGCAGTAGCGCCACCACCCTCAGGGTTTACAATTATTGGTTTGTTTAGAATGAAGCTAAACTAATCATTCTCTGCTCATTTAAATTAAGCTCGTTAATAAAAAGAGCAGCCGTAAAACATTCGAACTTAATCTGTCATTTTTATTTTAACAATGAATGTTCATTGTACACTTTCGGATGTTTTAAATCTACAAAATGTTTTTCGTCGGCCCGGGCCCCCTGTGAGCCCGGGCCCCTATGCATTTGCCCCTTCTGCCCCCCCTTGTCGCCGGCCCTGCATATTATTCAAATCATTTTTACATTTTTTTATCTATTGAAACCATTAGAATGAAAAATAGTCCAAAGGAAGCACCATTAGGTGATTATATTAATTATACTGTCTTTTTTCATTGACAATTCTATATTTTTGTATCGGAGGTCACGCTTAAAAACCTGGTCATTAATCCTACTGAAAAGCTATTAGATACAACGTAATTGGCAGTATTTGTTGTCCCAACTACCACATGTTAAAAAAATATTTGTTTACTATTTTGTGGTCAGCCCATATATTCAGAACGGCTGACATAAGGTAAAACAATCCTCCTAATGCGATTTTACACATATTATTTCAAACATACCATGTGTATTCACCATTTGCAACCCCAAAAAAACTTTGTTTTCAAAATTACACATAGTTCAAATATAGGATAACAATTCTTGTTGTGAATATAAACTCTGAAAATTAATACAAAGAGAAAATAAATTTGTGACCTCCCGTTACAGTATGTGACCTCTGTTACATGTTTGTGACATCTGTTACAAGCTTTTGCTCCTGACAAATGCATATTAACATTTTAAGCATGAACTCAGGGAAATCAAATACAAATTCAAGTATAAAACGGTTTTAATAAAAATCTAACAAGATCAAGAACAACGATCACGAAATTAATCGCCAAGTCTGGGCCGTTCTTTTCCTCCACCATCCCTGAAAATAAGAAGGACTTCAAAAATCAACAAATTTCAAGATGAAAGCTGAAATAGTACTAAAAACGTTAATTTTTAAACTTATATCGTTAAACGTATGAAAGTAAATACTGATGTTTTGATTTAACAAATAACTTAAAGAGACTTAAAATAAAAAATATTACAGTTATTTAATTTTTAAAATTAAATTTCATTAATTTAATTCTTATTACATTGATTATTAATTCGTTATATAATTCTTTAAGCTGTTGATCTGCATTCTGAAAATATAAAAATAAATTTTCTAATGATGGCTTATTGTATGAATTTTTAATTCTAGACTAATCTAAGGGCCTGACTAAAAAACCTGGTCTCATTCATTAAAAGTACGAATAAATTTTTCTTTTTACTTTTATGTCGGCTAAGTAAGCAATTTGTGAACTGGCAAATATAGGATATTTACAATAGGCTATGTCCCAATTTGTTACATTTATAACATTTTATACCTGGAACTTTACTTAACCTTATACCAAATAGGCTATGTAGCCCAGAAAACCCCTCCCCAATAAAACTATCCAATAACCAAGAACTAAATAAAAATCTTTATTTTCACTTGAGTAACTATTCATTACGATCTGATCTTATTGAGGCAAATGTACTACAACATATAAAAGAAATAAGTAAACCATTTTTGCTTAAAACACAAAAAATAAAAACTTTAAAAACATATTGTCATATTTTTAAAATAATTTTTTTTAAGAAAAAATACTATTTTTTATACTTAGGACACTTATTTGATAAAACAAATACAAATTTTAAATAAAATCCAATTGTTCTTTAATTTGTTCAAACATTTTAAAATTATCAAAAATTGTTCTACTTTTTGCAATTAATACTGTATACAAAACTATTAACTATCTTATATATCAAAATTTACAATCAAAAACAAATATTATACATCAATAATAAATAATATGTAGCGTTACATTAATCAGTTGAATCAGCGGTCACAAAATGTATCGGAGGTCACACAAAACATCGTAGTAATTGCGACCGCCAATACATGGACCGCCGATACGTCATCACTTGTTGATCAAGAAAGCATCAAAATGGCGGACGCTAACGAAGCGGCAAGCCGGCTTTCATGATCGAGCCATATTACGCACGATCTAAGTCAATATCAATGCTTAGCAATGTATCTCTTCTATGAATTAAGTCATGTACCGTTGTTACACTGGGAAAGTTATACGTGACATTTTTAATGAACAAAAGTACTTACCTTTACATCTAAATTAGTGCCAGAAAACAAGCATCATTTCCACTGCAAGACGCATGACACAACTGAATTTACTTCGCTAATGGCTGATGTGCGCGCTGGTGTTGAACTGCGGCGTAAATAAGACAGGTTACCGCCGATACCGATGAGAGGGGAGACGCAAGTTTCATCGGCGTTTGACACTTAACCCTCCGAGCGTTCAATATAGCACCCCTGGAGCGTTACGCATTTTTTGGTTTTGCATACTTTCAAATAAAAATTAGTAAAAAATATATTTTAAGACCTAGCACTATAAATGTATATATTATGAAAGTAGATAAAATGGACTACCTAATAATACAAAATTGTTTACCCTTACTTATTGCTACCAAAATTAGACTATAGGTTAAAAATTAAAAAATTACAAACAAAATTTTTGTGTAGGCTATAATTTTGCTCTCCCCCAAAATATTTTTGGATACACATAGGCCTAATTAAAATTCCAAGATATACATTTTGTTTAGAATTTTATGCAGTTCAAGAAAATATATAATTTATATAGGTTTGAAGTATTTGAAAATAATGTATGTTGAATAAAACCAAATATGTCCTACGGTACTTACCCTAATCCCATAAGAACACATGTAAAACCAAGCTAGGAATATTACACTAATTCCTACTCATATTTATAATTATAAATTCGATAAAACATATTAATTTATTCCAGTAATGTAAATTAAAGGTATTAGTAACACTTTTAATCATTCATAACCTTAAAACGATTGGTAAAATATGGATTTCGTTATTTACAAAGTTAGGCCTAGCAGATGGTAACAGTTTGTTTACCAGATGTTTCATTGCATATTACAAACAACCAATCACGTTCTGCCATTTGAAATGGTGTTTTTGGATAGCTTAGAATCTCCTGGTAACAGCGGTAGCGTTCACGGGTCCGTTTCTGTCATTCACTATAAAATTACGTCAATTTTTTAAAAGGTCGAAAAATCGACTCAAAAGCTCGGAGGCCGAAAAGCTGGGCCGAAAAATCGACGGTTAACGCTCGGAGGGTTAAATAACATTATTTGGCGCGTAACAGCTGCATAATACGTTTCTCTATAGGCCTATATCTTTAAGAGTTGCAATAAATATATCATTCAATTCTTTGATGGATGAAAGTATTTAACCAGCATCTTTAATCGTAAAACTCTGTCGGGGGACGAGTGACCGCCGATACTTTCGCCTCTTCTTCTCAACACTGTTTCAAAATTTCATTTCATTTGGTGTATTAAACCCCTTCCATACTAACTGTAGAGACCTTATCCTAAAAAATAAATATTTTTCCGATGTTTAATTGCCAATTTATATTTGTTTATCTACAAGGGACACAAATTGTACCTTATTCAAATTTTGACCCGTAGGCCTCTGTATTCTACATACTGTAAAACTTTGCTTGTTATGTCTCACATGATACCTAGTTAGGTTAGGTTAGATTAGGTTGGGTTAGGTTAGTTTAGTTAGGTTATGTTAGGGCCTAGTTAGTGTTATTTTAGATTAAGTTATATGTTAGGTTAGGTTCCGTGTCTTTTGAGTACCTACCCTTATGACATACTTTTAAAATACTGTAGTTCATCTGATGGATTTTCCGACCCTTTTGCACCATTTTCCGGCTTATTTATAATCGAAATAATTCTTACATATTCGTGATCAGCGTAAAATCCCGGTTAATTTGAATACCCACTCGACGTAATTCAGAATAAATGGGTAATTTTTGGTTTTTCCGATTTACCGAGCTTTTCCGGGGGGATAAACTGTCATTTTCGGAATCAGCGTAAAATTTCCGACATATTGAAAAAAAAATTTTGATTTTCCGATGGTCGTAGCTAAATGCACGAATTAACCTAAGAGTTATAAGTATCTGGTTCTATACCGTACTAAAACTCCCCAGCAATTTTTCAGCCAAATCGGTTCAACCATTCTTGGCTTGTAAAAAACTAATTTAAAATTTACAAATTTAAAGAAATAGATTAAAGTTTAGGCCTAATAGCCTATTAATGGTTATGATCTCTTTTTTTATGGAAGCCTGGGTCAATATTTTAAAGGGAAGAAATTTATGTAAGTTTAAATATGTAAAATAGGCCTAGGTAAAAAACTGGCCAATATGTTTAGTAGTTATCAATGGTAAATAACTTTCACGATTGAATATCGCAACCATCCCTAGTGACACTTAGTTCTGATAAGCAACACTACTAAAGCCTGTGACAGATAACCTTAACTTACCTAAAGGATGGTTAATATGCTTCAGTAAAATTACAAATTTTCTTGTATGAACCATTTTTTTCCCAGCTGACGTTTTAACAGATGAAAGGATATTTTTGTTTCAACACGTAAATAGTAAAAGAATCGTAAGAAAATAAATAATTCTATGCACCCGAATACCTTAACAAGTAAAAGTGGCACACAACATCAACAACAATTTTTTATTTTTGAAAATAATGCTAAGGTTTTCAATTAACCATGCAGCCTCAAAGTATACGGGTTGCTTCATAGCTTTCTTTCAGAAAAATGTGAATTTGTTTATAGTCATGTTTTATTTGTAGCCTGTTGTTTGTTGGATTCAATTTTTTCGATATTTTATTTCACATTTATTTCACCTGGTAACAATAACCAGGTGTTACTTATACAGGTATGTACTTATGATATTCATAATAATTCTATGAGAGTTTCTTTGTAATAATTAAGTACCAGGTTAACCGAGCCTTGCTCGTTGGTTTTAATTCAGTTTTGATATAGTGTCATTCATTAGAGCTATTAAATTTCCCCCAACAACCAACTATACCTCTTCACAGTTAACAGCTGTTTCAAAAAGTCTGCTTAATATTAATGTTTTTTTTTTTTTGTATACCTTTCGTTGTTATTTCGTTACCAAAATAGCAACCCATAAGACCAATGTTAAAAATTACGATTTTTAAACTTAAATTCTGACAAAATTCGATTTTTCCTGGTATGGAGGCCTTTTCTAAACTTATTTTTGGGCCAATACACTTTTAATTGCAAAGTTTAAGCAAAATCTGACAGCTAGATTTCGAGATCGTGGAACACACATCCCTTCAGACATTCCTCGTATTATAGTATAGGATTGAGGAGGTTGGTGGAAAAACCTCCACCTCCACCTTGTGTTTTTACTGAGTTATAATTTTTTTTTTCTGAATGCTGTCCACGAGGTAGCATGGCTTCAGCTGGAGGAAACAGTCTTGTGCAGACAAACCTTGTGAGTTATTGATAAACGTTGTATTTGTTTTCTTTGGGTAAAAATTGGTGTTAAAACGAGCTAGTTTGTAGAATTGCAAATTATTTTTAAAATAAAAGAATGAAAATTATAAAATCAGATGTTACTCAGATAGGTAATTAGAATTCCTGTATTAGATTCAACATGTGGTTCAAAAAAAAATATATATATATATACACCAAATAAGTGCAGAACCAGTATGCCTACAGTACTTTGAAACAGTCTAAAAGGCGAAGTGAACGAAGTGAGCGAAATAAACGAGCTCAAAGTGAAGGCGAGTGACTGCATCGAACGAGCTCGTCTTGGTCTTGAACAAGCTTTTTAGCTCTTGGCATTTTAGCGCACCCTCTATAACTGATATTACTATACAGAATTATTTAAGTTTGCCGAGAAAATTCTCGGCCCCCAGGTACTGAATACAAATCAAATCAAATCAAATTCGTTTATTTTCGATAACACATACAATTGATAATTTACAATGCACAATATTATAATATAACGAAACAATAATTTCTACTAAGTAAAATATTAATAATGGAATAAGTGCCTACATAGGCAAAACGCCTGTGTGTAGGCACAAGCCGCTATAAAAATGTCAATCATATTATTTTTTTTGTTATTTTTTTTTTTAGAACGAGGCAAGGTATTTTGCAAAAATTGTTCAAAAACAACTAATGGTGATGAAGCATATTTCAGTTTAGTAATAAAATTATTTAAATTGTGAACACAATAAAACTAACTACGGTGGGTGACTGACACGCGACGACGACCGTTGGGCTGAGTCCAGTCCTGTAAGTTTTTGTGAAAGTCCTGTACTATTGTTGAAGGTGGATCTACCTGTAACCGGATGTGACGACCGCCTCTGTTGCCTCCCTTCCTATATTAGACAACCATTTCGTTACCTTTTTCTTTAAAGTGAGAGTTTTATAGTTTCTAAAATGTTGCAGTTGTGGAGGAAGATTTCTAATGAGAATTTGTGAGATGTAATGAGATTTAGTAACTGAAAAAGTTCTGATTAATTTATCCACTCTAACTCTTAAAGTCAGAGAGCTGCGTGTATGGTAATTATGTTCAAAAATTTCCAAGTTTTCATCAAAATGCTTGAATATGTACATTGATAAAGTTTTAACATAAATTTGTCTTAAGTTAAGAACTTAAAATTCGTTAAAAAGATCATCAGTGGGAAATCTACGCCCTTCACCAAGTGCAGCTTTAATTATCGATTTTTGAATGATATTTAAGGGCTCCAAGACAGACCGATAACCTCCACCCCAAGCAATGATACCCCCATGAATAATGACTGGCAATAAGCGTAATAACAAATTTTAAGTTCAGTATCGCAAAAAGGTTGTCTAAAAACAAAAATGAATTCCCTGACTTTGTTTTTTAAATAATACACGTGGGCCGACCTATTCATACTGCTATTAAAAACAACCCCTAAATATTTGTAAGAGTCTACCTTTGTAATTTCCCCACAGTTACAATGTTGAGATGAAGAGTCTCCACAAGAGTGAAGTTTCAAGAAGTTGAATTTTGCATTTAAGTTATACTTGAGAGCTATTGACATGAATTTAGTTTTGTTTATATTGATGGTGAGTAAATTTTGGTCAAACCATTTTTTTACCAAAGCAAGATCTCTCGTGGATAACTCTTAACCCTCGTCCCAATTAGAACCCTCAAATAAGATAACCGTGTCATCTGCAACTAAATATATTTTACCCCCATTATTAATGTTCGCTAAGTTATTTATGTAAAATAGGCCCCAACGTACTGCCTTGGACCACCCCATAATCAATTTGTCGTTCCTCACTCTCAAAACTACAGATAGAAACAATTTGCCTCCTATTTGAAAGATAACTTGTCAAACCATTAGAGTGTTTTACCTCTACAGCTTATTAGGTTCATTTTGTGTAAAAGTTTAGTTCTGTCCAAAGAGTCAAAAGCTTTGGCCGGATCAAAAAAAGCCAAAAGACAACGTCTATTGTTATTTACAGCAATATTTATATCTTTATTTAAATTAAAGAAGGCATTGGAAATATTTTTATTTTTTCTAAATCCATACTGACAATCAGTTAAAATGGAATTTATTTCTAAATAATCAATAAACTGCTCTTTTACAATTTTTTCTATCATCTTTGAAAAAACGCTGAGGAGAGATATCTGTCTGAAGTTGAATTTTTCAGTGAATGACGATATTTTATACAATGGAAAAACTTTAACAATTTTTAAAATGTCAGGAAAGGTGCCGGAAACGCTACTCAGGTAGGCAGTATGAACTAGATAAAAAATAAGCCTGCATTATCCTTAAGGAGGGAAGCGGGAAGTCTATCACACCCAGGCGCAGACTCACGACGTAAACTGTTTATATGTCGTAAAATGTCAAGTTCTGTCACTGGTGTAAGATTGAAGGTAGTGTCCGTCGCAAAGTCTAGGTCGTTGACTACTGGTGGGCCGCTGACGTCAATAGCATTAGCAAGATTTTGTCCGACTTCAGAAAAATAAGTGTTAAATGCATTGGCTACTTCCTTACAAATATTATTGTTTAATTCTGAAGAACTAATTAGGGATCACCCACTGATCAAAATTCGTCCAAATAAAATTCAGTTGATCTTGAGCCAATTTTCAAATCTTATATAACTGAAATACCTGTTTTTCCTCACTTGATAGCATTTGTTATTACAACAGCTGTCTAATAATTTAATCAATTATCTTTTCCCCATAAGATTAACATTGAAACTTTGGAAGCCTGCAAGGCGAAGTGATTAAAATGGTGTGATTAAGGGGTCGATGTGAATTAAATAGTAGTGAAAGAAACATGTTTGCATATTAATATATAGACGAGTTTATACAGGCTTTTTACGAACAACCTAGAAATATTTTGTATATTTGTTACTTAGGTTGAGACAATAAAAATATGTAGACATATGTCATAAAATGCTTTGTTAAGCCACTAGCCACCATTTTGCTTTTACATAACCCATGTAGCAGAAAATTGTTGGGCCAACGTTGGGTTGAAGTCTTAATACATTGTTGGTCAACAGTTGGCAATGTCCGCCTTAACAACAATGTCCCAACCAACGATTCCTGAATACTGGACCATCATTGACGTTAGCAGTTGTGTTAATCAAGTAAAAAATGTAGTAAAAATGTGCAAATGATTATTTTTACATTAGAATTTATGAATGAATGCATTTCTGCATTCAACAAACAGATTGAAAATATGTAAATAAAACTGAGCAAAGGACCCCACCCGACCAGATTTGAACCTTCAACCTTTCACTGAGTGTCCTGACGCTCTAAACTCTTGAGCCACCTCAACTTTGGAAGAAGATGCATCTTCTTCCACAGTTCAGGTGGCCCATGGCCCAGGCATTCATTCCTTTGCTCAGAATTTGGTCGAACTAAAAGAGTCGGCCCAAAATTGAAATAAATTACAAACTGAACATTTTCAGGTGTTAAAACATGTTTCCAAAATTTTAGACTGTCAAAAAATTTAATTCTATGTATTTGATTTACCAACAAACCATTTTTGCCAACTATGTCCAAACGATTGTTTGGATTGTTAGTAACAAAAGACTTAATTTAAAGGACCAATACGTTGACAGTCGGTTGATTTACCAATCCACCATATTTTAACCAAATGCCAACGTTGGGCCAACAATGCGTGCTATTTGGGAATATTTTTTATTCCCGTGACTGTTCGTTGTGTAAGTTCATATTTGGCATGAACCATTATGACACCAATGTCTGTTTTCTAGAAAAAATATTTTTCCGATGAGTATTTTAAAAAATGGCGGCTATATTTAAAAATGTTAAACTCAAAAATCTCAAACTGGTAAATTTTATAAAAACTGTATAACACAAAAAAATTGACGAAAAAATTGTCTAACTAAGTTACTAATACCAAGTTTGTAAGGATAAGGTAACAAAATAACCGAGTTGTTGTAATTCCTAAATTTGAATTTTATAATGGAAAAACCAATATTTCTGCAGAAAAATCTCAATAACTCTGTTATTTGTTAATTAGTTAGGTAATTTCATTTGTCAACTTTCGTGTCTCTAGTAAAATTTCGATAAAATTTACCAGTGTGGAGATGTTTGATTTTGAAATTTTAAATAGCCGCCATTTTTTTCCTGAAAATATACATTAATGTCATAAAGGTCATAAAAATGAACTTAATACAACAAACCGCCACGGAAATCAACATTATTATGTGTCATAAACCAAATGGTGGCTGGCGGCTTGACGAAGATTTTTGCGACACATGTTTACATAATTTTAGCGGATTTCTCGTAGGGAATAAGCTATTACCGTAGGTCTCATGGTAAGGCCTAAGCCTGGGACCATGTTACTTTTTCGTTTTGAGGTGCCCAGAGACCAAAAATAATGGTAATAAAAATGTATATATATATATATATCTATGAATGAGGTTTAAAGACATATATACCTTTAAACTCCATTCGATTAAAAAAAAATTGAAATTTCACAAATATAAATTTGCAATAGGCCTATAGGGGTATATTAAAAATACTATTGTCATATTTTACAAAAAATATAATTTAAATGCAATTAACATCATTATACATTACTGACGGGTACGGTTGCACAGTGCTGTTTAGCTTTTTAGCTGAGGCCTCACAAATCAGTAGTCACCGGTCTCCGGTTCGATTCCTGCCGACGTAATGTCACTCTCAAACCCCACGGCTAGCATACCTATGCGAATTAATACCTGCTTCAAAATCAAAGTCTGTATAGGAAAAAGCATAACTTCTTCCTAAGGTCTGCTGAATAGCTATTTTTGTGTTCCGGATATGAAGCGTCAAAACTAAAACGGAAGTCAAGTTACGTTATAATATTTACCATTACACAGCTGATTCAAAAAGAGAATGAAGCAGTCTTGCCACGGGTACGATATTTATCGTAACGACACCATTACTCTATTTACCGTGTGGATTATTAGTTAATAACAAACCATTAGATAATGACCAAATTAACAATTATCACTCAAGGTAAAACTAAAACCATAAATTCTACCCTAGTTTGCTTTGAAATAAATTATTTAAGTAATACGTGAGACAAAAAACCTCCAACGCAAACGATATCGATTGTTGTTTCCTGTAGCGTTGGCAACACTTGCAGGTAACAAAGAGTAAAATGTTGGTTTTTAACACTTTTTTAACTAACAAAAACTCTATGGCGACATCCACGGATGTCGCAGAAACTGACATTTTCGCTCTCATGGGATGTAGCTCACCTGGCACTACAGTCATCTTGCCTTAAAATCACCGCAGGGGTTTATAACGACGAGCATTAAACATTTTAAATAAAAATGTCAATAAAATATTGCTTCATCAATTTTTTAATTAAAACTACAGTAAATAAGCAGAAGGGTAATTTACAAAAACATAAAAGATAACAAGCTTATGAACAAAGGCAGGATATTCAACAAAATGCCGGGTCCCGCTATAGGAGGACAAAGCTTTGTTAATTTGTGAGAGTAAAAATGGTTTTTATTTGGACGGGTTCCAAAAGTCTCCAAGCTCACTTGTTTATGTCGTTGTAAATGAACAAAGTTAGCTTTTCCACGATAAATGTTCAGTCAAAAAGTTACAGTTTGGTATTTTGCTGTTGGTTGCATAATATACTTTTGTACTGTTGGAAGAGAGTATTTTATTTCCCCCATTTTATGTAAAAAATGTTAACTCTAAAGTATTTTTTCCTTTAAAAGGTCTATTACATTGGACGGTCATTATTGTGGTTGTACTTTTATTCCTAATTTCGTAGCAAATAAAAATGAGAATTTTTTCCAAAATTAACATAATAATGATAAATCAAAGATTCAAATTCAAAAATGTATATTTAAAATACATTAATATTAACATAAAATTCCAATTATTAATACAATTTTGTGCCAAAGCATATTACCAAAATGATTTACACTTTCCCAATAATTGAAACTAAATTCACCTAATCTTATCTTATACTCTAAAACATCAAGCAAAGTTTGTACGGGCAATGTTTTTTTTCTCTCCAAGTATTGTTTTTTTTTTTTTTTTTTTTTTTTTTTTTTTTTTTTAGTATGGGGGTTTTGGGTTTTGGTCACGAGAATTTTGTCCTAGAGCCATTCAAAGTTTCCATCTTATCCTTATACAGATTTTTAAATTGAAAAAAAATCAGCTGATAACTTTAGATATAAAAAAAATGTGTTACATATTTACCTGTAGTTTAGGAAAATTATACTAAATCACAACACCCTTCTGCTTGGCTAGAGAGCGAAGCGAACGAGTTAAACTTAATAAGGAAGAGACGAGTTAGCGGAGCGACCAAACTTTGTGTGAGGACGAAAGTAATAATTTTACCGAGCTTAAGCTCTGTCCCCCTAGTACTGGTAGAAATTCAGCAAAAATATCAGTTGATCTGGACCCAATTAGTTAAAAAAACGTTTAAAACTTAAACATCTGTACTTTTTGTTTTGCTAGCATTTGTCATTACAACAGCTGTTAAATTATTTAATCAACTGACATTCTTCCATAAGATTAACACTAAAACTTTAAAATCCTGTAGGGCGTATCCCGGGAGGGGGGGGGGTGATGTGAATTAAAATGCGATTCTGCTCATCGACAGGACCCCACCTTTTTAACAGTATGCCGGGGTTTTTTTATTTCTATGTAGTCAGGGAAATATACGGGAAAATAGGGTCGAACCTCGGACAAATTGTACTCCCAAAAATTTTGTCGTTAATGGGTCAAGTGACAAGTAGTAAACGTGGAAAAAAAAGTTTACCAAAATCGGACCATGGGAAATTGGTAAAAAACCACCATTTTTAAAATCTTATATACCTACCATGTTAATGGGTTAGGTGGCTTATGAAGCACCCCACTCTTCTTAGGTTTTGTGTGAAATTAGTTAGAGAAATTAAACTTTAAATATCTTATTTGGATCGCCAATGCCTAATTTTGAGACACTTCCAAACATTTTAGTCCTAATGGGGGATGGCCCACCAGGAGTCAGAAGAAAATCTTCAATGTAAGCATAGGTTGATATGTACATCAAATTAAAGGTCTTGTTTAGTAGAATACAATGCCGCAAACCCAACCTAAAAAGGACAACCGAGCCCGAAATGGCAGGCGATCAAATTTGCAGTTAAATCATATACTTAACAAAAATAGTAAAATGTAATAGGCCTAACAAATTGTATGCAACATATATGTGTACGGATAATACTAATAACTTTTGAAAGGTACTTCTGATTTTAATTAAATACTCTAATAAGATATAAGACCAAATCAATTTTTATGACCATCTATAAACCAGTATAATTGTATTATTCGAATGGGGTTATTATTTTTCAAAAGGGTCAAAAAGATTTGTTAGCATATTCTTACTCCAATAAAAAAATATAATAACTATTTAAACTGGCACCATTTAAAAGTAATTGAAAAACGAAGAATTTAAAATTTTAACTTGCAACTAAGCTTAACTGATTACGGAGGAAGTACAATAATATATTTCCTATGTTATTGTAATTTGAAATAAACACAACCCTGTATCTCGTTTATTTATTATTATAACTGAATTCAATTTTATAGGTATATGTCTATTCACTAGAAAGGATTTGACTTATATTTGGCTACACCTCCATGGCAGCAAGCCTACATACTTGTTCCCTTTGTGTTTATGGAGAAAATTAAAAAAAAGAATACTGATTTCCGTTGAAAATTCGCTGAGTACGCAGGTCGGCTGCGACGGGAGTACATGTATTAGGATTATTATTTTATTATACTCTGAAATCTGTAAAAAAATGAACATTTTGCTGTATAAAATATTTTATTAGGTTTAAAAAAAAGGAAGTAACCTAGCTTAAAAACAGAATATGAAGATCCCTGTGTTATTCCTATGAGATATAAATAAAATGCTACATCTCTCTTATTAATGAATAATTTTAATAAAATATGAGTGGTATTTTACTGGTTATTATTTAATTGTGATTGTATAAAACTTTCAAAGCTCAGCAAACCTACTACACACACCTGCACTTGTGGTTTCTTGAAAATTAAAAAGTACTTTAATTGTTTTTGTATTTTACTAATTACGCAGGTCTGCTGCTACAAGGGTGCTTTTTTGCTTCATACAGTTACTACTCATCTTTATGTACTCAAATGAATCAAGAAACTTGATTTACAGTGGGGTTTTATTGAAGTAAAGTCGTAATAACTTGATAAAAATGGGTATTGTCCGCCATTTTGAAAATTCGTCAAAATGGCGAACTTCCCATGGAGGAATTTTGGTAAACTTTTGATATGTTATTGATTTTACACCAACTATCACAATAAAACATTAAAATTTGGGAGTACAATTTGTCCGAGGTCAAAGTCTATTTTTCCCCTACTAATGTTGAGAAAAAAGTATGAAACAAAACATGCTTGTCTATTAATAAAAGAAGATGGTATACTACACAGTACCGTTATTTTTAATGTTTTTATAATACCGTACCGAGTTCCATGGCAAAGTGTAAGACTACTTCAACACTGCAATGCTGCCGCTATCTGTCAACAGAGTTTGATATTTAATGGTCCATTGAGCTTGAACCTATAAACAAGCCACTGTTGAATTTCCTGTTAATTTCCTGTTGTGACGCGATTCAGTTTGTACAACTGCGCTACATTGTCCTTTATACAGTTTGAAAGGTTTTTTTAAAAATTGTTTTGTGACCAAGACAAACTGTTTGATACATTTTATCATTTATTAACATAAAAAAAAACTTATAAAGACTCGTGTCATGGTTAAACTTAAACATTTTTTTCTAGAAAATGACATGAGTAATTATTAATACTTATTAATACCTCCTGATCGAAATTCTACTATTAACACTAAAATAGCTCATGCACATGCCAGACTCTCTTTACTTTACCCCCTTAGTACCAGGGGGACCGAGCTTAAACTTGGTAAAATTATTACTTTCGTTCTCACACAAAAGCTCGTTCGCTGCGCTCACTCGCCCTCTTCCATTTTTAAAACGAGCTCTTTCGCTTTGCTCACTCGCCAGTCGCTTTGCTCACTCGCCAGGCCGAAGGGTGGTATACTGTGGTATAATTTTCCTAAACCACAGGTTAAAGATGTAACAAACACATTGGTTTATATCTACAATTAGCAGCTGATTTTTGTTCAATTTAAAAAAAAAAACCTCCATAAGGATAACATGGGAAATTTGAAGGGCTCTAGGACGAAAACCGGATTTTTCCCAGACATGGAACCAGCTCCAATCGATTTCTGGTGGCTAAAACCTCCATATTCAATCAAAAATCTAAAATCCTTTGAGCGAAAAAAAAACTTTGTCCGTACAGAGCTTGTTTTAGATTATAAGATAAACCGAAATTCTAAATTAAAAACTAAATGTACGTTGTTACTTTTGGTAAATAAATAAAAATAATATAAATTCATATATATTATTTCAAATAAATTTAAAAATAATATAAATTATAATTATAATTATAATTATAAATTAATATAATTATAAAATATAATTATAAATTATAATTATAATTATAATTATAAATTAATATAATTATAAAATATAATTATAAATTATAAATAAATTCAAAATATATATTTTGAGGCCAGTCCTCAAACTACGGGTGTCAAGTTTGGGGAACTGCCAGTAAAACCCATTTAAAGAAAATTTAGACATTTCAAAACAAAATTTTACGCCTATCCGTTAATGCCCCTTGGTTTGTTAGAAACTCACAATTGCAAAGGGATCTAGAAATTGAACCTATCGAAGAATTTACAAAGAAATTTAATATCAAAATTTTACGATAACACAGTGTCATCTGATCTCCCAACTATATCCGGAATTTTTGATCAGTTATTAGAAAGTAGAAGATTAAAACGAAGAAACATAAAAGAACTAATACATTAAATAATATGGATTAATTAACACTTAAAAACTTTACATTTACACTTAAGCTTGTTTCTTTTTAGTCAAGAGGTAACAATTAATTGTGTTTCCTCAACATGTTACTTAATATTGTACGTTAATATATTATGTTCAAGATACAGTGTAAAATACGTAAGTGTTGAGCCTCTAAATAAAGATTTGAAAAAAAGACTGTGAAACATCTGTTCTTGTTGTTTTTCTAGCAGCTTTTTTTACAGCAGCTGTCTATTGATTCAATCAATTATCCTTCCTCCATAAGAGTAACGTGGGAACTTTGAAAGTCTGTGGGGCGTAGCCCTGGAGTCCGATGTGAATTGGAATGTGATTCTGCTACAGGACTTTACCTTTCTAACGGTTTGTGTAAAATTTTTTAACACCCTTGCATCGACTATTATTTGCAAAATATAATAATGTAAACTTTGTCTGCGCTAGATTATGCGGTTTATGATTTATCTAAGAGGTTTTCACTCTGAAACCGTATGAATTCTTCTCCTAAAGGTAAAAATTAACTTAATCGATAGTAAGTATTTGTACTATACTAAAACTATACAATGCTTCAAATAATTTAAAGTATTTTTGTTTTGTTTTACAGTTATTGGAAATTTTACTGAGTAAAGTTTACTCATACAAAATACAAAATATTGCTGATGCAAAAATACAGACGATTTATTAACTATCTAATCTATCTGTGTAAATCAAACAAAGAAGCCGCTGGACTAGACTAGGATTATTGGATGCTCCTTCCCGATAAGTCCCACAATTTATTTAATTGTGGGACTTAATTAATTTAATTAATTGAATTAGCTGAAGTTGCTAAATTTTTCATCTCGGTCTTGAACATTTAGTCTAATCTGGACTTCGGCCTAGGCCTTAACGAGCGTTAATTTGGTGTGAGGCCAGACATCAAGACAGCTTGTGCGACCAAAAGTTTAGGCCCTTGAGGATTTTCACCGTCGGAATTTGGAACTAAATGGTACCAAAACTTGTGTTTCCCACATGTACAGATTTGAAATGTGTTACTGCCAAATAAATCCCAGTTAGTTAAATAGCTTTAGTAACAGTTTTCAGTCCAAATATCTTCTGATTTTATATGGTTTTCTCTTTCATGGTGAGTAGTTTTTTTATTTTGAATAGTTTAATGAAAATAGATATAGGCAAGTTTGTTTGGTTTAATAATAATAATAAACAACAACAACAATAATAGTAATAATAATAATAATTCGTTACATTTGAATTCTCATATTGAATTAAAAATAGGTTCTTTTAGCGAATTTCCCATAGGGAATAAGCTATTACCGTAGGTCTCATGGAAAGACCTAAGCCCGGGACCATGTTACTTTTTCGTTTTGAGGTGCCCAGAGACTAAAAATAATAGTCATTAAAATTTTTATATATATATATATATGTATATATATATATATATATATGTATATATATATATATATATATGTATATATATATATATATGTATATATATATATATGTATGTGTCCCTAGACACGATAACTCTCGTAAAAATGGTCCGATCGACACCAAATTTGGTAGAGATGTGTAATCCTACGTTTATTCGGATGAGTTCGAAAACCAGACATATCGACCTACCGGAAGGGGTAGTTTTTGGGGGTTTTGTACCCCAAAAATGGGTTTTTTGCATTTTTCATATGTAAATTTTAAAAATTTTAAATTTTTATTTTTACCATTGGATTTAGCTCAAAAAAACACACAATTTAGTATTTTGAAGCTTTGCTCTATCTCCATTGGTTACCGAGATATTACAAAGTCTAAAGACAGTACATTGTCTTTTGGGGCTCCAATGTTAATCTTATGGAGAATAAGGATGTGTTAATATTTCACTTATTAACCAATATTTTTTGATGAAACTTAGTATTTAGCTTCATTTGGTTGAGATTCATCCATTTAAGGTAAAAAATCTTGGTTTTTGTACTTATCATGGCAGCAAACCTGCATACTTTTTTCCAATGTTAATCATATGGAAAATAGGCACCCTCTTTTATTTATGGACAGATATTGATGAAACTTACTATATGGCTTTATATGGTCGAAATAAATTTTTTCTATGCTAAAAACCTACTTTTAGTGTCCCCCATGGCAGCATACCTGCATACTCTTTCCCTATATATTAAGGAGAATAGACATTTATTTCCCTATTTATGAGCACGTGATGAAATTTTGTTTACAACTTTAGCTGGTCAAAATTAATATTATTAATTTGGAAATTCGCTGAGTACGCAGGTCTGCTGCGACGGGGGGTATTTATGATAGAAATAAACACAAATTCATAATCTAAGCACTATTAAATATATATAATACAGTATGAATATAAGCGCATACTTATCGAGGGACAGACTATATGCACGTTTAGACTAAAAAAACTTAAATTTTGTGCATGTGTCTTTATTAATCACAAAAAAAAAAAAAATACTTTTCAAAATTACTAATGGTTTAATTGCAATATCACATTTCATCTACATAAAAAAAACTCTTTGACTAAATTTTTCCAAACAAGCACACACCCTTAAATCTTTAGAAAATAATTCCAAACTCTCTTTGATCCCTTAAAACAATTATTTTATCATGAGAATAAAAAGATAATCGAGTTATAAAACCGAAGCTGATGCTCCGGAGTAAATGGAAACTTGATGTGTGTTTGATGGCCGAGGTTTATCTGGGAGTATAGGAGTGATGGCCGGTACGTTGTGGGCAATACATGAGGAACCTACAACACATCTCATGTGAAATTAGCACTCTACTGGTCCCGGCATGTCGGAAATGTGTCTGTTATGGAAAACTCTTTATCGATGTAGGTTTAATTAGCCCTACTTTGTTCGATTAAAATATTTTAATCCATGGCTCATAATCCAATGGTAATTAATACCATTAGAATACCAATTACGGTGGATGTAGCTTTGCTGATTTGGTGGTTGCAATTTTAATGGGTTAGTTAGATAAAGTTAAGTTGGATCTTTCGAGGCGTTGGCAAAAGATAAATAGTACCGTAGCATCACACCTGGGTACTCAGTGAATTTCCAATAGATATTTTTTTTTCATTTTGTTCAATCAACAAAGTATTTTTAGCGAATTTCCTTTGGAATAATGCTATCACCGTCGTTTTCACAGGAGCTACACTACATCCTGTTTAGGGCCACCTCTGCAATTACATAATTACATGTATCAATTTGTAGCTTTTTATGTGTACGCAATTTATTAGGACACCGCAGTTCAATAGATTATCCCATGATTCCCAAACTTCTACAGCATATATGTGTATCAAAGATGTTAACTTGAAATACAAATACAAATACAAATTCTTTATTGCTTACACAACATTTCGTTATAGAGCAATGTTTACAAATACAAAAATTTTCTTTTTCAAATTATTAATTCTAATACAATTTTTTTATTATGGCCTTAAAACAATGAAACAATGAAACGTTTTTTAAATTGTAACATTTCATTTTTTCCCTTTTTAATAAAAAAAAAATGAACGATACACTTTTTTAATTTTCTTGGTTACTTTTATAATTTAAGAATTCATTTAATGAATAAAAACATTCCCTTTGAAGGAAATTTCCGATTTCTTTTTTTATTTTATTTTCATCAATAATATTTTTAATTTCGTTTGGTAAAGAATTAAAAAGTTTTATACTCATGTAAAATGGAGAATTTTGGAAGAGACTTGTATTATGAGGAAATGAAAATTAATATATTTATGTCTAGTATTAAATTCATGATCATTATTTATATTTTTAATATTTATGTTATTATTGAAAATATTCATGAGACTTTTGAAAATGAATAAAGAAGGCAATGGCAGTATATTTAGATTTTGGAATAATGGTTTACAGTGGGTTCTTGGATGTTTTTTGCACATTACTCTAATAATTTGTTTTTGTAATTTAAATATTTGCTTACTCTCAACGGGGTCAACGCAACTCATACCGGGTTAACTCCGGAATTTTGGGGGAGGGCGGCCGCGATGAATAGGGTACACTGTGATCCAGAACCCGGCCTGTCTCTTCGTTGCCTAGTCGGTCGCGGCGGACGGACAGCTGGACAGCTACTGAGACTGCCACCTTCCCATCCATCAACCATCTACCGTATACTCCTATTACCTAGGAGCACTCACTATACTAAGTACTATAATTACTAAGTATAATAAAGTACTAAAGTATAGTTGCCAACAACTTTCTAGCTGTAAGTTTGTTTCTGGCTGTAATATAAATATTTCTGGGTTTAGCAATTTTTTCATGTCACACTGAATTTTACCTATAAAATTTCAGGAAAACGTTAAAATGGAAATATTTTAATATTGTTAGATTGCTTGGTTAATATAGAATCGGCATATATATTATGTTTCATAAAAATACAAATATTCTGCTAGTCCCAGGACGGGGTAAACTGTGGCGCGCGTGACTGCAGAAATACATTGATTTGCCAAAGCCTCGACATAGGGGGACGACTTTTGACGTTGCCACCGGTGGCCCGGGGCCACCTTGGCACTTTCTGACCGGCCTGTACTTCTGACGGATTATAACCCTCCCCCCGGCCGGCAAAAGTGACAGCGGTACGAGAAGCACTACGCCCCTCTCAACTTCCCCATAGTTCAATTCCATAGGTTAATCTTGAATGAAAGTAAGCAAAATATATCATTTTTGGGTATTTAAATCAGTTATATTGGATAAAAAATGAATCGCAAAAAATGCTTTATGTAACTTTTTTAGAAGTAAGGTACGTTTTCCTAGCTCCGCGGTATATTGCGCTGCGTGCTACGTGATTCAGTCTATCGCGCCGCCGCGGCCAGGTGCTCCGTATTTGTATGTCAACGCTGCGCAAAAGTGTTTTCCTAGCACCGTCGTAAACTCTCTGCGTTGCGTGACGAACAGACGAACATCCTCAGTCAATCAGCTCTACTATGGATAGGAAGAAGTGTGTTGCACTGTTGTTATTGTTGGAAGAAGATGGAGAGATGGTTGAAGATGTGGACATAGCCGTTGCTCTAATGACTCGTAGTCGTGATGAGTGCAGCGATTTGTTCAAGAGAAGGAGCAGTGAGGGTGCTTACAATGTTAATAAAAAATCACCTCATAGACGACGAAATTAAATTTAAAGAGTACATATGGCTCATCTTCCATAAAGCTTCATATTCAGATACATATTCTATCAACCCACTATCGTCATCTGTGAGAACTTGTTCATATTTTGTTGTTGGCAACAATCTGCACTCACTTGTGACATTCTAATATTCTCAATGCAGACAGCGGAAGGTCTGTTCGGCAGCGCGGTGCGTGATAGACTGCTCTCGAAGCAGTGGTTCCAAACACGGAGCACGTAGCACGCTGCGCGGTACTCAGTGAGTCGCGCACTGCGCTGCTAGGAAAACGTCACATTGGTTTCAATGCAAGGGGTAGTTTCCTCTACTGCGGAGCACGGAGCACGCAGCGCAACAAGCCGAGTCGCGGAGCTAGGAAAACGCCGCTGTAATGATACGTGAGATTTCCATTTCATGTTGTTGTCCAATTTTAGGCCTAAAAATGTTGTATCTTTCACTGTTTTTATTGAACTAAAATTCGTTAATGTGATTTGCTTAGTAGTACGATTTATAAACTGCAAGAATTGTGTCTTATTTTTATTCAATTTTAATCCATTTATTGAAAACTATTCATCTAACTTATTTAAATTGTAATCAATTATGTTTTGCAAGTTGTTAATGTCAGCGTCTGAACATAATAAAGAGGTATCATCAGCATATAAGATTACTTCACAGTTTTTTGTAACCACTGGTAAATCATTAATATAAATTAAAAATAAAATAATATAAATATAAGTGACTAGAGAATATTAAAAACTGTTTATGATTAAATAAAAAGAATAGCTTCCAGCTCATTTAATTTCCAGTGAAATGTAATGAGGGAATTAAATATAAATTGAAATAATGTATAATTAAATATGTGTTTCGTAAAAGATACTAATAACTTACGCATACAAATTTGTTAACCAAATAATTCTACATACTAGATAGCAGTTTTACATTTCGTTAGGCCTATCAGATAAAGCTATGAATAGCGAAATGAAGCTTTCTATTATAATGACACAGTTTGGGCCTAATTTGTTCGGTCGAGCAAAATGGTTTGTTGGACCTGACTTAGCAGTTCGTTAATTGCTTAATTATGGTCAGTGTCAGTCAGCGCTTCTGTGTGGTCTGTTTTAATGGCCTCGGGAATTGTTTAATATGTCAATTTAGGCTGATTCCGAACAGCGCTTATCCACAGGTCCATCTAAATACATACATTAAACATATTTTAATGATCAAATACTTAGTTTCATATAATGAACTTTGAACCCTACATTGTTCTTTATAAATTTTGTTTATTTTAAAATGTAATTGATAGGTTGGTATGTTTAAAGTATCCTTTTTGATTAAATTAAATCACATGCAAGAAAAAGTTGGAAAGGTTTAAAACAGTGTGATTCGATTTATAACTACGTGATTTTGTAAGAGTCTTAACGATTTTTAATTATGATTAACGACTTCACACAGAAATAAAAAAAATATATTAATGCTAATTCTCCTTCCTCCACATATAATGTATGTAAGTAAATTAAATGTTATAAACTGAATTTGAAATATAAGTCAAAATTCCGGAATGCAAATGTTCATTTGAAATATAGCCAAGATCTTGTTGAAGTTTACACCTTAAAAACCTATGAATTACAAATCCTAGCATTAAAGATTGGAGGAACTCAGGGTGAGTTCAGGAAGCAATGGGATGAAACTTGCTATCGCGTAGGCTCAAAGCACTTCCGGCAAACACGGACCTTCCGGTTTCCCGAGAATAGTTATCTTGCCTGTGTCAGCGTTTGGATATTTTAAGAAACTTACCGAACTTGTTTGACTTCTCGTTAATCAACTGGTTCAATTTTAGTTTTTGTCGACATCCAGCAAAAAGACAATACTATCCAATATAGTTTAAAGGACAATATTCTTGTTGGCACTTAGAATATTTTTTTATTTTCTGTGTATAAGCCTAATGCCGCGTCTGCACTGGTCGAACATTTGCTGCGAACTGTTCGGCGAACACAAAATAACGAACAATTGTCAGCAGTATGATTTTTTCTAAAAGGTTAGCAACGAACAAAAATAAGTTTGGAAGAACTTTGTTCGGCCAGTGCAGACGAGCCTAAGCCGACAGTTACTGAACAATTTGAAAATTTACTGTGAACATTTTTCGTATCAGTTTGTTTAGCTTTAACCAAACTTATGTACCGGGTGAATCTGATAAGGTGTCCTAAATGGATTACAGACAAACGCTTTGTCCTAAAACCTGCAAACAAAATTATTTCTTACTAAATCGATCCCAAAGAATAATTTTAAAATACAGTATTTTAAGGTTGTATAAATATAGGGTGTACCAATAAAAACTGGGGGTCACAGGTTCGAATATTGGAAATTTCAAATACAAACATATGTTATATTATACATCAGTAGAAAGGTCTAATCAGTATAAACATGTTGGTGAAAACATAATTTAGTTATCTTTACTCGTTTCAAAATGGCGTTTATTTTTGTAGCCAAAATCAAAATTTACGGAATACCCTGTAATTCTTTAATTATTTGTCGTAAATGACTTCTGATTCAAAATACTTATTTGAAATAAGCTAAGCTTTACAATGATATGTCACAAGGCCACACTTGTTAAAAAACTTATATTTCCAAAATTTATATATATTTTTTGAAAATGTTTACATAAACGAAACCTAAAAATTTTAAACGCTAACACATAATCTTAAAGCTCTCGTTGAACTGAGCAACATTATAATCTATACTTATTTAATACACTAAGGGTTTTTTGTGTTGAGAATTCCTCTTACAATTTTCAACCGATTTTCAAGTTTTTGGTTTCGTTGGTGGTCTGCATTTGTTTCCACCAAAAATTGATGAGAATAGGACTGAAAATAAAGGCGCTATACACCATTGAAATATCAAAAATTTCCCATATAAATAACATTGGGATTGAATAAAGCATTTTAAACATCTGTCAATAATTAGCTGTAAATACGTGTAGTTTTGGTGATTAAAGAGACTCACAATATTAGATTGGTCGCATGTCATTGATTTAGAGCTAAAAGTAACATTTATATTGTATTAAAATAAATTGCTCGATTTCGAGCAACATCTATACTATAGTATAGTTTACACTATAATGCCGTATCTCTTTTGTGTTTGTAGTAATAACGTAACAATGTCATTTTCTAATATGATTTGCATGTTAATTAATTAGGACATAATAGTATGGCATTCGTTCTTAAATTTTTCCCATACCATTAAATTAATATGGATGTTATAAGGGGAAATAGGAAACATTTTTCCCTTATATTTTTTATTTAGACACAAAATCAAAATCAAAATCAAATTTTTACGTTATTACTACAAAACCAAAGGAGATACGGCGTTAGTGTAAATTACAAAGTTAATCAGTTCAACGAGAGCTTTGAGATGGTATACAAAATGACATGGGTTGGCATTTAAAGTTTTGTTTATTTAAACATTTTCAAAAATATTAAATTTTGGAAATTTTAGTTTTGTAATAAATGTAGTTTTGTGACATATCATTGTAAAGCTTAGCTTATTTCAAATAAGTATTTTGAATCAGAAGTCATTTGTGACAATTAAAAAATTACAGAGTATTCCGTAAATTTTGATTTTGGCTAAAAAAATGAACGCCATTTTGAAACGAATAAAGATACAGTAACTAAATTAGGTTTTCACCAACATGTTTGTATTAAATTTTCTAATGATGCATAATATGTCGTATGTTTGTACTTGAAATTTCCAAGATTCGAACCTTCAGAAGATTCAGCAGACCTTAGAAGTAAGAAGTTATGCATTTTCCTCTACAGACCTTGCGAGTAAACCGGGCCAAACTAACAAACTCCAAGCCTGCCGTCATCGCAAAAACAAAAAAAGGAGCCAACGCCGTCCCTTTGATTTGTTTTTGTTTACACAAGCACACAAGCACACACTAATTTTTGTTTTGCAAGTTGTTTCAGTTATTTTCTTCGCTTTTCTCTAGCAATTCAATACTCTTAAAATGTGCCGATGTTAATGTTAAAATACTGGTCCATCTGTTAATATAGAACTTATCTAGGAGAAACATACCTGGTTCAAATCATTAAAATTTGGAATTGTATTTCATTAGTCGTATCACAAGCCTACCCTAATCTAGATGGTAAGTTCACAGTCAACTTAGGGTTAGATATTGAGTAAATGGGTGAGTTAACTTAATGACGTTGGCTATATAGAGTGGCAATGCAATGTTCCAACATCTCAACGCTGAATGGCAAGAATTCATCTGAAATGCAACTGGCTGGTTAGCTTTGTGGTTATAGTTCTTACCTTAGAATCCAAAGGTTGCCAGGTCAATCCTGAAAAAAGTTTGTAGCCTTTTTAAGGATCGATTCTGGACCCAGTTGCCATTTGTCACTAGGCTATTAAATAATGATGCTTTCTAACAACTAGTTGATGTTAGATAGTAACAAGACTATTACTAAGACTATCAGTAAGACTGGTCAATGTTAAGGGTTTGGACTGTTCCCTGTCAAAACGTTTAAAAAATGCCGACGACGTTAATAGACACAAAACTAATGTTCATAAGGGGCCCCACTAATTGGCAGAGATTGATGTACGGTAGGCCTAATACAATATGGTGCTTTTAACAATGATAGCCTAATTTAATTCAGTTCCTTCTAAATGTAAGGTTTCAGCGGTGACAATAGGCTAAGTTTTAATTATTTTGATACAATATGAAGGTTAGTTGGTTAGTTGATCCAATAAACCAAATACACATAGGCTACACAACTGTTCAATAATCTATACCGGTAGGTCTAGTTGTGGTGCTGAGGGTGGTTTGAGACGTCCTTTTCAAGTGTTCCTTTTATCTTACTGCCACTAAGTTATGATATAATGTAGCCATATTCACTCAACAAGGATTAAGCTACCCTGTTTTTTTTACGATACTTTGTTGATAAATCCCAGTGAATCCCGCTGATGTCATTTTCAACGACATGACTGACATAATGGGATAGTGTTTATTTATTAACATGCAGTTTTCATTCATGGTATTAGGGAGCGACAAATATTAGCATATTTAATTAGCCTATGTTATTGTATTTAATTTTAATTTGATACAAGTTTCACACCATCTGCCTAGCGCTCAGACTGGAGCTGTATTCGTCAAATATCAACTGGCAACGACTCGTTATTTCTAAATTCAATTATTATTATAAATAGGCCTAGTCAGTTTTTGGGTACGGTACCTATTTAAGTTACCTGGGCCTGGGGTGAATACCCAATTAAGAAACACTTACTCCTGCCCAATTTTGTCCTGCCCACATCACTAGTCAAAGTCTGTACATGTATCACAGTCAAATTTTTACACATTAACCCCTTTTCAATAGTCACAATCTACTTGTATTAGTGTGTCCTCAATGTTATTAATGCCCTCAGAGTGTTAGGTTTACAAACAAATCTGAAACATTACTGTAGCGACTCAAAAGTGGATGTAGGCTAATAGAAACAACTGGATTCTAATATTGTCATAATTGGCTGTTGAGGTAACTGCAACGCCCATTGCAATAAGTGCTAGTGAATTCAGGGCCGGTGCGAGGGCTATGCGATTCATACTGGCGCATGGGTCGCTGGCCTGGGAAGGAGGCTGGACTGCAACCGCATTTTTTTATTATTTTAAAATAGGTATTAGATTTTTTGTTTTGTTTTGGCAGGAGTAAAAAACTGAGACAGAACCTTAAATCTTACATGTTTTACAGCTGAGGTCAACATATTTTTTCATCTAAAAAAGGTAAACCACCCAAATGCCGTGATCTCAACAAATACCACTATTCACGTGTAGTTTTTTTACTAATAATAAGAAAACCGGCCGTCAGAGTCATCAATATTTACATTTTAAATCAAATTTGATGTTTTTAAATTAATTTTGAAAGTTTCTTTCTTCACCAGTGTCACGCTCCTTTCACACATCACGGTTTTGCCCATACGATTAAAAATCGCACGGCGGACATTCCAATAGAATCTTATGAGACCTTTCACACATGCACGGCGACGGTTTTCAACCGGCTGCCAATTACTTGTATGGTGTTGACGGACGGTTTTTAATCGTGTGTTTTTTTCCCGCACGACTAAAAACGTGCTGTGTGAAAGGAGCGTTCGGCAGTTTCGACAAAACGTAGTTTAGAAGTTGTTAGAAGTAGGTTCTGCAGGGTGTCTACTGATACTGGAATTACTGGAAATACTGAAATTATACTGGAATTTCAAAGTAGATACTGGAAAAATATAATTTTATTAAAATCCAAAAATTTTTGTTTTTAAAATGCATAAAATATAGGTTTTTTTTATCTGTATAAATGTTTCACTTGACATTATTGTTGTTCAAGTATGTTTACTAACCAAAAACAAGAAAACTTGTAGTTACATTAAAATAAATTAATTTAGCAACTAAGAAATCTAACCATTTGTGTAAAGATTAAGTTTAGATAATGTTAGATTTTGTTCTAAAAATTTAGTTTTCTTTCTTAAATTTTATTCATGATGTGGGTATTTATTTTACTTTTAGTATAGGCCTAATTCTATTTCATTAATTTTTTTTGCAGTAAACTGTGTTTTTTCTACTACTTTTTGCATTAAAAAATATATAAAATAAAGTGGGCGGTATGAAAAGCTTAAAGGGGAGTTTAAATGGCCTAATAAAAAATTAATTTAAAAGGTGTTGTCATTGGAAAGTACTTATTAATCACAATCATAAGAATCTTCATATTAATAGGCAAGCATGTTTATTTTCCTCCTTTTTTCTCAGCTTGTGTGTATTGTAAGAGAAATCTGCGCTTACAGTTAGAAAGGTTCATCCTGTAGATGAATAGAATGCCATTATAATTCACATCAGCCTCTAGGGGTACGCCCTACCAGCTTTCAAAGTTTCAGTGTTAACCTTGTAGAAGAATGGTAATTTATTGAATAAATTAGAGTCCAAATCAGGTGAATTTTCGGTAGAATTTCGACCAGTGGCGATCTCTATATTAAACTCTATACGGTATTAAACACAAATCTATTTTAAGTATATTTATATGTATAAAATTTCGTTATCGTTATTTCATATTCAGATTAATAGTTCGCGAGTGATAATGGAATTTTTTGAAAAAAAATGTACTGGAAATACTGGAAATGTACTGAAATTCCAAAATCAGATCTCAGTAGCTACCCTGTTCTGGGACAGGCGTTTGGCTTCTAAGATCGTAACGAATTCAAACTACCATAGAAGTAAATGGAACAAGCTTTAACTACCAAATTTTTTCTATCTTCGCATGAATCGGATATGTATATACTCTGCAAGTATATGTAGAAGTTCAACCTCAAATAGTTCAAAAGAGAATAGATGAAATGAACAAAGCTTCAACAGGTAGCCAAGAGACACCACCAAACACTACCACGGCCACAACAGAAGAAACTATTGGATAATCATATGATTAATTTAAAGCTTATTGGTGTTTTTGTAGATACAGAAACCATAGGTTATTTAAAAGACATCACAGACTTAAGCCGTGAAAGAATACAGTTTTCCTGTGATTAAATCACAGACTTTGGAAGCATGTATTGACTTTTAATTTGGACTGAACAATGCTTCTTTTTCAAAAGAAATAGCCTAAATTTGAGATTTGAAATAATACATTTTAAATATTCTAAAATTATGTACCAAAGTCTGTAACTAGATAAATAAATTTTATCCAGTTGGTAAAGCATACGTAAAATTATTGTGCTTTTACCACAGTCTTTGGATGAAGTGGAAGTCTACAGCTTTCCTTACTCCGTGAAACCATGGATTTTGGCATTAATCAATTACTTTTGTATTTGGGCTGAACAATGCTTAATTTTTATCAAGAAATAATTTGAAGTCTGAAAAAATTATATTTTAAACATTTCAATATCGTCCTCTATGGATGAGATGTTTGCGACATGATGAGTGGTGATATCAGCAAACAGCTGTCTTCCGTTTTAACTTAAGTCGTATTTTAAAGTTAGGCATGACTTCCCATTTCTTATCAAGTAATATTAATATTTTTTTCCAGTAATTTTTTGGATGCCATTAACATTTTAGGAGTCACGGATTTTGACAGCACAATCACAGACATTAATCACTGGAATCAAGGAGTTATGTCAGAGTGGCAAAACAATGTAACAACATTATTTAGGGCGATAGTAAAATTAATTTCACATAGGCCTAATGTTACAAACAAACACCATGGATTTTTTCAGTATTTAATAACAAAAAGAGTAGTAGTATGATATAAATTTGTTAAGCATAATATATTTTGTATGTACGGTAGGCCTACAGAAAAAGAGATGGCCACGATAAGGTCATGATATTCGGGTGGTTTACCTTAAACAGAGTTAGATGATTGTGAGGAAAGAGATTTGACCTCGAAAAGAAGCTTTTAATCATTGCATGCTATTTATTTCATATGTTCATAGCCTGCGCGCCCAACAGTTTCAGCGGCTGCCGACAGACTGTCAGTATCGAGGGTCTCGCGGATAAAAAAATTCAATGTGCAGTGTTTCACCAACTCCCATTTTTCGCCTTTAAGTTCGATAAAAGGGGGAGTACCGGTAATTTTAAATGAAAGATAAGTGAGCTATTTAGGCCTACCTACTTTCGGATTTAATCATATTTTAAATTCATATGGAGCTATAATGGATCAAAGTTCAATTCAATTCAAATTAATTTTATTCATGAAATTTGTACGCAATCATGCTTACAACTGTAACACACAATTATAAAAATATGGAACGGGCATCATACTAAATAAGGTTGTACTTAATTACATTTAAGCAGCATTTACAGTAAACTCTTCAAATGAGTTAATCGTTTTTCTATTAAAAAAAATATATATATATATATAATAATGTTTTTGGAATTTAGAGTTGTCTGTGATCAAAAGTAACTCTTTTGGAACGTAACTTATAAATCGTGTACCTACAGCACTTGGTATTTTAAAATATAATTCAGTAGAATGTTTTTGAATATCCAGCTGGTTTTTATTTCTTGTGCTATAGTTATTAAGGTAAACGCACCAGTAGTGGACACTGTACCAGTAGTGGACACTTTCGTCTTTGAAAGATAATAATTACCTTATTTTTCAACTAAATCAAATTGTTTTGTTGTTGACATAATCTTTGATTATTTTTCTCTTGTTTATAAACAAAGGCTATGAATTATGCTTTATTTTAAAGGGATTAAGAGTATTTTTATATGAGGCCTACTGAAATTTGCCATTGGAGAGGTCACTCTTATTCAAATTGATAAGGAGATGAGTTTGGAGTTTCTTAATTTTAGTAAATTTAAAGATACATAGGTTTATAAATTGCATTAATATGCAATCACAGAAAAATTTGGGTCAAAAGGACTAAATTATAGGACTAAATAGGACTAAATTACTTCAAGATTCTGCCAAAACAGCTCAACGGTGATTACCATGGTCGGGAAATGTTTCTAAGCACACAACATCTTCAGCTGCTGACGTGAAGTTTTTTGGCTGTTAGGCCTTGTAATTTTGGATAAAAAAGTTCATATGTATGCACATTAAAACAAACACCCAACATACAATTAACTTGTACAGGTGTTTTGACGGAATACTTAAGTGTGTAATCTCATATATATTCTCACAGCTCATGGGTTAAAACGGGGCCTATGATTCGTAGGCCCCGGTTAAAATCATTAATAAAAATATTAATAGCAACATGAATATTAATAGAAACATAAATATTGAACATGAATAATGAACATAATGATGAACATGAATAATGAACATAAATAATGAAACATATTAATGAACATAAATATTAATAGAAAATCATGATTTGGTAGTGCATTTGTACCATACCCCTGTGTTAACCAGCCAATTGTAATTTTCAACCTTTCATGTCGTTTGATGTTTTGTGTTTCTGTCAAATTTTAAATTAGGCTATATTTTATTGTGCACCAAACGAAATTACAAGGGAGTAATTTTAAGAACACCAGGTCCTTGAAGATAAGTTGTGTAATTTATCTAAAGCAGTCCTGGTGGTTATACAAAATTTATATCTTAGGTTTTTTTTTTTAAATCTATTTAATAACATATTTTGGTTATAAAGTGTAATAATTTTAAGTTTTACTTATTATTTCTTATTAATGTAAATAATTTGAGGACGATTATGACTTTTAGAACTTGCTTCAAACTGGTAACAATTTGGTTTTGTTGTAGATAATTCTATTGTCGTCGGATGAACGAGAATTCTGGAAAACATCTTTCAATTCACCCGTTCTTTTCTATAAACGCCAAGGGTACAAGAAAGATACATCTGTTTGAAAATATAACTTTCCTGGAGAAAAACAAGAATGACACCCACCGGACTTCACAGGTGTGAGACTTGCGGAAAATGCTGTTCAACCGTTGGAAATTTGAAGAAACATGCCATGATACATACTGGTGAACGCCCACACACGTGTCTGATATGTGGAAAACAATTCATCGAAAAAGGTAGCCTTAAGAAACATGTCATGATGCACACCGGGGAACGCCCTTACAAGTGCGATACTTGCGGCAAAGCTTTCACAGAGTTGTTCAAGTTGAAGAAACATCTGTTCATACACACTAACAAACGACCCCATGAGTGTAAGATGTGCGGTAAAGGCTTTACTGAGCTTAACAAGTATAAAAAACATGTGCTTGTTCATAATGAATATCCTCACAAGTGTTCAATGTGCGATGAATATTTCAAAGATGAGGCATGTTTAAATTGTCATGTAATGACACATGCAAGAGAACGCTCTTATACTTGCGTCACATGCGAAAAATCCTTTACTAAATATGCACATCTAAAGACACACTTATTGACACACACAGGTGAGCGCCCTTATGTATGTTTGACATGCGAAAAATCCTTTACACATAAAGCTAGTTTAAAGAGACATATATTATTACATACAGGGGAGCGCCCCTATGTATGCTTGACTTGTGAAAAATCCTTTACAAATAAAGAAGCATTAAAGAGACATACATTATCACACACTGGTGAACGCCCACACGAATGTCCGATTTGCAAAAAAAACTTTATAGAGTTAGGAGGTTTGAGAAAACATAATTTAATACACACCGGTAACCGTAAGCACAAGTGCTCGATTTGCAAGAAGGCCTTTTTAGAGTTTCATAAGTTAAAGAGACATATTATGTTGATGCATGGACAGCACCCATCGAGAAATATGAGGAAGGCTGCGTTAAAAGAGGATAGTAAGAACATGTAATTATTCTTGGTGTGCACACTGTACATTTAAGGCCTAATTTATCAGAATTTAATATATGCTAATTTAAGAGAACTCCTGAAACATTAAAAACAATATATAAACTGCTCGTTGTCTGAAAAAGTAATATTATACTGTAACCTGTTTGTAAACATAACAAACTTTTTTTTTTTGTAGAGACAGCATTGTTAAAATTCGAATGTATATCTCATAGACATACTAATGAATTTTATCTCCAAATTACGGGCGCATAATACAATTGTTGGTAAACACTAAAAATTATTTGCGTACACTAGACTCCCCGCGGAACGCAAAAGTTTACAAACTCTCTATGAATGAGATTTGTATGTCAATGATACGGTAGGCTTGCAAATATGTATGTAATCTAAGTATCATTTAGGTTTTTTACCAAGCAATAATTTTTTATTAATATTTAAGAACTGAAATAATTTAGTATTATAAATTATTTAGGTACATTATGACAAAGAATTAAAGTATTGGTTTATTGTATGTGATCTAATGGAGGCATCGACGACTTGAAAATTAAAACTGTTGTTTATAGTCTTCTACCATTAAATACTACAAGGCAAATCTTAAAAGTTTTACATTTTAAAAGTTATTACTTTTTTAAATTAAATCTGAAAATCTAGGTTTGAAGCTGTTATACCTGTGTTAATTTTTTAATGTTTCTTTTAGTAAACGTATAAATGAACTAATATAAAAAATAACAGTCTGCTATGTTTATATTTTAGATAACAACCCTACCTACTTTGTTAAAGAGATAAAAAATTGTTTAAGATTAATGTTATTTTGTTGATAAGTACTTAACTGTAGACATATTTAATGGTAAATTAACTCAATTGCCTTAATATTAAAAACTGTCATTAGTAATGAAAACTTTTATTTTTAGTGATTGATTTTAGTTGATGAGGGTTTAATAACAACTTAATTTATTTCGTTTTTAAAGACTATTGAATTTATTTTGTAAGTAGGCCTATTCTTTGTATTTATTTGTCTACATTGTGTCTGTTAAGTGGATATGATTAACAGTTAACACTTAACAGTTAGTCTTAAACTTAACAGTTAGTTAACTTAACAGTTTAAGACTAAGTTTAAGTTATTCTTAAGTCTTAAGTTAATCTTGAATGTAAAAAAAAACAGTAATAAGTTTATATTGTTATTTGAACTAGCCTAATATTGTTATTAGATAATGAAGACTAATAAAACCGTCTAACTAATACTGTTAGGTACCGCATTTGAAATTATTCATTCCCTCTTCACCGACCTAAAGACTAAAATAAATAAACTAGAATGAAATAATGGGAAATAAGTCATACAAAAATACCTTGATAGCTTTCGCCCTCATGGGGAAAATTCTCCAAGAAAGACATAAACATTATTACCTTGAAAATGTTACGAAGAAAAGCAAAATCCAATGTGTTGTCTGACAACACTTGCTAAATTACATATGCAAATATGAATAAGTGAAAGCGTGCTGAATAATTCTGAGAAGATCGGGGAATTTTCGCAAACCGTTTTTGACATAATAGGAAGCTAGGACCGATTTGCCACTACTTTTATGATTATAAATACAGCTCTCAAGGTATCTTGACAGAAAAAAGACACACATTGATAAGTCACAAGACCTGGGAGGTCAAGGAGCATTGCCAAAAATATGAGATAATCTGACCAGGAAACATGTAAGCCTTTTTGTGATCAAAACTAAGTTAAGTTGATAATTAAAAGCTAATTTTTAGAACTTCCAAACTACGGAATTTAGACAAGATGAAGAATGCAATCATTCAACAAATTGCTGTCATTCCTACAAATATGTTAGTCCATTTTCCAGGTGTTGGATAGAGACCCGCTGGTTCTTCCATTTGAAATTATGAATATCACCTTGACGATATATTACACCAAATTGATATGGCAGGTAATGAATGAGCTTTTTTTAACTACAATAGAAAATAATTAGTTTTAATTTTGTATAAAATAAATTATTAGGCCTAGTTTTGTCATAATTCTATTTTTCCATATTTTTTCAATATAGCAGAAATTATTTTAAATGTGTAGAAAACTAAAGTCAATTAAGTGAAATTTTGTAATTTTCCTCATGAAGATGAAATATTATTAAAAATGAGGTTACAAGATATATTTTGATGTTTGGACAGTAGTGTTAAAGGTAAAAACTCAGTGCTAATGGATATGACAATTTGCTCCATGTTATTCCCAGGGGAAAATACAAAACTTCCACCGCCATTATCTCAAAAAATGGCTAGGATTACGGGTACACATTATAGTGTAGTCATAAAATTATGCCTATAATAAAAAATACTATAAAAGTGGGGGCTCATATAAAAATTAATGACTTCTGTTCTGGATAGGTTATACTTCTTGTACACACTACATTGAAATTATCAATGGATAGAGCGCAACTTGTTTACCTATAACGGCACAAATTGTTTTTGTGAAAAATAATTGTGTAGATTTTAAAAGGGGTGTACGGGTCTTGGACAGCCGGTATACTGTACCAGGAATGCCTACCATAAATAATTTGTGTTACAGGCTATTTTTTACTTTAATAAGCGTTTGTGTATTTCTGTAACAAAATGTTTGTAGTATTTTGAGCCTTGTTAATTGATTGACTGAGTTACCACTCAGGTTACTCTGTGTAAAACTCACCGGATGTCTAAACTGAAGCCGTGGCAGAGATTCGGTCTATTCAGCGATGCTCTACTCTTATTAAAAGGCTCTTATAAGGATTGAATGTAAAGAAAACAGACCGCCGCAGTCTACCCGCGGAATTCTAAAGGTTCATTTCGAACGGGAATCCTTTTCAGATTTTTCAATCTTCTCATTTCAATCTTTCTCATTGCCGTAATTATTGCAAAAGGGTGTTTTAGGACTAAACATTCGTATTGTAATGTAGCAAAATATGAGATAGTTTTCACTTTGCACACCTAAGTAAAATTATACAAATACGAGGGAATTTGAGGATACAAACTGTAGTGAAAGCAACGATTAATAATACATTTTGTAACCTTTGGGAAATAATTTATACTTATTAATATTAAAAAATTAACATTCATTTTCTTTGTGAAAAATAACCTCTACAAGTAACGGTGAAGTGAATCGTCGAGAACTTTTGTTAACCTCAGTAAGTAAAGTGGTCTGAAGGTCTTGAGTCAAGAACTCTCGACCGTTACAAAATTTATAAAAAGATTCCACGAGGAATCGGGAAAGTTTCAACAGCCATTGAATGTCCGGGATCTGCGACCGAAGCGCCACTGAAGTTTTGACAAATAATTTTAAAACATTTAATTAGCATCGTTATCTCAAGTATAAAAATAATCGAGCAACTTCTCATTGAATTCAATAAAGTGGCTTCCATTTTTCTGATTGAAGTGAGTTACGACGTAAAAATACGTATTAATTCAAATAACAGTTGAAATCACAGACATTAGGTATAACATAGGGCTTAAGTAATTTTTTAACACTAAAAAATTTATTTAAATTTAAATATATGCCCTTATTTTCAATAATTTCAAAATAAAAACTTATCTACAATATAGCTGTCACACTCACTCATTTATCAGGGAATCTTCATAACCATAGGGTATAGAGGGTTGAAATTTGGTATAGACGTTCCTCTTTCTAAAAAATCCTCACTAAGAAACGGTTTTGCAAAATTCCTTCAGGGCTCCACAGTACTTCAAAATTTCTATGTAGTGTTATTCTTATGGCCAACTTTTTATACAAACCAAGGCAACAACAAATCTGAAAAACTATGGGACCTTAAGTGTTGAAACTTGGCTTGGTTGTTCTTCTATAAGCTCATAGGGGCTCACTAAGAAACGGTTTTGCAAAATTCTATCAGGACTCCGACCCAGATGACCTAAACATTTCTATCTAATGTTATTCTTATGGCCAATTTTTAATAGGAATCTAGGAAACAACGAATCTGAAAAACTTTAGGACTTATGATGTTAAACATTTGGAGTTGTCTATCTTCTATGCTCATAGGTGCTCACGAAGAAACAGTCTTGCAAAATTTCCTTTAGGGCTTCGCCCCACAAAACCTCAAAATCACCATAAATCCTACGGAGTTAAAATTTTTCGTGGACGTTCCTCTTTGCTAATAGATGCTCACCAAGAAAGGTTTTTGCAAATATAGTTTTCGAGGTGCCTTAGGACTCCGCCCCACACGATTTCAAAATGACTAGGGCCTATAGGGGTTGAAATTTGACATGGACCTTCCTCTTTGCTCATAGAGGCTCAATAAGAGATGGGCATTTTCCAAATTTCCTTTAGGGCTCCACCCCACAGAACCTGAAAATTACCATAATCTTACGGAGTTAAATTTTAACGTGGACGTTCCTCTTTAGGCGCTCACTAAGAAAAGGTTTTGGGAATATAGTTTTTTTAATTTTTTTAGGGCTCTGCCTCACTGGACTTGAAGATTATCAGAGGGCCTATACGGGTTGAAATTTTACATGGGCGATCCCACTTTTCTCATAGGTGCTCACTAAAAAACCCTATTCCATATTTCCTTTAGGGCTCCATCCCACAGTACCTCAAAATTACAATAAATCCTATGGGGTTGAAATTTATCGTGGACGTTCCTATTTTTGCTAGGTGTTGCACTAAGAAAAGGTATTTTAAAATTCCTCTAGGACTCCGCTGCACTATGTAAATGTTTCAAAAGTATTCTTGAGGAAGAAGATTTCGTTGCTCTTTAAAGTTATTTTAATATATACATATATATATATATATATATATATATATATATATATATATATATATATATATATATATATATATAATAAATTTCATTTCGGGCCAAGCCGTAACGGGCAACAGCTAGTTAGCCTGTAAAAAAGTAAACAAATATAAAGAAGCAAAAGGGGTGTTGTAGAGATAAATTCAGTTAACTTATTGGATTGCATTGAGAAAAGGCTGAAGACAAACATGTAAGGCTGAATGGGATAGAAAACAACGAGTGGAACGATCTAGTGACGTAAAAGATATCGCTTGTTGTCGATCCGTCGTCCTACATCTGCGACACTCGTATTGTTATCCTAAAGGGTCGAAGTGATGACGTCGCATCTCGCTTGTACACGGACCCTTCACTGCGCTGCAATGAACTTGGCCAAAGGAGACCTGGTGAATGATGCCATTGAAGAACTCGTTTACCACACACATAAATAATTACTAATAACAATATGTTACCATTACATTATCGAAAATCTTGGTTAGTTAGTAGTCTTTCTAAAACATTTTTAAAATTCCATTTGGATGACCTTGAAACATATTTTCAAAACAATCAACGTATCCGTTGGTTTACATATCAAGGAAACGTTCGGGAAGTTTCTAAGTCCCTAAGGTGATCGCAATTCCTCCACCAGAAGAATAATAGTAGCCTTATAGTAATTGTGTGTGTGGGATTTTTTTCTTGACAAGTGTTAGAACATTTTTGAAAACTACTGTGCAGGCTTGATTACTGCATCACCATGATAGGGCCATAGATATATTAAAACAAAAAGGAATTTCAATTTCAATAATTTGCTAAAAATGCATGCATCAATAATCTAGATTAAGAATAACTAAACATTTGAAACACAACTGTAACATAATTAATTTTTTTTGTTTACTAAAACTTTTATTGCAAAACCAACAAAGGACACAACTAATTATATTGTAAAAAACCGCTAATTATGTTCTAAAACATAATGTTCAACCTTAAAATAAGTCAAATAGATAGACTCTTAAATTATATGGTGGTATTACAACCAAACTTTTGATAAAAAGGAAGATTACAGAAGAATATTACTGAATGCTTTTTCTGTTAATAACACAACAATTCTATTATCACAAAAATTCTCCATATATTTGTGTCAACAAAATTTCACATGAACCCCCAAGTAGTATGGTGTTTGACTTGACTAATGATGTCATCACGACCATAATGCTGTTACAGATGATGTGTACCCTATGGTCATGGAGAGAGATATGACGTAGTTTGAGTAAGATATTACGTCATTTCCTCGACCATAATGCTGTATTAGAGGATGTGAATGGTCATGGAGCGAGATATGACGTCACATGCCGATGTGTGACATCTCCTTCCCTAACAATGCTGTTAAAACGGCCTTAATTGCATTAAATTCAATGCAAAATCAATGTTTTTATGAAGAAAATCGCAATAACTCCGTTATTTGTTGTCAAATCCTTACAACCTTGGCACCATTGGTTAGGTAATTTAATTTGGCAACTTTTTTGTATCTAGTAAAATTTTTATAAAATTTACCGATTTTGAGATATTTGAGTTTGAAAACTTAAAATGGCCGCCATTTTGAAAATATACAATGGAAAAAATTCCCTTTCTTGGAAATGTACATTGGTATGATAAAGATTTATACCAAATACGAGTATGATCTGAATACAACCATCCGTTACGGAAATAAAAATTATTATGTGTAAAAAACCAAATGGCGGCTGTGTGAGTAACTAAAGACTTCCGGACAATTTAAATATGATATTTAGATATGTTTTTAACCCAGGAACAATGCCCTAAAATATTGGTAGGGAGTTCTGAAAAACCCTGTATTTTAAAAACTTGGCATTCTAAAGTAAAAAACATAAAAAGGGAATAATTTAAAAAAGTAAGCCTAACCAATTTGTTAGTAGTTGTTTGAGGTTTTCTTAGGGATTTCGTATTTTTATAAACTTTTTATTTAAAACCTTTTATTTATAAACTTACTTTTTATTTATAAACTTTTTATTAAAAATTTTTATAAACCACTATGAACATTCATTATGGACTTCCAACCTTTTAAGTAACAAGATAAGGCACTTTCAGTGTTTCCCAAAAAATTATATGATGGCACTTTCAGCTTTTCTTATGCAAAACCACTTTATATATGTAAAATTAAAAAAAAAAAACAACTTTTAAAAACAAAACTAATAATATTTTGTATTTTTTTATGAATTTTATAGAATATTAAAACATACAGTATAAGTTTTATGAAGTTTTTATTGATTACTGAAAATTTTACCTTGTGGAACTTTCACCCTTTTCCACTTCCTCTACAAAATTTTGCTTTAATAATACTTAATAAAAAAAATAATAAAATTCTATCTATAGGCCTAACTAAACAAAACTCTAGTAAAAAATATAGAAGCGTAGGATTGGTCTGCTCAATAAATTCTACCGTAAATATTCCTATTGAACAGGCAGGGCAGATGGGCTTAACTCCAATGGGCCGGGCGAATATCGAAAAAAACCCTGCGTTTCAATATCTGCCTTCGTAAATAATTTTAAACTGAAATAACAGGCTCGACCCTTTGGCTTATACCAACGAATTAAGTTTCGTAGTAAATATATTTGCATTAAAAATTTCTGTTGTTTTCGTCCACTGTAATGTAATGAATTCTTTTATCCTTATGATTTTATCCCTTAAATAGCAACAGATTCTGATCTTTGATGTTTACTCATATTGGTGCTTGACCCAAACACGTTTCATATAGAAAATTTATTATGTTTTAGGAGATAAGTTAATTTTTTTTAAAGAATCCGTTTTTGCACAGTATCCTCTCAGTTATTCTTTCAAGATTTTGCTTTACAACTGGTCATGGTTGATTTTAAAATGTTTAAGTATAAATTAATTTGGCACATGCAGATTATTTTGCTAGGCAATAACTGTAAATTTGAATGCAGATGCTTCATAGTTTTATGTCTCTATTCCTCAAGGCTAAATTTTTAAATTCAAACAGTATATTGCTCTCAAATATATTAACATATAGTTTAGAATTTGTTTGTGAGTTAAGTAGTGTCTTTAAGTGTTGTTATAAAACATTTTAATTTTGTACATGGTGTTTGGAAACTCTCTTCAGGGAATCCGCCTGTTGATTCCTAGGATCAATATGAACAAAAATGTTCATGGGGAACATGAGTCATAAAAGGCTTCGTTAAGTCGCAAGCCACCATTTTGTTTTTTACACTTAATAATTTTTATTTCATTAACGGATGGGTGTATTAATTGTAAATTTGGCATGAAACATTATCACGCCGGTGTTCATTTTTAGGAACAAATTTACTTTTGTCCTGTGTGTTTTTTAAAAATGGCGATCATTTTAAGTTTTTAACCTTAAATACCTCAAGAACGGCATACGTTATCAAATTTGTGCTAGTAACAAAAAAGTTGACAAATTATCTAACCAATGATACCAAGTTTGTAAGAATCCGACAAAAAATAACTGAGTTATTCAGATTTTTCTTTTTAAATAACCTTAATTTTTAAGATTTATCATGGAACATGTTGTTGTACAGGATATTGGCAATAGCTCAGTTATTTGGTGTCATATCCTCACAAACTTGGTATCTTTGATTAGTTAACTTAATTTTTGAACGTTTTGTTCGTCGAACGGTTTTGATAAAATTTACCGGTTTTGAGATATTTCGAGTTAAAAACTTAAAATAACCGCCCTTTCCAAAATACAAATAAGAAAAAATAATTTTTTCTGGAAATGAACATTGGTGTGATAAAGGTTCATGCAAAATTTACACCATAAGAAATAACCACAAGGAGCTTTGAAAGATAGTTTTAGGCCACCACGACATTGCTTTTACAATCGACTAAACGTCAATAGAAAAGTAGATAGAAATCAGTGACTCTAATTACATGAGAACATAATTCATATTTTACCTTTTTTTAATAACAAGTCTCAAACATTAGAAATATTTATTATTGTGATGTTACAGGATAATTTTTACATGTCATTACAATACTTCACCAAAACTCATTGTACTATCGTGATTTCGTTCAAATTCCGCTTTCTAACGTAAGCCGCTAACCACATAAAGTTTACTGCCGTTGGGTACATTTAAACGTGTGAAGTTCTCCAGTTTTGTGGCCCATATCGGGGAGTGCAGTTTGAGAGGAATGTTCTCAGCATGTAGCCTTTAGCATTCTGTAAGTTCAACTTTTCAATTTGAAAGAAAACTCAATTGTTATTAGATTTTTTTCGGTGTCCCGGAACTCTTCGGAACCCTTTTATATATTTGTTCCTTGCATCGAGGCCATAAAAAACAATGCAAATAGGGATCTAAAATAATTCGTTAAGCCGCTAGCCGCCATTTTGTTTTAAATTTTTATTACCGTGACGGATGGTTGTATTATGTTTATATTTTTTATGAATCTTTATCACACCAATTTCCATTTTCAGGTAAAGAATAAGTTTTTGCTATTGTGTATTTTTTAAATGGCGGCCATTTTAAACTTTAAACTCACCGCTAAATTTTACAAAAAATTACATGAGGCAGAAAAGTTGAAAAATAAAAATATTTAGCTAGAGAGACAAAGTATGTAAGGATCAGATAACAAATAAAGGAGTTATTGTGATTTTTCTTCTAAATACCTACATGTCTAAAATAACCTAAATTTGCATTAATTTAATGGAAAATCAATGTTTATCTGCAGAAAATCTTAATAAATCCGTTACTTGTCTGATCAAAATCTAAATCTAATCAGTTTTTAGAGGAGGTGAACGCACTAGCGGACATACGGCGTTCCGCCGGACATTCGCACCTTCCGTGAAAATAAATTAGGATTTGAAACAGTCGAATAAATAATATGCACGTGGCTGTGGAATTAGTGGTGATAAGTTTCATTTTTAAGAGAAAAATAATGAAAGAAGAACAAGAAAAAAACAGAATTTATATTATTACTAGTTGGCCTACGCGTGCTTCGCAACGGTAGGGCGTAGGACCTACTCAAATTGCAATGCCAACCTGAGGAATTTTTACAATTCAAGTGAGCTCGTTCGCTACGCTCACTCACCGTCAGGTTCAGTTCGTTCGCTGTGTTCACTCGCCACCACGTTAAGCTCGTTCGCTACGCTAACGACTCTATACTATCCTTTAGTTTTTTATTACTAATCTTCCTTTAAAATTTAAGATGAGAACAGCTGTTGATTAAATAAATTGCAGACAACTATTGTCATTTCAAATAGTTCTCATCTGCGATGATGTAAACAAAAACCCAAAACAAATTATACTTCCTATAAGAAATCATTGCTAACTTTGACCTTCTGTGAGTCGGGGCCCATTGGGAATTTTGTAAAATCGCTTCTTATTATCTGCCTACGCTAGGAGAGGAATATGAATGCAAAACCTCATGCTGCTAGGTGCTATGGTTTGGCCTGTGCGTTGATCGGAATTTCGCATTAATATAGAGATATAATTTTTGACTCTTAATTTATAATCGAGGTGTCTCATAAATTTCAACTTGTTTTACTTACGTTTAGAACAATCGACTTTAATGCACATATTCTTGTTAAGTCGTTTTAACAACTAAATTTGCCATTGCGAGCTGGGTAGAACGATGTAAATGCCGTGCCGCCCGTACCACTAGACCGTCACGGCAGCTCGGAAATGTCCTGAGATACCTTCTCCCGAATCTTTTGCAAAACGACGGAAGGTGCGGATCATCCGGGAGTGTCCGTTCCGTCCTGTACTGCCCTAGTGCGCGCACTCTTATGAGATTCAATGAGACTTTTGAAAATTGTCGTACTTCCCATCAGTCCGTGTCGTGCCGCCGTAGTGGCGTAGCTTACTACCTGGTTAGTTTTTCTATGCTTACATATTGGAAAAGTTAATTTTTCTTGAATTGATTAACAAAATTATTTTAAAACGTTTCTTCAATTTAGATTGTAATTATAAAATATTTTCAGCCAGTAAATTCGATTCTCTTAGAAAGATAAATGCTTTGAAAGAGCCAGAGTTATATTGTGGTTCAATCGCGATCAACTTTGGGCAGTATTTCGATATGTCAATACTATCTCAATACTCACAGAGGAAGCTTTAATACCGACTGAAGCGAATCGTGTGCAAAGTAAATTACAGCAATTAGTTTTATAAACGTTGTTTATTCGATAAATTGAAATTTTGAGCTTAATATGATCGCTTTAAAACATATCTTTGAAAGTATATCACGGGTTAGTAAACATGTAAAATAAATTTTCTCTAATTGTAAAATAATAATTTTATATAAAGGTAATACAATTTATTATAACCACTTGTTAAAGGTATAATATTTCTAAAGGTGAATCAAATTAATGTAACTTTGTAAAATGTAAATGTAAGAGGTGGAAAACATTTTAGAGGTTGTGACATTTTTCGAATTAAAGTTGTCCAACAGATAAGACTGATGGAGTGGTCTGAATAAACTCATGTCGTCCTCGAACATCTCGTAGCTTTCTTGCTATTGAGTTCGTATTATTTGACATCGTAATGTTGCTGTAAATGTAGCAATTTAATTTGGATTATCACATACGACATTACTAAAAATGTTACGTTTAATTCTAAATCAATTACATCCGACCAGTCAAATATTGTGATTATTGCAATCACCAAAAACTACACTTATTTAGAGTTGAACATTGCCAGATATTTAAAATGCTCATTTCAAACCCAATATCAATCTATGGAAAGATTAAAAAAATCAACGATGGATAGCGCCTTTATTTTAAGTACATTTTCAGATCAAGCCCTTCCAAATAAAAGTTTATTCAGAGTTTAAATTAAAAAAGGAAAACCCTTAGTCTAGTGATTCAGTATGAATACTATTAATATGCCCCGGAAAACAGATGAGTACTAGACCAACAAGCAGTTAAAAAAGGAACTGTTTGAGCACATGTAAAAATAAATTAATAATGACTAAATAAAACAACTGTCTAAATTACGAATAAAATTGCGAATATAAAAAACTGACAAATATTTCAAAAGACTCAGTGAAAAATCTATAATTGTTTTTTACCAAAAGGAACTTTAACGTCAACCTTTTAGTTCTGGAACTGGAAGGAATTACTCGTCTACACACCGTATTTACTCATAATTTAATTCGGTTGAGTAATAATACGTGATGATCTGTTAAAATTGTACCGTCCTTTATACTAATTATATTGAGTTTACCACACAACCTTTGCGTTTTGGACGAGAATACAATTTCTACATTTTAAAGCGACCAATATCTATTGTAATTAGAACGGATTATAGCTTAGAATACCGCGTCCCTAAACTAAATGAAACCTCGGACACAAAAGGAAAAATATTGAGTAATAGAAATTGTAATCAAACTTTGTGATAAATAGCCATAAAAATTTTTCTGTGGAGGAAATGTAAAAGTTTTTAAAATTTGAAACCTCCGGCTACGCTTGAAAATTTAGCAAGCTAGTATTATGCCATTTATATAAAACTATGTTTAATATAACGACAAGTTGTTTTAGTATTTAATTTATTCCAGTAAATATTACTATATTAAAACTCATACCCATATATTTTCCAACCATGTAGGGGGCCTATGTTCTCAAATAACTTTTGTATAAAAAAAAAGATTATTTAGAAAGAATTTCTCTTCAATGTGCAAATAAATAAATACAATTTTATCACTTAAAAATTAACTACAAATGACGAATTTTTCTTTTGATTGTTGGTTTAAGTTTGATACTGTGACACTTATTTATGTATCACAGAATAAATTCGTGAATAAGTACAATTAGATGGTCCAAACAAGTTTGTTTAACCCCAACTGAAGTTGAGTTGAAAAATGTTGTGTGTCGTTGAACTTGAACTCAGCATTCAGTACATACATTTAGTTTTTATTAGTGGTAGCCCTGTGAACAACAACAATGCGACGGTTACCAGATTGTCAGCTGTGTTTAATAGACAACCGGCGCCAGTGTTGCCACTACAACGACAGTAGTTTATTCCCCGAAAATCCCACAGTAATCAAGTTTGCGTGTGACAGTGATTGGCTTCGGTTCACTGCATGTTATACAGGTCAAGGCAATTATTAGTTAACAATTTGGTGGACATTCCTAAATATAATACTACATACTGTAGTTATGGATTCTAAGTCTTGTTGCCAAATTATTTATTTGCAAATCAAGAAAAAAAAAACACTGATATTGATTTTTAACGTTAAAGTAAGATTTAAATACTTTATAATGGCTTTATTGTTGAGTGAAAAAATAAATGTTTAATCGTGCAAAACTGTTTATTGAGTTTTAATAAATAAAGTGTCAGTTGTTTAAATTTACGATTAAATAATTCAATAACTCCAGGTCTTTGTTTCTTATATAGGCTGAGTTCCATAAAGGAGCGAGAGTTAAATTGATTCCCAAATATCAAATAAGGTGCGATGTTATGTATCTATTTCTTACTCCTTGTCATTTTATACTCTAGGTCATGAATAACCATCTTTTCAAAAGGATTTGACAGTTATATTACAGTTTTGAGAAGAAAGCAAAATACTTACATTTATATCAACTCATTGTACTCGTGAGCAAATAGTATCCTGGAGTGGATATCTTCTTATACAGTATTTGTCTGTTGAAAACTGGTAACGTCAGAGAAAGGTTCTCCTTATTAAATTCTGAATGGCAAGAAGTAAACCTGGAGTGAGGGTCTAGTTATACTCCAGTGTAACCTGCAGGAAGGGTCTACTTATCACTCATGTTTGTGGCAAGCAGTAAACCCCGAACATTTCATAACTGAAACTGAGAACTGTAAACTGGCAACAGTAAACTTACATATTTTATATTCTTACCTCCTTTCGTTGATACATTTCATTCCAACACTCAAACACACCCTTCCAAACTCCCTTCCTATTACATAACCTTGTTGATTTAATTAACAAATATTTTTTATTTTAAATGTAAACACAATGCAAATTATTGAAAACGCAGTTAACAACTAACATAAACATTAGCTTAGTAAACAAAACAACTAACGTCGTAAACATAAACATTGCTAAAAAAGTAGTTCATAAATAAATCCAAGGCGTCATTTTATACCAAAGTAGTCACTGAAGTACTTTATTCTGAAATCATTTTACAGGAGTAAATGGTCCGTGAAATCTTTGAAAAACGTCTCCACTCCACAGCGTCGCCAGCCCTGCAGCTGACAGCCGCATCGACCACCGGGGGGGGGGGGGGGGGGTGGGGGGAGTGCTTGGTGTTACTTGACTTAGGTTTTTAAAATATAACTGTTCATATTTGGTTTGAACGTATTTAATACTCTTAAATTTACACCCGTTTCTAATATTTATTTCAGTAAGGTAAAATCAATAATATTAGTTTCAAGCTTCAAAAGGGAGGGGGGGGGGGACAGACAAAGGTGCATGATTTTTCAATGTTTTATAATTTATAGTGAACATATACTGTTAGATCGTTGTTGGTTCATAGAAATAACAACACAACCTGCCAAACACAGTGCAGCAACGCGAGCAAGAACAATAAATCTGCCGTAACGGAGTAAAGTAATTAATCTCATCATACCATAATTGTTTACACAATCCTCTCTCTCTCTCTCTCTCTCTCTCTCTCTCTCTCTCTCTCTCTCTCTCTCTCTCTCTCTCTCTCTCTCTCTCTCTCTCTCTCTCTCTCTCTCTCTCTCTCTCTCTCTCTCTCTCTCTCTCTCTCTCTCTCTCTCTCTCTCTCTCTCTCTCTCTCTCTCTCTTTCTCTCTTTCTCTCTCTCTCTCTCTCTCTCTCTCTCTCTCTCTCTCTCTCTCTCTCTCTCTCTCTCTCTTCAATCCTCCAGAAAAGGTTAGAAAATTGTTGGTTTTAACACTAGTGTTTCCTCTTTTTGACTATGCTAATGTGGCCTTTTGTGATATAAATAATACCCTGTTAATTAAACTCCAGAGAGCTCAAAATGCGTGTGTTAGATTTATATTTAAATTACAATTACATGACCATGTTACTGAATATTATAAGAGGTTAGGAGTATTAAGATTAAAGAACGGATCGAATATAATACCCTTACTTTAGCGTACAAAACCCTAAAAAGACACGAACCATTATATTTGTTTGAGAAGTATAGATTTATGAGAGATGTTCATCTTAGAGAGACACGCTTCGGTGAGCATTTATTACAATATCCAAGGCATAAAACAGTTGTTTATAATACTTCCTTTCATGTCCAATCAATAAGATTATTGAACACTCTCGATAATGATGTTAGAGATAGTAATAGTGAAAGTGTTTTTACGAAAAGAGTTAAAGCTAATTTGTTAAAAAGATATGACGTTTAGGTACTTAAACGGTTTTAAACTATAAATTAACCTAAAGTTTTAGATT